>JALMQS010000099.1:18826840-18837877 GCA_024734495.1 Forficula auricularia
TAACTATGTTCCCCCCCCCCCCCCCCCCCCCCCCCCCCCCCCCCCCCCCCCCCCCCCCCCCCCCCCCCCCCCCCCGGGGGGGGGGGGGGGGGGGGGGGCCTGTCCCCGATTCACGAATTTCCTCTTTAATTTTAATATTTTGAATTTATTCGCATCTCCCTGTCTTCTTGCTTATTTGTTCGTCTAAAATCTCTCAAACTTTTTCTCATTTCCTTCAATATTTCGTATCTTCTGTCCTTTTGCTCATAGTTCCCATTAGTTCTTTTTCTAATCCACTTCAATTCCTTCGCTGTTTCGATCAGAACCTCATGTATCGTATCTTTTCCAGTTTGACTCTGCCTTTTAATTTATCTGCCTTTCTCTCCTTCCTAAACATGAGTTGATTTCTTTTTCCTTTCCTTCTCTCCACATGAGTCCCATCTCTTCAAATCTCCTAACACTGCCCGTAAAACAAGTCTGAACGATTGATAAAATAAAAACATAGTCTGATTCAACCGATCCGGGGATGAATCGCTCAGAATGTAGCACATCGGCTGATGTGACCAAAGCTCGTACCTGTGTTCGAACCGGCAAGACTACGCTGTTGTCAGTCTTTAACAGCCAGAACCCCACTTAACCTAATTCGCCTACGGTTATTATATTTATAAGAGTCAAACTCCACGTCCCGCAATCAGAGTACTCATAGATTCAATACCACTGTGCCCAACCACCCTCAATGTCAGAAAAGGTTAATTTATTTACCTCATTTATTTATAATAAAAGGTAAGTAAAATTTCAAGGAAGGTTTCACAAAATAAAACAAATATATGTTTTGAGTTTTATCTCGATATATATATTTCGGGTTTTGAGCCCAACATCAGGAGTTAACATAGATACATATTCATACATTCGTTGGGCTCAAAACCAGAAATATATTATATATCGAGATAAAACTCAAAACATATATTTGTTTTATTTTGTGAAACCTATCTTGAAATTTTACTTAATATTTATTAAAAAATGTTTCACCCTGAACTGACACCTAACTCTTTAAAAATCATTTATTTATCTTTTCATTTCCCTCATTTCTTTTACCTTAGGATATACTCTATTTTATCAGGATTGTTTTCCCTCCCTCTTTCTAATTTTGCTTCCAGTACCAATGGCTTAGTGGTACAATCCTTCTCGTTCTTTTACCTTCATTTTTGTAATCAAATGTCTACCTCATTGAAAATTGCATAGTTCACTTCTAAGGCACCCCTCCCCCCACATAAGTATAATTCCCCACCTTATCTCCATTGATCATTTCATTCAAAATATTTAATTCCAATTCTTTACAAATGTTCAGAAGTATTCACCGATCCTTATTCACAATTTTATCCACTAAATTTATCTCTTCTAAATACACGTCTTCAGGTTGTTTCTTCTCCTCTTTTAAAATTAAAGTCACCTGCTATCAGGGTTGTTTCTTCACGTTTCCTCCAATAATTGTTCTAGATCTTCTTTTAATGTTAACATTCCTTCGATGTTATAATCAGTATCTAACTCTACTACTTTCGACAAATGAGTTTTTAAAATGTTTCTTATAATTGAATGTAATGGAAGGCAGCCCAGAGGTAGTGAGGAAAGAAAAAATTAACACATATCAAATAAGGTGTAATTTATTGGAATCCTTCCTCCTTTCCTTTCAAACCGACGTCTCCTTCTGAAGAAGGAGGAAAAATCCTCCGAAACGTCGGTTTGAAAGGAAAGGAGGAAGGATTCCAATAAATTACACCTTATTTGATATGTGTTAATTCTTTCTTTCCTCACTACCTCTGGGCTGCCTTCCATTTCATTCAATTAAAATTTCTACCAGTCCGTCTCTCTCCAGAGAAAATTTCGTTGCAAAAAAATTTTGTTTGTTTTTTTTTTTTGAATTGAATTTCCAGACAAAAGTTTTTCCTATTAACAATGGAAATATTTATTTTCTAAAAAAAAAAAAATGGAGGAACTGCAAAAAGCGTACAGAGTCTTGTTAAAATTTCACTTTTACCTCCAATTTATGTTTGAAAGGAGCTCTAAATATTTTGACATAGTATTTGAGCAATACCCGGTCTTCTGCATCTCACCGATCGGACTGAATAATTAGAATGAATTGAAAACAGAGATATTTTGAATTTAATTGTTTTAAAGAAACTTAATTAGGTTGAGGGGAGACTTTATACTTGCTTAACATGAACTGGTTGCGGTTTATTTATACTGCCCACCTGTTTTCTCTTTCATTTGAATAATATAAATCTAAATAGGAAGATAACCAGCAAGTAGAATATCTCAACCAACTCTCTCATTATTAAATTATTCTCTTCTTTAAACAGAAATTGCTTTCTTCTTTTTCTTCTTCTTCTACACCCCTACTATTCTTTCATTTTCTCTTGATTCAAGTTTTGTTTATCTTTGAAAAGTTCTCAAATGAAAAGTTGAAAATTATAACAACCACTTATATGTCTTGGCTAAAGACAATATGGATAATTTTAAGATAATACATTTCCAATATGGTTTATTTTTATTGAAAAAGATTTAGTTTGCCAAGAGTAGCAGAGTTGTTGATTAAGAAGAAATCAATGAGGTTGTCCTTTGCATGATGCAAATAAACATTAGCCAATACATAGCAAATATAAATATGTATTATAGGTATTAGTCCAGTCAAAGAATGGGTTATAGAGAACAGTGAAGGGAGTAGATTATTTTTCTTAATGAATGTGTTTGGAGTAATTAGGAGGTAAAAATGCTAAAAGTCCCCAGTCCTAGCTAGCGGGCTTAGGGATGGGAGGTGGGTGGAAATGTACCCTTTTTAGTTTTTTGCATATATCTGAAAACCGTGGATCGTATGCAAGAATTACTCCTAGAATAATTAAAGCTATAAAATTAGCTACAAGATTGCTTATATTTAATTTTTTCACTTTCTTATGATTTTTTAGATATTCGTCTACGAATATCGTTAATGTACTGTTTGTACTGTTTAGAAAATTCAGCAATGATCAATTTGCTCTTGATAGCAAAAATAAATAAAATAAAATGTTTGTTAATTAAAATAGTATAATTATTTAATCCGGTGCTTGTGTAAAACAATGTGGTCAAACAAGCTTTAATTTTATTAATTAAATGAAGTTATATAATTTAAGGTGAAAAAACAAATAATGATATTATCGAAACAATATTTTGTACTTAGAAAATTCGGCAAAGAGCCATTAATCTGAATAAATAAAATTAAATATTTATTGATATTTAAAATATAAGATATAGAAAGAATTATTCTTGATTCTGTTGTTGATTACTTCGCAACAACAACGCCACTTAATCACACGAAACGATAAATAAATAATAACCCAACGATAAACGATAAATAACAGAGGCCTTTTTTCACTTCACTTCACTTGACCATCTTGACACGCTGATTATAAAATCTCCACCTCTTCATTACTCTATTCCTTTCGACTCGAGAGCTCAAAGTCTTTCTTGAGACACTAGCCACCCGGAACATAACCGCGTCAAATTTATTTTGGTTACAGTATGAAAAAAAATTCATATGTTTTCGTCAAATTTTTGTCTCTAGCACCTCAGTTTTTTGTTTTACAGTAAAAGTCCCCAGAAAAGAACTCGTAGAGCATTCAATTTCCTTTAAAATGACATATACATTTACCATTTTATCTTCAAATGGTCTGGAGTTATAGCAATTTAAAATTTCAGGTTAAATTATACATTTTGTTAGAAACCCCCACAATACACATTCTCCTTTTTACCAATGTTACATACTCCGATAAGAGCCTAGAAGACCAAAACATTTATTAAAAATATATAATTTATAAAATAATTTTAACATATTAAAAATTTACTGCGAATAACTAACTGATAACTATAACCAAAATAATATGCTTATTAAAGGGTTTTAATTTTAAACATCTAATATGGCGTAAATTAAAAACATTGTTTGTTTTTTTTAATTAAATTAAAATTATATTTTGAATTATAAAATTCAATTTTTTATCTTGAGGCTCCGGTTGATTCTGAGCAAGCCTGTAAATTATGCATTCGATTTTAAGAGCTATCAACTTGTTGCCTATCTACAGGCGATTTTTTCTAAATAGTTTTCCTTTGCTTATATAAATAGTAATAATCTCAAATTTTTTCTAAAAAATAGATTTGAAAATATTAGAAAAAATAAGCTATTAGTAAATTCGGTGTTTGCCCCCCCCCCCTTCTGGGATTTTTGCAGCGTTATTTTTTCATAAAATGTCTCCGGCTATAATCTGGCCGCTAAATATCAATTTACATACACACATGCAAACATTAAAGTATATGAATCTCATAGGATCTGGATAAATGACTTTTGTTCCGGAATTCATAAAAATAGTTGACGTTAGCGATTTTGTATTATTTATGTAATTTTTTCTCAACCTCATGTTACAACTATGAGCTTTTTAATCAGTTTTTATATTATAGGTTTTTTCTCTTGTTTGAAAATTTTCGGACCCTAAAGAAAAATGTTATATTTTTCTTCTTAGAGCATTTTGAAATAATTTTTTTACTTTATCCAATGCAAAGCATGGGTAAAGTATTGTAATCGCTCTCGGGGCAAGCGTGGCTTCAAAGGGTCCTTAGGTAAAGACTACGGAACCCATGGACTCAATTAAAGTCACAAATTGTAGTATTCAATTAGGTTGAATATTAGCACGTGACGGTTTTGGCAAAAATTACATGGGTTCTCGTCGAGAGGCCAAAAAGTGCGATTTTTTCATTTAGTGCGTGCGAATGTATGTATGGATGGATGGATGTATGTCTGTTATCGCTTTTTTGGCCCACGATTTTTCCACACCGTTGCACCGATTGAAATGAAATTGAAAACCTACCATTAGTTTAACAAAATGAAGCGCTGATTAGTTTTTGGTACATATCGGCCCACAAACATTAGTACTTTATTTCAGTACTTTTTTAGTTTTTTCTAAATATCTTGAAAATGACTTAACCAATTTTGATGAAATTTAATATCCTAATTAAGTACCTTGAAGACCACAAAAAAGGTTAAATAAAGTTTTTAGTAAAATTATATTTTAATGTACTTTACTCTAGAGTAAGATGGTACTTTTTTTAATTTTTTAAATTCTTTAAAATTTATTCATTTGAAAGTTTTAATATAGCTCATTTAGCCTTGCTTGAGTAAGAATGGATTGACTTCTCTCTGTGAAATGCTAAAAATTTGGGAGGAATTTTTATGAGTAACCATAGCAACTGCGTTGTTTTCTTATCCGTTTCCTTTGCTGAAGACAGAGAAATCGATTTTAAACCAAAAATAGCGATTGATTCTCATCTAGTACTTGAGGAATAATCATTCTATATTGGATTTTTGACGTTTCGGTTTTTATTAGTAACCATTGCTGAAGACATAGAGAAATCGATTTTAAACCAAAAATAGCGATTGATTCTCATCTAGTACTTGAGGAATAATCATTCTATATTGGATTTTTGACGTTTCGGTTTTTATTAGTAACCATTGCTGGAAGACATAGAGAAATCGATTTTAAACCAAAAATAGCGATTGATTCTCATCTAGTACTTGAGGAATAATCATTCTATATTGGATTTTTGACGTTTCGGTTTTTATTAGTAACCATTGCTGAAGACATAGAGAAATCGACTTTAAACCAAAAATAGCGATTGATTCTCATCTAGTATTTGAGGAATAATCATTCTATATTGGATTTTTGACGTTTCGGTTTTTATTAGTAACCATTGCTGAAGACATAGAGAAATCGATTTTAAACCAAAAATAGCGATTGATTCTCATCTAGTACTTGAGGAATAATCATTCTATATTGGATTTTTGACGTTTCGGTTTTTATTAGTAACCATTGCTGAAGACATAGAGAAATCGACTTTAAACCAAAAATAGCGATTGATTCTCATCTAGTATTTGAGGAATAATCATTCTATATTGGATTTTTGACGTTTCGGTTCTTTTTTTTTTTTTTAATGATGTGAGAAGGAGATACACCAGAAGGTGGATCCCCTAAAGGCCAGTATGGGCTGAACAGAGCAGAAGGAAAAGAATTTATTAGTAACCATTGCTGAAGACATGGAGGAATCGACTTAAAATCAAAAATAGCCATCGATTCTCATCTAATACTTGAGGAATAACACACACACACACACTATACTACATACTGCTTTGATGGAGGTCTGGGAGCAGAGTTGCGAGCAACCGGAAAGCTCATTACCAACCATATTACTTTGACTAACTTGTTTAAGACAAGTGACTTTGATGATGGATTTATGATCCATAATCGGTTTGTTTTGCGACCGCGGTGAGAGTTACTTAGCCGCCCTGAAGGGACGTTTCCGTGTGTTACCGCGAGGAGGTGAACTCTCGATTCCTCTCGTATTTTACTTATATACTAGGGTTTTGTTGATTAGGTTATCAGCTTATAATCTAGTGGAAAGTATCTATACTACGTTGCTAATTTTCTATGTTAAATAGTTAACTATTTGTTAGTTTTTATTTCTATTTGTGTGTGTTCTAACCCTATTGGTTAGAATTTCTACTTGCCCAGAGTAGCAATAGTGCTGCTCTAAGATGCTTAATCTAGGTTAATCTTATATATATATATTAGCATGCTTGAAGGGGCCGGGACTTTGCAGTCCCCGCCCCTTGTTGGTCTGGTCAGAATAGTTGGTCAGGCCCACTTAATTATACGAGTGAGAGAGAGGAGCGGATAGGAGGCATTGTATTTCTAATGCCGTTTGTCCTTAGTCTTCTATTCTGTGTTTTCAAAAGCGTCTGGAGTGAGGCTCCTTAGGAATAACAATTCTACATTAGGTATTTGACGTTTCGATTATTATTGGTAACCATTGCTGAAGACATGGAGGAATCGACTTAAAATCAAAAATAAGGATCGATTCTTATCTAATACTAGAGGAATAACCTTATTGCATTCCATTTTTGATGTTTTGACTATTAATGGAAACCTCTACTGAAAATGTAGAAGAATCGACTTAAAATCAAAAAGACTAAATTCTTTTTGGTAAACAACTCAAGCTTCAGCAATGGTTACAATAATAACCGAAATGTCAAAAATCCAATGTAGAATGGTTATTCCTCGACTCTTAAATGAGAATTATTTTTGAATAAATGTCAATATGAACTACAAATTGCAAGTGATATCTGATTAATAATAAAGGAACAAACATATTAATATTTCAAATGAATTTGGATAAAGATTAGCAACGATCCGTTGCAGTTTATTTTTAATTTGAATCAATTTTTATTTTATTGTTTTAACTAGAGATCCACGTGTAATTTACAAAACTCATTAAATTTCCTGAGGAAGCTATTTGAAAAAATTGAATTTTATGAATATTAATGAGTTCCATATTTTGTGATTCGAATTTCAAAAAAGCCTTTCTTAGCGGTTATTCATGTCATTATAGGAATGCACTTTCAAAATTTCAGTCCTTTAGAACCAGCGATTTGGTCTGGGCGTATCACTATGTCTCGGAAGAAGATTTTCGGGCTCTTTCCCCCTTTTGGTTTAGAATTTCGTCATTCATGTCCAAGATAATTTTTATATATTTACTATTCTATTGTTAATAATGTTTCACTTAAAACCTACAACGCTTTCCGTATAGAAAAAGTTACTGCCCTTTAGATCCAGCGGTTTTGTTTGTCACTATGTCACGGAACTGTTTTATATATATAGAGATCAAAGAAAAAATTATTTTTGCCGAGAATAGCAGAATTTTTATATATTGAAGGAAACAATAAAAGAGTGTGTCTTCTGCTGGAATTATAAATTTTTAATTTATTTATAACGAAATTAAAAGTATATAATAACTAAATTAAAAATGTTAAATTCCATTAGAAGACACACTCTTTTATTGTCTTCAATCCTAAAAATGGTTGCTCCAAAACCCTGGTTAAGCAAGATAACCCAATAATTAATCGTCTGTCATGTGGCTACCTTACTTTAACAACAAAACGAATTTTTCTTCATTCATCTGGTAATTGAACCCATGAGAAATGGCAGATAAAATATTTATAATTAAAAAACTGATTATCTAAGTCAAACCTTAGATACTATAGTCTCAATCATACCTATATATGTTTATTTTCATCAACCAGAGAAAACCCTCATTGATTTATCTTTATGAATCAACAGCTCTCCTACTCTCAACAAACAAATCTTTTCTATTACACTCGAGTTTTACAATTATTTGAAAACAAATTTTATTTTTTATGTGCCTGTTCTAATTAACCTCATTCTACCCTACCGCCTTCCCACTTTTTAGGCCACCCTATATCTTGATTATTTTGTTTTTATATGAAACAAATCTACAGACAGAAAAATAATTTACCCAACAAAAAGATGATAAATATTGTCAGCATAAATTAATGTACTTGAATACATTTTAAATTATGGGCAGTAAACAGAGAACAGAGAAACGGGGACAGCAATAAACGAGATAGCTCATTTAAAAGATGTTTTAGCCAGAGAGCTGTTAAAGAGCCGGTAAATAGAATTAAATCCCCTTGGCCCCCTCTCTATCCCTTTTGGTTCTGTTTAAGCAGCCTATTAAACTTTCGCCCTTTCTCTTTCTCTATGCAGTTTAGCCTCGACGACGCATCGTATTATGGTGAGGACGTGCAACGGTTTGGAACTCCGGGATCCCACCCTGCTTGGCGATGCTGATCTCATCGATGCTTCCAGCGTCACAATGGACCTGTTCCAGAATTCAGAAGATTTCACTCCGAGGTAAGTCAGGAGTCTTCTCCACCCTCTTTGGAAAACTTAGCTCCGAAAATCGCAAATGCCTTTAAGCGATTATCTAAGTTTTTAGCATCGGAACTTTGATATGGGTCATGTTCATTTTCAAGTTGTTGTTTTTTAATTAAATTCGACGCCCAGATCTGACTTCTTAAGATTAACATTTTCAGATATCAGCTAAATGAGTTGTTTTTTGGTGAAAATCACGATAGCCGTGACATCTCTTCGAGTTGGGAAACATACTCTATTCTTTTATAAGAATAATACTCCATTAACTTCTATTTTTGATAAGAATTTAATAAATTGAAGGAGACAATAAAATAGTGTGTCTTCTGCTGGAATTATAAATTTTATTTATTTATAACGATACTATAGTTTCGAGGGCTTTGCCCTCTTCATCAGTCTATTACAATGTATTCACAGGAATTAATTTATGAATGAAAGGTTAAAATCTTTCATGTGGTTAGGTTAAGAAAATATACAGTGTGGGCAAGTTAGGAATTGAAATTTATACTTGTTTTATTATTTTGACTGTAGGTGGCGTTCGTGAAGTTTATATTTTAGCGGCTATTTTTAAAATAAAGCTTTCGGGAATTTCTATTTTCCGATTTAAGAATTTTTTTGGTGAATTATTGTATGATTTTAAAATTTGTTACGATTCGAAAATACTAATTTTAAACGGATCTAATTCTGATCTAATTCATTTAATATTTGATTCATCTGGAAAACAATGTTTCTCGGAGATTAAATGGTCTGCAAATGCACTATGTCCTGAACCCCCTTTAAAAACCCTTTTGTGTTCCGAACGCCACCTACAGTCAAAATAATAAAACAAGTATAAATTTCAATTCCTAACTTGCCCACACTGTATATTTTCTTAACCTAACCACATGAAAGATTTTAACCTTTCATTCATAAATTAATTCCTGTGAATACATTGACTGATGAAGAGGCAAAGCCCTCGAAACTATAGTCTCGTCGTTATAAATAAATAAAATCTATAATTCCAGCAGAAGACACACTCTTTTATTGTCTCCTTCAATATATAAAAATTCTGCTACTCTCGGCAAAAACTTTCAATTTAATTTAATATATTAGTACCTGGAGCCACCGAGCGATGCACGGTAACCCCTGACCCCGCCCCATCCCGAAACCACACACCTCGCCCCCACCACTGCTCCTCCACTAAATACTTGGTTTTCGTAGTAGATGCAAGTTTCATCAGTATATGACATCAAAACCAAAAAAACTAACCGTAATTAAATATATATCATAAGTTTAATCAAGAATTAGGTTCTTTTTTAATTTCTTGAAGAACCTATTTGTTTTAATAAAAAAAAAAATTCCCTCTAAATATTTTGCTTTGTGGATCCCCCCCCCCCCCCATGACAATTTGCTGTCTACGCCACTGCTTACAATGGTTGGAACAATGAGAAAAAATAAACGAAGTATTCCACCAAAACTTCTAGAATAAAAAAAGGTCCATTGTCTCAGTAATTCATTGTCTAATTCACATTTATAGAAAATACAACATTGAAGGAGACAATAAAAGAGTGTGTCTTCTGCTGGAATTATAAATTTTATTTATTTATAACGACACACACTCTTTTATTGTCTCCTTCAATATAAAAATTCTGCTACTCTCGGCAAAAACTTTCAATTGAAAATACAACACTTGTTTCGTATGTTGGAAGAAAAAAATATTTAAAATATAGTAATAAAAATTTATGTTTATAAATCTATTTCACAATTTAATTCAAATTCCTTTAAAATATTTAAAGAAAAAAACATAATTTGAATGACAAACAAGACGTTTTCAAACAAAATACATTGAAATTCCATATGCGTAGATTTCTACGGATAATATTAGTTGTTTTTTTTGAGGATCAGATGAGGGTTAAACAGATTAATTTTTCATTATAGTTAAAAAAAAGAACCACAGAAAGCAGAAGTCGCAAATATAGCGACGAAACGTCCGCCTTATTCCAAATAAAACTCTGATGAATTTAATTTGTTCTTTCTTATAATCAGGAACGAGGCTTTTGAATCACAGTAGGAAGATTGGTGTATAGAATGATGGTTATTTTTTCTTTTTTTTCAATAAAAAATTTTCATGAGGTTTATAATTTAATTTAATTTGAAACAAGAGACGTTTCAGCATTAACTCAATGCCATCTTCGGTCTATAGACTTCTATTCTATAATAACAATAATGTCCAGAACAGTGGCGTAGCGAGGGGGGGGGCAAAGGGGGGCTATCA
>JALMQS010000099.1:18844469-18938787 GCA_024734495.1 Forficula auricularia
ACACCATTTACTTCTGGTTCTAAATTGCCCAGCCATTCCCCGGCGGCCCCGGTCAAACTCAAAGCCAACACTGTTCTCTCCTGACCTGGACTATACTCGTATTTAGTTATAAATGTTTTGAACTCTTTAATTAGTTGTCTAGGATTGGGTGTGTTGATATCTAGCGTGCCACTATATTTGGCCCTGTTGGTCCATATCGCCTGATATTCCTCTCTAATTTTTTAGAGGACAACGTCCCATATAGGAGCTGCCAGGCCTGAACAGAAGGGGCCAAGCACGGGGCCACCCTGGGCAACCGAGGCTCTGCTTTCATGACTATTGGCCTACGTCGGGGTCAGTGCGGGGGCGCCCCAGCCTGGGCTGTTCGATCTTGGCCCAACCATGGCTCTGTAAGAGGTAATCGAGCCAGGGCTGTTCGATGTTGGCCCATACATGGGTCCGTGGGGGCAATTCAGATAAATTCCTAAATAAATATTCAAGATAATTCTAGTCTAAATTATAGTGAAAAGCTAATTTATCGATTTTAAAAATTAATAATTATTGTATTATTACAAATAAAAAAATAATTATATGAATTTATATAAATATTTTTTTCAGTGGATATTTTTAATCAATGTTTTTATTGAATATTTAAAATATTGAAAATCAATGTTCATTATTTAAAAACGTTAAATGGGTTTATATATATATATATATATATATATATATATATATATATATATATATATATCATTTTTACTCGGCCTTCGGCCAAAATGATAGCATAATCAAGTGAATAGAATTGATTAATTTTCTACATCTGTATACAGAATCAATTAATGTCACAAATATCACAAAAAATAAATAAAAAATAGAATAAACTATTTTTTAAAAAATAAAAATATTAAATTAAAAAAATGTGCATGTCAACAGTACACGGTGTCCACAGGCGGTCACCCATCCAAGTACTATCCGCGTCCATAGATGCTTGACTTCGGTGAAAAGACGAGAACCGATTCTTTCATCATGGTATGAAAAAGTTACTAAAGTCTTATGCAACTAAACGTGCTTCATCTTGTCAAAGTTTTTTCTTATTTTTATGACGTTAATCTTTTTTTGATTATCAGTCTTATTTGTCTACAGTATCATAAAGTGTACAACTCGTTTTTTTCATTAATTATTTGCTGTGCATAAAATTGTTTTGAGTGGAATTTTGGCGCTCGACTATCATGTCTACTTCTTATTATAGAGTCAAAAAACACCGTGCTTTGAGAGAAAAAAATGCGTTCATATTATTTATTAAATGAAGCGTTTTAGCAGGTATTTGGACTTAGAAAGAAAAAACTATTTTCATGGATAATATTTATAAAATAATTACACATATAAATATGAATTTGGTGGGGTTTTATTTTTTAAAATTGTTTTAGGGGTAATGTTTTTTACCAGTTGGTAGCACAATACACAATTGGTTCCAATACTTTATTTCCTGTCGTTCAGTTTTACGAAATAACAAATAGCAAAAAGTCCGTTGAATTATTGCCATTCTCTTGGTTGTTTAACAATGAAGAGATGTGTTATTATTTTCCTCCCAAAAATGATTATAAAAATGTTGAAAAATGGGTGAAAAATAATCGTCTCCCAGATGACTCATGGCCTTCATACTCGATATCCATCATTTCTAAAGCAAGTATGTATCTAATTTTATAATTATATTTCTGATGTTTTTTTTTTATTATAATAATAAATATTCAAATAAACCAAATGTTATTTCAGAAGATTATAAGCAAGGGTTAAGAAGAATGAAAAGGTCATTCAATAAAATGGAGGTTAAATCATCTGATGAAACGGAATCTACCGTTGGCAAATCACAATAGTCAGAATAGAGGCTCTACGCCTAAGAGAAAAGCAGATAAACTTTTCACTCCTGATGTAAATGAAGATGAATCGGAAACGCCAAAACGACCACGAATGAATTCCAACGAAGGTTATATATATATGGTGAAAAATAAAAATGTTTCTTTTGTTTTTTTAAACTCTATTTAAGGTAGTTGTTTCGCGACAATACTAGCAAAAAAATTTTTTTAATACATTTTTCATTATTTATTCCTTATTATCTCAGAAACTGCGTTGCAACTATGAGTCAAAATTATCTTAAAATATGTATTGGTTATTGTTTAATGTTGGTTTAGTTTTTTATAAAAATGGTAAGAAGGGTTTCTTAATTATAATTAAATATGTATGTAAACTTTCTGATATCGCGTATAGTGCAATGTTAAAGAGTCTGAAAAACTCGATTTTTAAAATTTAGTATCTCCGGAACTGTATTGTTGTTTTGCCACCAATCGATTCAGAAGTATTTAAATAATAATCTGTATAAATTTCAAAAAAATCCTAAGAAGACGCATTGGCGGAACAACTACCTTAAACTAAAAAATTTTCATTCGATTTTTGTTCGAATTTTATTTTATATATTCTTATTAATGTTCTAGATATATCATCAGGTGTCGTGGAGGACTTGAAACAGTTCATAACAAAAGAAATTAGCCGTGCCAAAAAGAGCATCCTCTATGATATAGATTTTAAATTCAATAATCTAAAATTAGAAATATTAAATTCATGTAAGGATCAAGTTAGCCACCCACAGCCCTGGAAAATCATCGACATAGATCTTCCATTAAAAGATCTGGATAAATTTTTAGAATTCGATGAAATTCTAAAAAATGACATCGAAATAGAGAAAGCACTGGTATGCATTTGATATTAATGTATTTTTTTAGCATGAGTATACCATTCGATTGATTTTATTGTATCTTTTAATGTTTTATTTTTTGTATAATTTACAGAAAGATATTTTTCGATTGGAAACATTTGGATCACGGAGCTACGAATCGGATGTTTCAGCCATCTTAAAAAAATTGATTGGCAAAACAATCCAATTGCAGTATAGTGCATGTGGCAGAGTAGTAAATGGAATCGGAAAAAAAATTTTCATCTACTCAATTTTTCAAAACGATGAATGGTAAGTTAATATCATTTGAAAAAAAATTACTCAAAGTAATTATATTTTTCACATTTTCAATAAACTATTATAATAATGATTTCAGATTTTTTGATGACCAAGTACAGCGAGTCACAAGACAAGATAAAAATTATACGTGCAACCAGCCTATTTTTATCTGGCGCGAAAGACAGAGAGGGCGGCCGAGCACAACGTGAAAAAAAAAATTGAAATTCTTAATTGACTGTTGAGAATTTCAATCTTTTTTTTTTTTGATTTGATTCAATTGATTTTAATTTTATTACTTTAATTAATTTAATTTAATTTATTTTTAATATTGTTATTAAATTTGTTTTATATAAATTTGATGTTGTTTTTATATATTATAATTTTGTGCAAATTTTCATGATGTAAATGCATGCTTGACTTGTGTACAGAGAATATGAATCTCTTTTTTTGTAAGTGGACTACTAGTCCGTAAAATTATCTAAATAAATAAATAAATAATTTCATTAATACAAACACCATTAGAATATTAAAAATTATTATAAAAAATGTAAATGATGTAACATGTACGCTGAGACTGGCCAGAATAAGGCAAAAGTCATGAATAATAAATAAATAAATATTAATCCTTAATTAAACAATTCTTATTTCATTCCCATTTATAATAATTAGTTATTAATACAAAAATAAAAAGCTATATTTAATTATATTAATTTTAATTTTTGATTTCAAGATTCTATAAGATTTTAAAATTTTAAAGAAAAAAAATTTAAATATTTAAATCACTAGTATAGACCAAGGATCCAGCATCGAGCCAATGCTTGATGCCCACTCTGGCCCAGGCTAGAATTCAGTATTGGGCCGACGTTTACTGCCCGGTCTGGGCCAGGCTAGAATTCTGTATTGAGCCAGCCTCCTCGGCCCAGCCCGGGCCGTTGTTATCATCCCAGCTTCCAGCCAGTGTCGGGCCCAAGCGGGCTCGCAGGCTAGGGCCAAGCAAAACAAGGGTTGGCGCTATACTGGGCCGGCTCTGGGCCCTTAGTCATTTCCTACCTGGGGTCCCATAAGATTTATTTTGCCTTTGTTCGGCTATTTGTCTCCTTACTATTTCCTCAATATTCGGTATGTTTGCTGTGTTAATTGACTCATTTCTACTAGCTTCTATCTCTTTAATTCTTTTTGTGTTATCTATTACTGTTGTTTGTAGACTATCAATACAATCCACCCTCTGTTCCATTTCTTTTATTTTTCCTATGTTACTTTTTTCTTGTATTTTTATTCCCGCTATCTCTCCCGTTATGTAATTTAATTTGCCTTCTGTTTCTTTAACAAGGGCTTCTCTTTTGAGATTTTGCTGCCCTATCTCCATATCTATTACATACGAAAGGTTTTCTATTTTATTTTCCAAGGCGTTATTGAGCTGTTTGCAATTGATTGCTTGCTCATTTAACGCCTTGGCTAACCCTTCCATTTTATGATTCATGCCCTCGACCTGTTTTTGTATTTTATTATCTAATACTGTTAAATTTTCATTGACTTTGGCTATGGAATTATTTATATTACTATTAAATTCATCCCTCATGGCCTCTATTTTATTATCTATCTTACTAAAATTAGCTTTGTGTTTCATTAAAATTCGCCTCTGTTTGATTTTTTTGTTCATCTATTTTATTATCAATTTTTCTATTTATGCCGCTTCATTGATTCCATTAGATTATCCTCTGATTTCTTAGCTCTTAGCCTCTGATTCATTCATTTTTCAACATCATTTGTTGGAACATGCTATTAATATCGACGGGTGGGGGTGGAGGGGGGGTGTGTGTACTTACGATTTGATGTTCACCATCAAGCGCATTTGCAAACTCCCTTGTATCTCGTAGCATGGCTGGAAGTGTCGATTCTTCCATTTCCGCCGGTGTAGGGGTAGACATACAGGTCCCAGAGTCTAATGCCATATCATCAGGATCGATCGGCGTGTTGGATAATTCAACTGTTGCCTGTTGGTTGCCTGCATAAATCGCCCTGCGTTCGTCAAGACTCTGTTGTGTGCCGTCCATTCTCGGTGTGTATTTGTAAAAGAAAGAATCAAATATTAGAAGTTGCTATTGTTTATTTATAAAATGTATTAATTTTATAGAAAAGAAAGTAAACAGTTCGCCAAATAACTTCTGAGAAAATTACAAAAATAGAAGTGTTGAAGCCGGGATTATTCAATTAACCTTTGATATCCCACTGTTAAGAGAATTTAAATAAATAAAAAAATATGAAAAAAGATAAATTAACGGTACGGGGCAATATACTATATTTTTTGTTCAATTTTAGTACAACGAGACAGGTATCGCGTTCGGTTGCAGCCTTACTAAGCCTGGTATTCTCACTTCTCAGAATATTTTTAATATGGGATTTTGAATTTAGGGATATCTGTGGGATAGGATGGCTTAGATTTTCAAATCCCAGCAGCACCTTCACCATGCAATGGGGTTAGGGAGGGTATGTGGTTGGAGGGGTCTGGAAATTAGTTTGGTAAGGGGACGTTTAAGGGGAATATTCCTGAGTGTGAGAATACTAACCTTTATAGACGTGGAGGTGGTGGTGTAACTCAGTGTATCTCGTTGTACTAGTTTGATAAACTACTGAATTTACTCTTATGTTCAAATTTTACGTTACTGAAGTTAATCTGATGCAATGAATTTACAAAAAAAATAAAAAAAAATAATTCTAAATAGGCAAAAATAAAATAAAAATACTTAAATGAATTCTAGCTGCAAAGGAGAATGGGGAATTTTCTTAACAGTGAAAGATAATCAAGAATTCAATTTATAGTATATAATTTATTGAGGTCCTTGGTGAATTTAACAGTCAGAAAGAATTAAATGATTTGATGGCTTTAAAGGGTGAACGGAGATCGTTCAAAGAAATTATGATTAATTACGTTTGCTCTTGAAGTGTGCTGACTGGTCCAAATACTTCAACAGCGCTAGCTGTGCCGCACCCGCTGCTCGCTCCGGTTCCGTAGACTGCCACGTCGAAGAGTACGTAATGTCCCAGGAGTCTCGCCTCTTTGATAAGCTTCTGTGATGCCTTCACGAGTATTGGACAGATATTCTTGTCCGTGCTATTCAATTAGCTATCGTGCTAATGATATCAGTGCCAATGGAGGGGCTGGCAAGTGGATGAATGTAGATGCCCGTTAAAACGGCTCCAGGACGAAGAGATATACTCGTGATATCGAGTTGATGTAGGCGTCGTGAATATTGGAAGAATAGCGATATAGTGTAATAGAGAGTGATATAGAGTGTAAGATGGATCGAGTAATGGAGAGTGTAATATAAGAGAGATGTAATGTGAGAGAGCAGGATAAAATAATAGAATAATATAGGTAGAGGTATAATATAGAGGATAGAGTAATAGCGCTGGATAAAATAATAGAGCTGGATAGAGTAATAGAGAGAGCTATTTCTTCGTGTCAGCCTTTTATGCTTTTCGATCGTGTCTCCTTGGTGTGTGGGGGCTATGTTTTATATAATTCTTAGTTTTCTACCCCTTCTACGGGACATCGCCAATCATAATGTTCTATTTTGTTAAATGAGGGTGTTTGACCCCTGTTCAATCTCACTCCCCTGACTGTATTCAGAACTGGGCCTTAAAGCTCATATACCACGAATGACTTTAGATAATCCCGGCTTAAGCCAGCTTCTCTTTAAATATGAAAAATAAACTAATTTTTACGAAATTTATTCTATATTTGGCTTGTCTGGGTAATCTCTTTCCTATTTTTAAGTTATTAAATTAATAAATTTTGAAAAAGTTCAGATTTAAGATTTTTTAACTCTACTATGCATAAAAAAAACATACTTCTAAATTCGATTCTTTGTTCAACAATGTGCGAAAATGGGTTGTTACCATTTTAGGGTTTATGATTTAATTTAATTTGAAACAAGAGACGTTTCGGCATTAACTCAATGCCATCTTCAGTCTATAGACTTCTATTCTATAATAACAATAATGTCAGAACAGTGGCGTAGCGAGGGGGGGGGCAAGGGGGGCTATCATGCCCCGGGCGCTACTCACAAAGGGGCAAAAATAAAAACTTTTCAATATAATATATATAATATATTTTTTATTAGAATTAAAAGTAATTTGGTCACCAAGACAATTTATATATCCCAGACAGAAGGGAATATTGCAGCAATATTGCGAACCTTGCACAATATTAGTCTATAGACTGAAGATGGCATTGAGTTAATGCCGAAACGTCTCTTGTTTCAAATTAAATTAAATTATAAACCCTGATGAAAATTTTTTATTGAAAAAAAGAAAAATAACCATCATTCTATAAGGACTCAATCTTCCTACTGTGATTCAAAAAGCCTCGTTCCTGATTATAAGAAATATTATAAGAATCAAATAATTACTGTTCCTTAATTTATTTATCCAATTTCCAAAGATCTTATAAATGTATCATTATTGACCCCCCCCCCCCCCCACCTATAGCCCTTGAACTTGCAAAACCTTGTAAGTGATTCAGAATTTTTTTTTCAAGATTTTAAGTAAATTTCATAATTCTATTATAATAATTCAAATTAATAATGAACGAGTGAAATTTCAGCAATAAATTATGGACTAATAATACTTAACTCTGATTTTTTAATGAATTAATCTCTAATGCCTCCTTCTATTATATAACAACAAAAACCTCGATTTTTGGAAAATTCGGACTTATGAGGTTTTGAAAGTTCATGAGCTATATTGTGTTTAAAATTTTTTCTCTTTTTGTGTCTGTTTTGAGAAAGCATAACCCCATACACAATCTACGAAAATCTCAGAGAGCGTACCAAGTTTTGAACACTTTTTCGATTTTTTTTTAATTAGGTATTATTATTTAAAAAATTCTGTCTATGTGTCTCGCTTGGTAAACCCACCCACATCATCTGCAAAAATTACGGAGAGCGTTTCGTCTCTTTTAAAAGTTTTCACCTTTTCTTTAGATTTAATTATTATTATTAAAAAAAAAGTTTATATAAATGTCATTTTTAATAGGATCTCTGAAAAATATGATTCACAGGAATTATTTTCGCCTTTGCTATCTAATCAGGGGAACGGAATTCTTTCGACTTGATTTTTCATTTCAGTTGCTTTTCTTTTCGAGTCTAGCAAACAAGTGTGCATTGCACTTTCTAAGTCGCGTTTTGTACGAGCACTTAAAATTTATTTATTTATTTTTATTTTTGTTTATTTATTATTTAGGACAGTACTTAATGATTCGTATATTATTTAATGAGATCAGGAACGAGGCTTGATGAATTCGGTGGAAGATGGAATCCTTTGAGAATGATGGTTATTTTTCAAAAATAAAAAATCGTCATCATGGTTGTTAATTTATTTTATTTTGATCATGAAACGTTTCGGCTTCAACTTGACGCCATCTTCAGTCTACAATTACATTCAACATTACATTACATTAAATTTGATAATTTATATCTTATAATTCACAAACATTATAAATGTCATGACATGAATGGTGATGAATTGCATGATTACATAATACATTTCAATGAAGTATGGAATATTTATATTATTTATTTTCTGTGTTCTATTAAATGGAAGAAAAATAATTTTCATGCATTAGCAGATAAAGTATTGTAATCGATCCGGCGGCAAGCGCGACTTCAAAGGGCCCTCAGGTAAGGTCTAAGGAACCCATGGTCTCAAACAAAGTCACAATTCAGTATTCATTCATGATGAATTTTGACACCTGAAGTGTTTGCCAACAATTACATGGGGTCTCGTCCAGAGCCCAAAAAGTGTGATTTTTTCATTTAGTATGTGCGTGATGTATGTATTTATGTATGTATGTATTCTTTTTTTCATCGACGATATTTTCTCCACGAAATTGAAAAAATACGATTACTTAGACAAAATGAAGCTTTGATTAGTTTTTGGTAGTTATCGGCTGACAAACATTAGTATCTACATTATTCTAGTATTTTTTAATTTTTTTTATAAATATTTTAAAAATGTCTTAACCAATTTTGATCAAATTAAATATTCTATTTAAGTAGAAATGAAAATATACTATTAGAGGACCCCAAAAAATGTTATACAGGGTGGGGCATAAAGATCTACCACATTTTGAAGAGGTATAAAAAATGAAAAAAATAACCCACAGAAGGTTAGAAATGCAAAAACTAACCACCCAAAATGGGGGGTGAGGGAGGGTCAAAAATGAAAATTCTAGCATTTTCGAAAAAACTCAACCAAATTTTGTATACATATTCTGTGGACCCCCAGAAGGCTAGAAATGCAATAACTAACCAAATTTTGTATACATAGTTTGGTTGAAACTGCTAGAATTTTCATTTTTGACCCCCCCCCCATTTTGGGTGGTTAGTTTTTGTATTTATAACCTTCTGTGGGTCTATAGAATATGTATACACAATTTCGTCGAGTTTGGTCGAAAGGGCTATAATTTTCATTTTTGACCCCCGCCCCTTTTTTTTCGTCTGATATAATGTTTAAAACACATTAAAAAAAATATTTTATGTTCTTTTCTAAAATATATTTAGTTTTTTCTAGTTAAATTTTTTCATTTTTTATACCTCTTCAAAATGTGGTAGATCTTTATTGCCCCCCCCCCTGCATGAAGTTTTTAGGAAAATTACTTTTTAAAGTACTTTACTCTACAGTAAGATATTACTTTTTAAAATTCTTTAAAATGTATTTAGTTTATCGGTTTATCTGATTAATAATGAAGGAATAAACAAATTCGATTCGTTGCAGTTTATTTTCGTATATTTCCTTAATGGCTTTTTTGATTTTACTAATTAATTAAAATCGTGTGCAATTTAGATATTTATAGGTAGTGAACATTGCTATTTTAGATTTAATTACCATTTTATGTCTACTTGAAGACCGCTTAATTGAATTACCTCGATGTTTTTTCGGGGCATTTGCATTTTTCCCTTCAGCTCCCTTTCCATTTGAATGGCCTATTTTTAAATGTTCCTACACTGCTATCTACCCTTAAGGGGTGAAAACGCTACAAGCCTCAGAATTTCCCTTTAGACCACGTTGATCAATTACTGTACAATATTCAAACAACATAGCAATAATATACTCGTATATAATAATTAAATTAATTGAAGTTTCTACCTCTCGCAATCCCTTGTTCAATGTAGAACCGTTTCCGCCATTTTACTTTATTTTTATATACTACTATAGTACCTGTTCTAATAAAATTAAGCGAATAATTTTCTGTAAAGCCTCATTTACTCGAAATACGATTTTCAAACATATACAAGATCATTTTGATGTCAAATTAGAAACACATTTAATTCCTAAATGTTTTGATGCTTTCAAGAAATCAAGGTTTATTTATGACTTATAGGTGTTCCATTTCTTATTGTCCCCCCTTAGGCTGTTTAAACACACTCCGGGAAAGCCGAACCATGTTCCGACTTTGTTACTGATGGATTTAAATTTAATTCAAGGTTGTTTACAAAAATTCCATTTTCATATCTTCTACAACTATCTATATGTCTGTTTATCATTTTGAACCCAACGCCCACGAGAACGGAAGTTCGTACAAAGCTCTTTCTCTTACGAAAATGCTTATATTATTGAGTAGATATTGATAAGGTAGTCCAAAATTCAAAAAAAGAAAATAATTTAAACTATCTTTTTATTCATAAACCGACATTTCGGAGGGTTTTTCTCTCCTTCTTTAGGGTTTTGAAAGGTCAGTGAAGGAAATTCAATATGACATTCCCCTCTGTCTCCTCTCTCAGTGGCAGTAGCAATATTATACAGTATTTCATTCTTAATAATCCTATTCCTATTCATTTTGAAAGAAAAGGCCTTAGGTTGGATCTTTTAGAGTCTACTGAAATTAAAAGAGCCCTTTCAAATAATAGCAACATCCTTAAAAACCAATTAGAAGTTAATAGAAATACCATTATAGATTATATTTTATAATATAAACAACCTTTTTCCATTTTCAAAATTTCTATTTTAATATTTTACTATTGTTTCTTTCAAGTTCTTAACCCCTCCTCCCCTACCTTATTCTACTTCTTCCTTCCTTTATTTCTAAGTCCATGTATAATTCCAAGCCCTAGTTAAACCCCTTTGTTCATTTGTCTATAAATACAATAATCAATACTGCATTCTTTCCCCCCACCATGTACGTTCTTCCCAAATGAACTTCACTTATACTTGTTTCCAATTTTATATTTAGTTTTCTTCTGTAACTCCTGATGATGGGCTCATAACCCGAAATATATATCGAGATAAAAACTCAAAACATATATTTGTTTTATTTGTGAAACCCACCTAGAAAAATATATTTTTACTTATTATCTATTAAAATGTTTCACCTAGAACCGACACCAAATTCTTTAAAGATTATTTCATTCTCAGCAGAATTTAGTGTAGAGTACCCTGAAGAAGGAGAGAATAAGACTCCGAAACGTCAGTTTATGAATAAAAAGATAGTTTAAATTATCTTTTTTTTGAATTTTGGACTGTCTCATCAATATCCACTCAATTTACTTATCAGGCCGTCTCCAAAAATTACTTCAAGCTTTTATTATTTTCAATATAAAGAACTTATTAGATTAGTAGCACAAAGTTCGAAACTAAACCTATAGAGTCTATATACATAGATTTTCGTGATCTATATAGAGTCTATATAGTTACTATAATTAGTTTGAAACTTTGTGCTACTAGGGCTATTATTTCTAGCTTCAGAATACAGAAAATTAGGAAAAAATAAGTTTTTGAACTAAGCTTATACTGACATCCAAGATTGTGTATTCTTTTTCGTATTCCATATGGTCAATTCCGAACTTAGGACGATTATTCTCTGTAAAGATTAGAAGGTCGCTGGCTCTTTTAATAAAATAAATATTTTGGCATACTTATAATTTCAAATGTTTAATTTTTGGCCATTCTTTTATAACAGCAATCTTACAAAATAATTAACATCTCGAAAAATATATTTTTTTCAATGTTCACTCATTAGAGCTTTTTTGTAGACCAAAATGCCATGGTTTTGCTCTATTTTTTATCAAAATAATTTCAGCCGTTTTTGAGATATTTCAAAAAAACGAAGCAAAAAAAACACTTTTTTGATGCATGATTACAATATCTGACCATACCATCTATGGTAGAGTAAAAAAATATTTTTTTCAGTGAGCTATTACTTTGACCGGACTTTTATTAAGTATAAATTCAGTTTCTCTTATTTCTTGTATCAGACTAAACATTCTAAAACATGTATTTTACGCCAACAATTATCTTTCAAGTCTTTATGAGTTTCCCGGGTCGTTATAAAATTGAGATCTCGTTAGAGCGAGGGCTCTGCAAAGCAATTACCCCTGAGATGAGATCGCCAATTAAATGCGAGAGTAACAACGAATTTAACCTGAATTCTCTCTTCGTCCTAATATTCCTTTCTGTTTAATTTTATTATATAGTAGATAATATGGATTTCACGCTAAGACTAGAAATTCGATTTAATTTTTTTCATTATTTTTAAATGAAAATTAATTTGCATATCGATTCAATGAACTGAATAACAAAAACTTATATATGATTAGGTCCAGGCCTAAATGAGTCTGGAAAATACATATTTTGATATTAGCAGAACAATTTGTATCAGAATGAATTTTTTACTAGAAAGAAATCTAAGGTAATAGGAACATATTGTTATATGCGTGCATTTGTTGATGTATCTACAGTCGACTCTCGACAATTCGATCCTCGATAATTCGAATTCATCAGCTGTTAACTTCGATAAAAAATATCACAATGCTGTAGATTATAGAAAAAAAAATACTTCCAGATTCATATCTAGAGCCTCATTTCTGTAACTGTGTAAGGACGAAAGTGAGGCGAAACTTTTAAGAGACTATGTATTTTCGGGAGTTTACAGTGTGTTTGGGGTTTGGTTTTGGGGGGAATAAAATTGGATGACCCGAAAGAAGAAGAAGAAGAAGAAGGGACACCCACTTACCCACTGCCAAGAATACCCATTGGAAGATGAGTTCAGGCATGCCAAACACACTACACAAAAGCTCTTCAAATATGAACCTGGAATGAGAATAAATTTACATAAACAGTATTCAATTAATTTATTTTTACATATCCACAAGCAAGGTATTGAATCACTTCTTCAAGAGGAATAAAATTTATGGACCGAGACGCCGCCCGCCAGGGCACCAGGCTGGAGGGCCGAGTTTCGAGGGCGTGCCGAAGGCACGCACAAAAAGCTCGTTAAAAATATGAACCTGAATGAGAATAATTTATAAATGATGATGTCAATTAAGGCGAGCCCTAGTATTAGATCAGGCAAAAATTTCAATTTTTTTTTACTCTATTTTGCTGTGTTGGTTGGAAAATGTCTCGAGCTTAGAGAAAAACAATTTTCAACTATGATATATGATTTGTCTGTGTGTCTGGATTCAGATTTCCACAATAATTTGATTTGTTTAAGAACTTTCGAACAAATTTCGTTCTTGTGCTAAAATATGTATATTTCCAATGCGTTTAACTGGTTAGATTTTGGATTTACTTGCTTTAGAAATTCAAAACATCCTATTTTTTAAATGATTTAATTGAATTTTAACGCGATGTATTTATGTTAATATCTATAGACAAGACATAAATGAACAATTTTTATTACCTATGAAAGATTTCAATTTGCCGAATGTAATAGATTCAAATTTTCTTAGAAAATCATAAGATGGTGTCATTTATTAAATCTGATGGAATGGATTATTTTAAATTATATGTCTGATGGGTTGTCTTTCAGCTCCTAGGAAATTGAACCCCAGTGCCAGTAACAGCAATGGCCAGATGGCCAGGATTGCTGGAACTGGCACTCGGGCTCGATTCCTGAGGGGCTGAAAAACAAGCCATCTGAGATATAATTAAAAATAATCCATTCCATCAGATTTAATAAATGACACCATCTTCTGATTTTCTAAGAAAATTTATATTATGTGCGTCTTTAGAGTAAATGATTATGGAGCTTATAAAAATTATTAAAAACAATGTACGTAAAAGATTAGATGAGCAATACCAAGACAAGACCAAGACCAAGACTGAATTCGCAAGTCAAAGAAAGACCTAGACTAGAAACATTTGAACAAGAGCAAGACCAAGACCGATACCAAGACTATCACAATCTTGGTTTTGATCTTGCTTTGCTCATCTTTAGAAACTGCAAATATCGTAATGAGTTGAGTGGATTTTGATGAGGCAGTCCCTGTTTAAAAAGGAGACCTAAATATAAGTATATTTTTATTCAATACCTACGTTTCGAAGGTTTATTCCCCCCTCTTCAGGGTTTTGAAAGGTCAATGAAGGAAATAAATTCAATACCCGAAACGTAGGTATTGAATGAAAAAATATAGTTATAATTATGTCTCTTTTTTGAACATTGGACTGCCTCATTAAAATTCACTCAATTCTTTTATCAGTCGGTCTCCAAAAATTACTTCAATCTTATCGTAATGTGTAAGTAAAACTTTTTCCTCCATTTCCCATTGGGATTTCGAAGTGGTTGTAGATATGGAATTTCATTTCATTTGATCTGTTTGTCTCTGTGCAGCAAAGCCGTCATGGTCATTTCCTTTTGGTTAAAGTCTATTCTCATGAGATATTCACTTGCATTTCTGTCTTTCTCTCGAACGAAGACGACCACCCACACACCCCTGTGGTATTTGTTTAGTGCTATCTCCCTTCTGTCTACCCCTTCATCTTCTAACACACACACAGACATACTCTTGCAGAGCTTCTTGTGCAAATATTTTTATTGCACGCCCATTGGGGAGAGCGGGGGATGAAACTATCCCAGGGAGGGCAAACACACCCCGGCAACTAACGACAACTTGTGGTGGTCAGAGACAAACAATAAATTAATTCAGCTGTCAGGTTGGATTGTTGTATTTTCTTGTTGTCGTTTGCCGTTTAAATTATATGAATATCAACCCTTTTAATCTCATTGGTAAATATAACAAAACACCTAAATTGTTTTCTTATAAATTTAAACTAAAACTAGTGAAGAATATTGAATTTACTCGAAAATTTGTATTGTTAATGTGTTAAGAAACGTCTAAAACGTGAAAAAATCAAGGTATCAAGCAGAGGACAACCTATTTGTTTCTAAAATGTTTATTTATTTTCCAATTTAGAATTGATCCTCTAGAACAGTGTTTCACAACCTCTGTGCCTCGAGGCTTTAGACAAATATTTAAAATTGCATGGGTCTTGTAACTTTGAAATAGTATTTGTAATTACTTCAATTTTTTTTTTGTGTCATACAACTTTTAGATTTTTGTATATTCAGGTGTGCTGCAAATGATTCCAGATATTTTTAGTGTGCCATCAACCACAAAGGTTGAGAAACACTTTTCTAGCTTTAAGAGTTCCGGTTCATAAATGCAAAAAAAAAAAAATTTATTGAGATATTAATGCGAAGTTATAATATAAGCATAAATAAAGCAATTTATATTTAAGTTCATTATTAATTACTACGGCATATCTAGCGAACCGAGTCTTGGGAAAATTGTCCCTTTTTTCTTAATTAATAAAGGTGCGGGGGGTGGGGGAGATTCTTTCATTAGAGGAAAATAACTAATAAGGGTGAGTACATAATTATCTAGCTTCTTCCTTTATAGTGAAGGAAATGCAACGATGCTTCAAATACAAGTCAAGACCTGTTCAGACTAATAAAGATTCAATTTTTAATTTCTATTATTCTAGGAATGGCCTTTTTCTCTTGGATCAAAATTATACTCGTTATAGAGAGAGCAAATATTTAATTAAACTTAAATAAAATTCAGACAATAATGCGAAAAAATTACTTGTTCTAAACTGACTGGGTCGTGAAAAAGTTTTGCTTGCTGCAAATTTGAAATATAATTGTAATTTGAACTCGAATTTTGAAATGAAAGACTCCAATTGATTTTAAATTAAGAAAAATTAAATATATTGATAATTATTCCTCACCCCCCCCCCTCACCACTCAAATAAATTAAATATTCAATTCGCTTTTCTTTGCGCACAGAAGAAGAAATTAATCACATCTTATTTGATTTATATTTTATATATTATTTGTTTATTTTTTAATAATTTGCTACTTTTTTATAATTTTTTAAAAATCTAAATTTTGTTATTCTTATTTGTTCATTTTTACAAAATTGAACGACTTAAGACACCCATGCCCATATGAGTTTCTCATTGCAATACTGGAGCAGCCTGTCATACAAACAACACCTGATCTCTTTTAAATATTTGGAGCCTTATATCGATTATCGATCCCAAATTAAAAAAAAATGATATAATATAATTCTCCTCCTCACACGATTCCACTTATTTAAATAAATCTGTGAGTGTGGTTTTTTAAGAGGAATAAAATTTTTGGACCGAAACGCCGCCCGCCAGTTCACCAGCCCGGAGGGCCGAGCTTCGAGGGCGTGCCGAAGGCGCGCACGAAAAGCTCGTACTAAAATAAGAACTATTCACACATTTTTTATGTTATATATAATTTTGTGTTTGATAATACATTACAAGTCTGTCTGCAATGTATTGAGTTTGCAAATATTGTAAGAATTATTTTTTTATAATTTAATATGTTTTTGTATTTATATTCATACATTTTATACTCATTACGGCTCATTAGAACTTAAGATGGCATTATATAATTAAAACCGAAACTGTTTTCTATAATTGGGAATTTTTTATTCGACAGAGGCTTCCTTTGCTGACTGAATTCCTCTCTTTTTTTAATTTATAGACCATCAAAATTCCTGGCAATATTTTTTTTAGTAGCCTTTATATCTCGTCCGTGTTTGACTAGTACAAAAAAAGTTAGAGCTTTCTCTTTTTTAAGGTAGTTCTTTCATAAATGCAAAAGTTCAAGAAGTCTTCGAAACTTGGAATATAAATCATTAAAAGCATAATAAACACACTGTTAAAATTTGAAGATGATTTACCACACCAAACATGAAATTATTGTAATTAAAAATGAAATTTTGTGCATATAGTACCATGGGAAAGGGTGAGAAAATGATCATTATTTTTCTTTTTTCATTGAAGGACTTTCACCATTTTGATGAAAAATTAATATTTGTAGAATACTATATTCGGAGTAACTTAAAAAAATTGAAATTATTTACCTCGTAGTTTTGATAAAGTTTAAAAAATATATACATATTTGGGCCATTATTTTAGTGGAGGCGATATAATCCGAAACAATCCGTCAACGTTGTAACGAGTAATATGGGGGAATAAAAGAAAAAGGCATGAAAATATGAAATAATTAAAAATTTTAAACAAAATGAAACTTTAGTGGATAATAATTATTGGCATAAAATAACATGAAAAAATAAGCCACATAAAACACTATTTATTTATTACAAATTATAACATCAAATATAGAATATATTAAACGATATATCAATAACAAAGTATAAAACAAAACGTTTATGATAAATAAAATTTACTTATTGAAATATTTACTTATAATAAATAATTTTTTACGATATATTGAAAAGAAATATATTATTTGGAAAGATATATCACTGACTTAAAAAAAACTTTATTAATTTATCAAGTACTCGTCTATCTTTGATTACTCTTAGCTTTTTATCATTTCCAGGATTTTTGAAAAATGTAATTAATTCTTCTCTTCCTTCATTTCGGTATTTATTTTGCAAGTCTTGGTATGCGATGTTGTCACATTTTCACAGAGAATAATATTTCATAGTAGTGTGTGTATTCATATAGAGCAGTGATTCTCAACCTTTTTTTTTGTTGTGGCACAGTTTTAACAATTTCAAAATTTGGCGGCACACTAACAATAAGTTTAAAAGAATTTTACTTACCTATAATACACTGTGTTACTGTGTAAAATAATTTATGATAATAATTTTCAATGTAAAATAATATGTACTACAAAGACAATATAATGTTTTTGAGTAATTAATTACAAATTAATTATAAAAATGCATTTAAAGCGAAATTTAAATTTGGTGATTTTTGATAATTTCTTTTATATTTGGTCGTAAAAATGATAACGCCACTCTCATTTCGTCTTCTACATTTAAAAGTCTCGATCATTTTTTCGTTTTTATATTGGTCTATGCTGAAAATCCGAATTACCACAAATAAGATGTAGAAAATTATAATAATATTTTTAAAGCTTTTTTTGGCTCTTATGATATAATCGCATCTAATGTTAATTCAAAATGAATTAATTGACTCTTCCGAATGTTTTGAAATTAAATCTCGATTATTACAAAGCGAAATTAGATCTTCCTCTTCAGCTTCATTCAAAGTTAATTCATAAACAGACCTATCACAAATGGATTACGAACCCAATCAAATTGTTTTATATTTAAATTTGAGAAGTAGTCTATAAAATGTATACTATATTTTTAAAGCTTATTTATTTATTTTTACATTAAATTATGTGATCTGAATGGCTAAACTGAAAAAATAATAACTCATTAGATAAAAGTACATAGAAAATAATTTGTATTGTTTCATTTCTAAAATTTGGCGGCATATTTGGCAGCACACAAAAGTGCCGCGGCACAATGGTTGAGAATCACTGATATAGAGGATATAGTAGTGTGAGAAGTACGGTCACCTTAAAAAAACATAACCTAAAATTTTAGTACCGTTCATATGTATTGAGTGGTTACGAGGCTAAAACTTTTTTTGTGGATTTTCGCGAAAGAACTACCTTAAATCGTTTTTTTAAATCCCCTGTAAATTTCAATTTTTAGAGCTAAATTGCTTTCTATCGTCGATATGTTGATTTGTTTCAATTTGGCCAAGAATGTCTTTTCAATTGTACTTCAGAATTAGATGTCGAAACGTGCATCCTGATAAAACTGTCTAATTTAGGTGGCTTGAGCTGACCACCTCTTTTGTGATAAAGATGATTGAAGTGTCGGATTAAAGGTGATGGAAGGTTTGAGTTGAGCACCCAGGTCTCTTGCCACGTGGAGCTTTCAAAGTGTCTGGATATTGATCCGTCCAATAAGTGAGCGACTCTTCGAATCCTTCCTTTATCTACCTTTCTTCTTCTTTATCTCCTTTATCCTCTTCCCCTCTTCTCTGTTCATCATCCTCTTTGTCAGGATTACTTCTCTCTTTCAGTTTGTCATCATTAGACGAACATTGAACATTCTACTACCCATTCAGGGATTAACCCCTTTTTTATTCGAATCCTATTTTTTTTTTTTTTTTTTTAATTTCATTTTAAATGGTAAAAAAAGAAGAGATAAAAAAATAAAATATTTAATATTATGATTATTATTAAATGCACATTCATTTACGGATGGTTTATTTAATGTGCTTTAATGATTGGCAAAATGCTCAACAGAGCGAGAGTAAATAAATCAGAGAAGCTTTCGAAAAAAAAAAGAAAGAATGTTACCAATTTTGAATTGTACTACAGAAGGATATAATATATTTTCATTCATTCTATATTCGCATAAATACGACACAAGAGCCTGGAACCCATTTCAAATAAAGAAAGAATATACATATACAATTTAGATAATAATAAATTTTATAAAAAAAATAAAACCTTCAAAAAAATTAAATGCAACAAATAAAACAATAAACTAAAAAAATAAACTAAAATGCATTAAAAGGTATAAAATAATTATCTAATTTAGTTAAAACTAAACGACGAAATATTAACATGAAATTACTTTTTGAAGTCGGTGCCAAACATATAAATTTTATGAATGGCACTGGACGGATCTTACTTAGTACCTTTAGCGGGTACGCTCGCTTATATAGTTTGTTTGGCACCAACTTCAAAAAGTGATTTCATGTTAATATTTCGTCGTTTAGTTGTAACTAAATTAGATAATTATTTTATACCTTTTAGTGCATTTTATATTATTTTTTAGTTCTTATTATTTGATTTGTTGCATTTTTGAAGTCGGTTTTATTTATTTTTTTATAAAAATTATTATTATTTTTCTCTTTTTAGTGATGTTATTAATAGTGACTTAATATAATACCTTGCATGATTCTTTTTTATAAAAGATTTTATTTATTATAACTTCGATCATTTGCTCATAAGAATTGGAGATTTACGTTATTTCATCATTGATCATATCAACAGAACTTGACCAAATTAATATGGTACCACCCGTAAGGTATCTTTCCAATAAAAAAAGAATCATCGAAATCTGTCCTCGTGGCAAAAGATTTTCGCGCTGAACATACATAAAATAAATAAATGGTATCTTGACTATCTTGGAGCTATAGGTACTGATCCAAGCGCAGAAAGAATGATTAAAATCGGTTCATAAACAAAGAAGTTATGCCTGAACAAACATAACAAAAAAGGTCCAATACCAATGAAATTTATATTTTTACCAATCGGAAACTAGACAGAACCCAATGCAAAAAAATCATCAAAATCGGTACACAATTGCCGAAGATATCAGGTAAAATAGACAAAAAAATCAGTCGAATTGAGAACCTCCTCGTTTTTGGAAGTCGGTTAAAAATAATTGAAAACAGAATAAAATATAGGGATGTACACTAGGGTGGTTCTTAACTATATCTGGTGAAATTTTTTTTCGGAAAAGTTTTCGGAACACCCGCTCAAATTATGAGGTTGGGTAAGATAATAATTCATACATAATTTGAGATCAATCGGACAACCCTTTGAGGTGGCTCATCTTATTTGAAATTTTAAGAATTTCGCTTTATTCGGCTACCATATTTTGTTATACATCGTTAAATTGAAACAAAGAATAAAAACATTGATGACAATGAAATTAGTAAAAATTATTTTGTGAAATCCCTCCCCTAACTTTGTCATTCAGTCATTATTAAAAGACATAGAGCAAAAGAAGAAAAAATTCAAGTGAATTCTATATGATGGCCGCTTTGCCTACCTCTTAGGCGTGCATCGAGAAAAAAGATTTATTGAGTCATATAAGTGTAATAAAAGTAAAAAAATTGTTATTGTTATATATGTTACGGCTAATATGTAAATTTGGATAACAGAATGTTTTCTACATTTGATTCAATCTTGAATCTAATGGAGGGAATTTTTGTCAAATATTGAGTGAAAATAATATTTGAACTTATATATTTCCAACTTGAAATAAAGATATTAAATAAATTATAATTTTTCTCATTAATATATCAAAGAATAATTGATACGTCAACGAGATATTTTAATAGTAAGAAATGTTTTTGGGTGTATGGCGGGCGGACCAACGATAGTTATATAAAATACAATCAAGGGCGGATCCAGGAACTTTTTATGTTAGGGGGGGGGAGAATGTATATAAGGTGCCCGATGTATATAAGATCTACTTTTTAACTAGAAAGTGTGTCGCGATCGAATTGTCCAAGCGGGGGGGGGGGGGGGGGACGCCGCCCCCACACACACACACATAAAATCTTTATTTTCAATTTAAAAAAATTTTTTTAATTTTTTTACAAATTTCACATCTCACATTTTAAGTTCATTAAAATAAAAAAAAAAAATTGTTATAAATTCCCTGTCGATTTGGCCGCCGTTTTTTGGCCTCTGGGTGCGACGCACGTGTTGCACTCCCGCCAGGCACGGGCCTGTATGGGGGGGGGGGCGTTCGCCCCCTCCGCCCCTCCGTGGATCCGCCCTTGAATACAGTATAAGTTACAATTTCTTGGGATATATTTGAATATTTTTGATTTATTAGCTTTGTTTTTACTTGTTTTCCCGCCGTGCCCAGTTGACTGATGAGATTCTTTAATAATATCAAACAAATCGTATATGCAAGCTAATATTTTGCGAGATTTCTTACTTAGAAGAATATATTGTGCATCAACTCGTTGTAAATCAAAATGCTTAATCTAATAATAATCAGATTTTTGTGCACTTGATGGTCCATTTTGGCACCTAAGGTTATTAACCTCTCCACACTTTTATAGCTACTTTCATGGTAAAGTTTGGAATTATTTGCTTTCTTATTATAAAGATCAAATAAAGAGGCATTAATTTTTTCTTTGTGATTCATTTTATTAACAATAACTGTGCTGTTCGTGTGAAATATAAAAACAAACCCGGCCCAGGACAACATAAACATAACCACTTTAGTATTACGAAAATTGGTTGGTTAGTTTATAAACAGTTAGGCTATTTTGTGTTAATAGAAATTATGGTTTTCATATTAGCCAGGCTGCATTGGGTAGTTTATAAACTAATCCGCTATTTTGGTTTTCTCAATAATTTCAAGTAAATTAGCCAAGACTCAGTGAAATCTTTTATTCAACTAATACAAGACTCTTGGTTAGTTTTCAAACTAGCTGCTATTTTAGTGGAAATTGGGTTTTCTATCAAAATAGCCAATGGTTTGGTTAGTTTATAAACTATCCAAATTTGCATATTAGCCGTAACATATATATATATAAAGAAGGGATTTAGCATTAACATATAAGTAAATGAATAGAAATACGATTATTGTCTCAAAATAAATTCTACTTATCAAATATGAAGTTTTACAAATCCGCTGTCAAAGTTGATTTCATACTGTCGGGATATTTTTACTTTATCCAATGCGAAGCATGGGAGAAAGTATTGGAATCGCTCTCGCTGCAAGCGCGACTTCAACGGGTCCTCAGGTAAAGACTACGGAACCCATAGACTCAATTAAGGTCACAAATTGAAGTATTCAATGAGATTGAATTTTAGCACGTGACGGTTTTGCCAAAAGTTACCTGGAATCTCGTCGAGAGGCCAAAAAGTGCCATTTTTTTTGGAAGTTCGTGGGGATGGATGTATGTATGTATGTATGTGTGTTATCGTTTTTTTCGTCCACGATTTTTTCCACACCTTTGCGCTGATTGAAATGAAATTGAAAACTTACCATTAGTTTAACAAAATGAAGCGCTGATTAGTTTTTGGTACATATCGGTCCACAAACATTAGTACTTTATTTAAGTACTTTTTTAGTTTTTTCTAAATATCTTGAAAATGACTTAACCAATTTTGATGAAATTTAATATCCTAATTAAGTACCTTGGGGACCACAAAAAAGGTTAAATAAAGTTTTTAGTAAAATTATATTTTAAAGTACTTTACTCAAGAACATATTAATATTTCAAATGAATTTGGATAAAGTTTAGCAACGATCCGTTGCAGTTTATTTCCTATATACTGACAATTTGCAGAATACATTAATTCTCTCCTTCGCTTCTTGAAAGGATTTTATTATAATCTTCTATGTGTTTCACTCCTCGTTCAGCGGTGTCTTTTACAATTTTACAATTTCCAGTCCAATTTGAAAACTGCTATCATCTTCCCATTCAAGAGGATCTTTTTGTAAAAAATCCATTGGGATGGAAAATCTCACAAAAATCCTCTTGTATTTTGTCAAATGAAATTCTCTATGGCCTTTGTTAATAAAATTTCCACATCATTCTGAAAAATTTCGTATTTTTTCACACTGTTGTCGCCACTGCATCGATTTTATCCTTTGCCTCCACCATCCGTTTGTTGGTGTCACATCCAATTTCATCGTCCAAAAAGTGCTAAGGCTGCTGTTTCTGGTGCCAGATACCACAAATGGTTACATAATTTATGTATTGCGATAAGACTTATTTTCTCATCAACTTGCCGAGATTAAAAAAAAAACCGATTTCAAAAAAAATTAAATGCAACAAATAAAATAATAAGAATTCAAAAATCAAATAAAATGCACTAAAAGGTATAAAATAATTATCTTATTTAATTACAACTAAACGATGAAATTGTTACATGAAATCCCTTTTTGAAGTCGGTGCCAAACATATACATTTTATGAATCGCACTCGACAGATCTTTCATGTTAATATTTCGTCTTTTAGTTGTAACTAAAAAAGATAATAATTATTTTATACCTTTTAGTGTATTTTATTTGTTGCATTTAATTTTTTGAAGTCGGTTTTATTTTTTTTCTTAAAAATTATTTTTAGTGATGAAATATCATCACATAATAAATAGTGACTTAATATAATACCTTGCATGCATCTCGTAAGAGAAAGGATTCGGGCGAAGGAATCAGAAATTGATAATAATAATAATAATTTTTTTTTTTATAAATTTTATTAAACCAATTATTTTACTTTTATTAAATGTATACATTGTATTTTTGCTTCGGATTCCGGAGATTACTTCTCCACCATCGAGTGTCCTTATTCATCTTTAGTCCTTGTTTTTAATAAGAGGAAAAAATCTAATTAGATAAAAAAACCTCTTTTCCGATAATTATTTCAATTCCATTATTCCCCAATCAAGTCGATTGGTTTTACAATACTCAGAAATTGATAAATTTATTAAACCAATTATTTTACATTAATTAATGTATACCTTGTATTTTAGCTTCGATTTCGGAGATTGCTTCTCCACCATCGAGTGTCCTTATTCATCTTTTAGTCCTTGTTTGTAATAAGAGGAAAAATCTAATTAGATAAAAAACCTCTTTTCCGATAATTATTTCAATTCCATTATTCCCCAATCAAGTCGATTGGTTAATCCAATTCCCAACCCTCATCCTCATTCAGAAATTGATAATAAAATTTAATTCATAAATAGAGAAATTATCTCGAAACGTTAGCGGTTTTAAATGAACGTTTTAAGATTGTTTTTTTTTATAAAAGATTTTATTTATTATAATTTCGATTATTTGCACATAAGATTTGGAGATTTCCGTTATTTTGTCATTGATCATATTATCAGAACTTGAGCAAATTAATATGGTACCACCCCTAAGGTACCCCCTTTCCAATAAAAAAAGAATCATCGAAATCGGTCCATAAACAAAGAAGTTATACGTGAACATACATAACAAAAAAGGTCCGATGCCAATGAAATTTATACGGGACCAATCGGAAACTATTCTGAATCCAATGCAAAAAAATTACCGAAATCGGTCCACATGGTAAAGAGAAAATCGACGAACAAACATCATCAGAACTTGACCAAATTAATATGTGACTACTCCTAAGGTATCCCCTTTCCAATAAAGAGAAATAAATGTTCAAACACAAAAAAAAAAACAGACATTTCGTTGAATTGATAACCTCCTTTTTTTCAAAATCGGTCAAAAATTCAAATCCAGTCTAGGAGCTTTTGCAGCCATTGGAGCTTGAATACAAACTTTAAGATAAAGTTTGACAAGAAAGATCCAAATATCCCGAATCCCAATTTTATCTTCGTTGGTCAAAGTGAATCGCCCCGGAATAAATAAATTGTTAAGCTATTTATTGCCTTCGCCATCCATCGAGCGTGGTGAAACGCTCCTGGACCTCGAACAGATATACCTGTGGGATGTGTTTTGCCTAAGAAAATGATGACGAGCTCGAAGAATTCGCGGTAATCTTCGCGCGGCTGCTTCACTTTTTGTAAAGTTGCATTGCAAACTCAAGTAGTTCGTTTGTATTCGGAATTGACTGGCGGACATAATCATCTTTAATCCCTGGTAAGTTGATGAGAAAATAAGCCGTATCGCAATACATAAATTATGTAACTATTTGTGGTATCTGGCACCAGAAACAGCAGCCTTATCATTTTTTGACGATTAAAATTTTCAAACTAAATTTTATATTAAATTAAATGTTTCTTTTTTCCGAGAGTAGCATAATTTTTATAAATTAAAGGATACAATAAAAAGTGTCTTCTGCTGAAAAAAATTATTTATTTATAACGAGACTATAGGTTCGAGGGCTTTGCCCTCTTCATCAGTCTATTAGAATTGTTTCCCAGGAAGTGATGTGTGAAAATATAGTCTCGTTATAAATAAATTAAAACAATGTATTTCTCCAGCAGAAATCACACTCTTTTATTGCCTCCTTTAAATTAGTACATATCAGTTCTTCTAAAATTGGAGTAAACATTTTGTATGCTATGGTTATTACGATGTCAGAAGAAATTTCGACTCCTGAGGGGCGAGTCCATTGGACATATAATTTAAACACAGATATCTACCAAGGTCTAAGATTTATATTGGCCCTTTCTTTTCGTTTTTATTTAAATAAAATTATTGTGGCGATAAGATTCCTTCGCGAGATGTTTGTACATAAAAAATCCATCTATTTTTCATAAAATAAAAATTATAAAGCATATGCATATGCATATGCAATATTTCAAGTCAAAAAGCTTTTGCCTGAATTACTATTTGCATTGCGACATGCATAGGTATATAATAAATATAATATTTTATATGTGAATGTAAAAAAAAGCACAGAGGTTAAGTAAGATGTAAGAAAACAGATATATAGAAATATGTATGATATTCAAAGGTCAAATTTGTCAAAATATCTTATCTTATTATATTAAACGAGAAATTTTTGTATATACCTATATATATATCGGTTTCTCGAAAACGGCTCTAACGATTTGGATGAAATTCACTGGTTAGGGGCTATTTGTGTTGACAATTCAATCTGTCACGGTCTCATCTTCTGCTAAGTTATTTTTGATGGATTTTTTGTTAATTGAAATAATTATTCACAAGTAGTTATCTCGATAAAAATGTATGTACATGTTACATTTTTATTCAATTTCCTTTTAATAAATAATTGTTTTTTTAATTTTAAATCCCACAAAAAGATCATTACAAATATAAATATATATTAAAAGTTAGGTTATCTAATTGGTTATAAATCAACTTTTCAATCCCACTAATATTATTATATATTAGAATTTGCCAATTTAATTGTTGAACTCAAAATTGTTATTTAATTAAAAAAAATTATAGAGTATTTATTTATATACCTATATACACATAATCTGTGGGTACTAGAAGGCTAGAAATGCAAAAACTGGGAGCGGGTGTGTGGTGGAGGTGACGGTGGGGGTATATGTGGGAGTGCAGTGGTGGGGGTCCGGGGGGCGAGGTGGGGGGTTTCGGGGATTAATATATAGCTTTTAATTGAAGCAAAACGTTACCAAGCATCGCTCGGTGGCCAGGTACTTATAACTATTATTAAATGAACAATTCTTGTAATATATAGGTATCTCAAAATCGGCTGTAACGATTTTGATCAAATCGAAAACAAAATTACTTTAACGAAATAAAGCGCTGATTAATTTTTTGAACATATCAGTACACAAACATTTTTTAGTTTTTTCTAAATATCTTGAAAATGGCTTAACACCAAATTCGATAAAATTTAAAATTCTCTTTAAGTACCTTGAGGAGCTCAAAAAGGTTATACATATATGAAGATTCTTAGTAAAATTACATTTTAAAGTACTTTACTTTACAGTACCTAAGCAAGTAATTTTTTAAATTCTGTATAATTTATTTATTTGGTATGTTTAATATAGCTCATTTAAACTTGATCAAGTAAGAATGGATAGGACTTCTCTCAGTTAAATACTAAATTTCAGAGGAAATTTTACAAGTAACCATAGCAACTATTAGTGTTATCGTATACATTAAATATGCTGAAGATCAAGAGGAATCGAGTTAAAATCAAAAATAGTGAAATATTCTCATCTAATAATTATATACATGAAGAATAACCATTCTATTGACGTTTTGATCATTAATGGTAGCCATTGCCGAAGACATGGAGGAGTAGACTTAAAACCAGCTCTCACTTTTGGAAAAAAATATTTTGATAAGTTTTTTAATTAAACTAAAAAATGAATCATGTGTTTGAATAAAAATAAAACAAGTGGTTGATTAAATAATTTTTATAAAAAAAATTAAACCTTCAAAAAAATTAAATGCAACAGATAAAATAATAAGAACTCAAAAATCAAATAAAATACACTAAAACGTATAAAATAATTATCTAATTTAGTTACAACTAAACGACGAAATATTTACATTAAATCACTTTTTGAAGTCAGTGCCAAACATATACATTTTATGAATCGAACTCGACGGATCTTACTTCGTACGGTTGGCGGGTAAGCTCGTTAATATAGTTTGTTTAGCACCGACTTAAATAAACTGCAACGGATCGTTGCTAAACTTTATCCAAATTCATTTGAAATTTTAATATGTTTATTCCTTTATATAAATCAGATATCACTTGCAATTTGCAGTTCATGTTGACTTTAATTCAAAAATAATGATCGATTCTCATTTAACAGTCGAGGAATAACACTCTACATTGGATTTTTGACATTTCGATTATTATTGGTAATCATTGCTTAAGACGTGGAGGAATCGACTTAAAATCAAAAATAGCGATTGATTCTCATCTAATACTTGAGGAATAATAATTCTTCCTTAGATTTTTGACCCTTCGATTATAATTGGTAACCATTGCTGAAGACATGGAGGAATCGACTTAAAATCAAAAATAACGATCGATTCTTATCTAATACTAGAGGAATAACCTTATTGCATTCCATTTTTGATATTTTGACTATTAATGGCAACCTCTACTGAAAACGTGGAAGAATCGACTTAAAATCAAAAAGTCTAAATTCTTTTATGGCAAACAACTCAAGCTTGAGACTGGCCTATTATTAAATAAATAAATTTTACATTTATATAATTTTAATGAGAATCTCTATTATAAAGAGGTTTAAAATTTTTATAACTTTATCAGCTCACGCTGCCAATGCTGTAATTAGCGAGAGTGACGTTAATTTCTTTGCATTGGTGTGTGAAATCAATTGGTTAGTTCCTTTAATTAAAAGCGTTGTAATTAATCAATGAGAAGATGCCTGGCTAGTTGAGGAATCTGTTAAATGTATAATTAAATATTCCCTCTGAATGGAATTAACAGGGTTTATCAATTATTATGGTGTCGATTGACAGCTCAATGGCATCTCTCATCTCGTTCAGCATCCGTCAATCCAGCTTCCCTCTGGGCGATTAACGTTTGAAACTGTTCTCACTACTCTATGTATATCGCTGAATTCAATAAAAGAGAAATTGATACACAACATTGTTATCTTTATTATATAATTCATTGGGGAATCTCTCTATTATAATTTCATTAATAATACAGTCATCAAAAAGGGAAAATTTTAATACCGGGCGGGCCAATTCATTGAAGTCGCCCGATTTTTTTTAACTCATTATTTCAATTCTATATATAATTCGTGAATTTCCGCTCTTCAGGGGAATAATAGAGAACACAATGGTAGATATAGACTGAGAGCTACTGACCATTTTGGAAGCTGATTTCAGAAGCCAATTAACATATCCCATTCTGTAGTGTGATCAGCACACACCGCGAAAGTCAAATTCTTACTCGCCAAATCGAGTCATTTTTTAGGGATAATCCACCCTAAAGATGTCAAAAATACCTACAGTAAAATCACTTCATTGATTATAAATAACTCCTAAATTGTTTACTCTACGGCAAATTCCATTAGAAGTAAAATTGTAGTGAATGTAATTTTTGTCATTTTTCTTTAAAAAAAAAAATAATTGAAAATAACCACCCAAAATGAGGAGGAGGGTCAACAATGAAAATTCTAGCCCTATCGAAGAAACTCAACAAAATTTCATATACATATTCTGTGGACCCCCAGAAGGCTAGAAATGCAAAAACTAAGTTAAGTTTCCTACAAGGGCCTAGATTTACATTTTTGACCCTCCCCCATTTTGGGTGGTTAGTTTTGCATTTCTAGCCTTTTGGAGGCCCACTGATTAAGTATACAAAATTTGGTTGAGTTTGTTCAGAAAGGGGCTATAATTTTCATTTCTGACCCACTCCCCATTTTGGATGGTTAGTTTTTGCATTTCTAGCCTTCTGGGAGTCCACATAATATGTATATAAAATTTGGTTGAGTTTGGTCGAAAGGGATAAAATTTTCATTTTTGATCCTTTGGGTGGTTATTTTCAATTTTTTTTTTTAAAGAAAAATGTCAAAAATTTCATCCTCTACAATTTTACTTTTAATGTAATTGTCGCAGAATAAACAGCTTAGGAGCTATTTATAATCAATCAGGTGATTTTAAGATAGGTATTTTTTGACATATTTAGGGGTGGATTACCCCTAAAAACGACTCGATTTGGGGAGTAAAAATTTGAGTTTCGGGGCTGATCACACTACAGTATGGATATGTTATTTGGGTTTTGAAATCAGCTTCCAAAATGGTCAATAGCTCTTAGACTAATAGGTCAAAAAAGCAATTACTTACTATATAAAATTCTTCTAAAACTTAGTGACTTATGTAGAATTTAAATTTTATCAATTAAAGGTTTTTTTAGTCACATAAAATAAATAAATACACTAATTTTAATCAGTTCAATTATTTATTTGATCAATTTATCAAGACAGTTTTAGTCACCCCTGGTTGACCATTTTCAGTAGTACCTACTTATAAGATTTTTTATTCTGAAAGATATTAATTTGCCGATGGTAATAGATTCAAATTTACAAGAAATCATAAGTTGGTGTCATCTATTAAATTCGATGGAATGGAATATTTTTAATTATATGTCAGAGGGGTTGTTTTTCACCCCTCGGGAATCGAACCCGAGTGCCAGTAACAGCAATCCGGGCCACCTGGCTCACCTGCAGGATGCGAACCTCTCTGACATATGTACACGCGTAAAATATTTTACTCAAAGATTGTTATCTTAATTTGTAAAATTTCGCGATATAGTGATTCTAAATTTAAACATATAGCCATGCCATATAATTTAAATAAAAGGTCGTTGAGTGTTTCGAATTTTGAAGAGATTCAAAATTCGAAGGGCAATGGAATGACTTTTCCTAATTTAATATGAAAGATATTAATTTGCCGATGGTAATAGATTCAAATTTACAAGAAATCATAAGTTGGTGTCATCTATTAAATTCGATGGAATGGAATATTTTTAATTATATGTCAGAGGGGTTGTTTTTCACCCCCTCGGGAATCGAACCCGAGGGGGGTGAAAAACTAACCCCTCTGACATATAATTAAAAATATTCCATTCCATCGAATTTAATAGATGACACCAACTTATGATTTCTTGTATTTTTTATTCAATTACACAAAATAAAAATCATACGTTTTCACATTTATACATACAATTTCGTTCAAGATTTGGAATTTGTTATTCTGCATACATAACTCATTTTTAACTTATTAACATGGATATTTCAATAATTTATAAACACTTGTCTTTTAAATTATTGGATAAAAAAAAAAAAAAAAACACTTGTCATTGTCAACCAGTGGTGACCGAAACTGTCTAGTAAATCGATCAAATAAATAATGATAATTGTTTAAATAACTGTTATTATTTATTTTACGTCACTAAAAAACCTTCAATTTATAAAATTTAAATTAGTATATAAAATCAAGAGATGAGATGGTCTACTACTAGATCCGAGATGTTATGGATTATTTTTTTATGTCAGAAGGGTTGTTTTTACCCCTTCAGAATTCGAACCCGAATGCCAAAAGTGGAATCCAGACACTGTGTTTGAGCTTCATCATCATTTTTTTTTTAATTAGAAATATTTCTCATGTGTTCGAATACCTGATTAGATATATGGTAAAGTTTAGGGAAAGCGGTGTTGGTTTATAGTGAAACATATTAAACAAAGGAATTATTATTCAACGGGTTATAGTGGTGTTTCACAAAGAGGAAATAAAATTAAAAAATTAAAAAATCTTTTAAATTATTTTGGAGATTTTTTTTTTTTTTTTTTTATATATATAAAAAATCTCCAAAATAATTTAAAAGATTTTTTAATTTTTTAATTTTATTTCTCTCTTTGTGAAACACACACTATAACCCGTTAAATAATAATTCCTTTAGATATATGGTAGATAAATTCCTCATAAATGATTTGTTTATCCTGGGGTGTAAAGTATCTTTGTAAAGAACCCATCAAATAGAATTAGGTTTTCATCCACTTTAAAATGACTGTGCAAGAGGGTCCTTAATTACCCATTTTTTTGCATCTAACATGGAATTTCAAAATAAAAAAAAATTAAATTTAGTACTTCATTCTTTGCTTGTGAATTACAAAGAAGAATTATAAGGGTAAAATATCTAAGAATTAATTTAGAAAAATTTATTGTCGAGAGTATCAGAGTTATTGGTTTTTAAGAAAAAATCGAGGGGTGAACCGCGATTGGAATTAGGTGTACACGTCTTTGGAATTATGTGGAATTATTTTGGGATTCATTAGATAATGCCCCTTCATCTATTGTTGTCTTCTACGTGGAAATGAAAGTGGAAGTGGATGTAGGTGTACACGATATTAGGTCACGGTTCACCCCTCGGAAGAACTAAAGAGGGCGTCCTCTGCTTTGCACAGAGAGTACCGATTCTTAAAACACTTTTCATTTTTTCCTCGAATTTTTCTATTGTAAAAATGTTCCCTTTCTCTTATTCTTTACTACCCCAACCTACTTGTAACAGATGTTTAAATGAAAATTCGCCATATTTATGCGCAATACGCGATTTGCCACTCGATTCCGATTCCATGATCTGAATTAGAAAGAAATCATGCAAATAAACTTTGCATCTGTCGAGAGATGGCTTCGAAACATTCTGAATACAATTCGCAAGAGCCAGGGTCAAATATTAAAATGGAATTCGACCTTCCAATTGAACTTTTGGGTTTTTCTTGTCATTCCCTTTTATCGAGATACAAACCCAGCCAATTTTCTAATGAAACTAAATTAATTAAATTCTCCCCTAAATACCCGATTTGCAAACACATAGCATGCTTTCGAAATCAGAACTAGTTTCTTCTCTTTCTTGAATGGGAGGATATCATTTGGATTGATTGGGAATTTATAAAGTTCGTTTGGGTAAAACAACCATCCAAGTGTAAGCCAGAGGTGATCAACCAGTAATACGCGAAGAATTTCAGGTTATATACAAATATGGATGTTTATTGTGAGATTTATTTGAGATTATAAATAGACTAAGAGATCGTGAATTTTTTGACGAATTTTAATTATTTAATAGTCAGCTTTAATTTTATTGTGAGATTGTTATTTGATCCCGTCGATTAATTATCATAGAAAAGACTGCAAGAAAGACCGATTTTCTTGTCAATAGTTCCCTACGTGGTTAAAAATGCAATTATTAAATTATTATTTTTAAAATTTGAATCGAAATGTGTGTTATTTTTTATGAGAATTTCAAACCTAAAAATTTAATTTTTTTTATAGTGTTGTACTGTTAAATATTTCCACATAAATTTCAATATTATTGATTTTTTATGATTTTATTTAAATTTTTTTCCTCAGTTTATCTATCTGTTTCGCTAAACCTTTTAGACCAAGAGCTAGTGAATTTTTAAGACGATTATTTCAGAATGCAAATAACATATTATTCCATACTGTAGTATGATTACCACACATCCCCAAAGTGAAATTCCAGTCGTTTTTAGGGGAAATCAACCCCTAAAATTGCCAAAAATTCTTTAAAGTAAAGTGATTTCAGAATGGTTAAATTTAATTTTAGGATAATCTTAATGTCAATACGTACTATTTTGTACGGAAGAAAGAACGACAGAAAGGGATGGCAGAACCACCATTAATATGTAAGAAAATTTCAATTCATTTTAGAAGATCTGAAATTTTGTCAAATGTTTTCTTTGTGAAATTATATTCGAAAAGGCAGAATGAAATTCTAATCGCTACCCTTTAATAATGTCTCAAACACCCCTAACTCAACTTACTCTTAAGCGTCAAACCCATCATAAATTTCATTCATCTCTAAAACAATCTGTAGGATTGCCTTCTACCATATTTTCAAAATAATTATTTGTTTATACTTGTTTTATATTTTCTTCTTGCCCTGCGGGTTGGGCGTAGAATAGACCCGCAGTATTCCTGTTTGTTATCTTAGGAGCTGCACGGCGGCTTGCTCTTAAACCCTCTAAAATTGTCTGCCAGAGCAAAAAAGGCTATTATTATTGAAATTAATGGAAGGCAGCCCAGGGGTAGTGAGGAAAGAAAAAAATAACACATATCCAAATAAAGTGAAAGTTTTAAACACTGCTGTGGAGGAAGGAAAAGGAAGCATTTTATTTGTTTCCTTCATTGGCCCTTTAAAATCCTGAAGGAGGGAAGAATCCTCCGAAACATCGGTTTGAAAGGAAAGGAAGACGGAATCCAATAAATTACACCTTATTTGATATGTGTTAATTTTTTCTTTCCTCACTACCCCTGGACTGCCTTCCATTATTTTCAATTAAAATTTCTACCAGTCCGTCTCTCTCCAGAGAAAATTTCGTGCAAATAAATTCATTATTATTTTCTTCTTAAAATTGTCTTCTTTTTCTTTTCAGTTGTACTGATGAAGGTTTTTCAATAAACCGAAAGCTTTGTATTGTTTCTCAGGGTTTGTTATTGTTACATCACACTTATTCATCTAATCGATTGTTACGACAACATAAAATGCCTTATCGGAAAAAATCTCCTCGCGTGACCAAATTGAGTTATAAAAATTACTTTGTAACATAGAACAAACTTATAATACTCCAATGACACGATTCACTAATGGAATTTCAACCTCACAATTTCACTGTCACAAAAGAAATTTAAGATTTTCTTATAAGACAGGCTGTTTCATTGTAGAAGATTGTCAATTTACATCTTACGGATTTAGGAGTTTAAGTCACAAGATTTAATTTCTGACTCCTATCTTCACTCACACAGAGCAGTATCCGTTTGGGGTGAAGGTTCCAAAATATATTTTTAAAAAATACAATGTTAAATTTGAAAGGAAAAGGAAAATGATGCCATAATCGATGAAATTTGCAAAAAAATCGAAGATTAAAATTAAATTTCAAAAAATGAAGGATATTTTTTTGGACAACATCCCTAGGTTGAAAAGTCGTCAACCGCCACTGATATATACTGTTACAACACTTTAGAGTTTTGGTTGCAACCCTTCTTGACCAGAGAAAGTTTGACGATTTTGACGATTTATCTCGAAGAAGCTCACCGCAGAATGGTCTGGTAACGTGCCCAAGCGATTCGACCTGTTTCAGGCCTGATGCTGATTTGATCGTAATTGAAGTAGAGAAGGAAAGAGCATTATTTAATATTGATTATTTTTATTAGGTATTTTATAATTAATACATTTCTCCATGCTGATGGCTGGAGAGCTTAAAACTAGTCTCTCAACTCCAATTGACAACTGACTGACCCAACCGGGCTTCAGCTTGGAACTCCCAACTCTCTCACTGACTCAAGATTGCTTGAAGAGTCGAAATTTTAAGATTAATTCTCATAGGCCAAATTCTTAATTAGCGGGGCATATCTTAAAATCATTCCTCCCATTTCTAGAAATTTACTCTCTAGAAATTTCCCAAGCAAAAATGACATTTACAATCGACATATGTTAAGAGCCATTTGACATTTAGGTCCAGGAAGTTGTAAAATCCCTTACCCATTGTGAAATAGTCATATTCGAGGATCAAAAAGGGAAGCCGATTGCCAAAATATTACCATTAAGAATAATTATATTTATTTAAGGAAAGAATTCTCGAGGGGCACAACACGATAAAATAATTAAATGTAATTAAAATGTTATAAAATAAACATTTCGTTGTAGTTTTCAATCTGGAACATGTAGCTCCCCTAGTAGCATAAAGTTTCCAACTATATAGTAACTCTATTAGACTATACAGGGTGCATAGGAAAGTCCCTTTAACCTGAAAATACTTGCGAACGGAGAGTGCTACAGCCACGCAAGTGAGGTAACGGTATAGTAAAGCGACTATGCCCGACCTAATGCAAACGACACCAGCGCCCCTAGTGGCGAAATGTGGAAGTTAGCCATTGCAAATCGAAAACGAAAAGAGATAGAGCAAAATTTCCAATTAGAAAGTTTTAGAGCATTAATTAATTAGTACGAAACGATATTTGGTTTACACGGATAAGATAAATTGGCGCCTGTATACCTATGCTATGAGATTATGTTGTTTGTATCAAGCGAGCGCCAACACCTTTTAAACTAAAATTTTAAATGCATTGGAAATTAAAGTTTTCAGACATTACAGTACAGTACAAAGTCACAAACTGCATTTGCACACTGCTACATTTCCGAAATGTAAATATGTAGAGTAAAACAGTCGCGCATAGATTACGGACATTTTTGGATACACGCGCCAATTTATCTTATCCGTGTAAACCAAATATCGTTTCGTACTAATTAATTGATGCTCTAAAACTTTCTAATTGGAAATTTTTGCTCTATCTATTTTCGTTTTCGATTTGCAATGGCTAACTTCCACATTTCGCCACTAGGGGCGCTAGTGTCGTTTGCATTAGGTCGGGCATAGTCGCTTTACTATACCGTTACCTCACTTGCGTGGCTGTAGCACTCTCCGTTCGCAAGTATTTTCAGGTTAAAGGGACTTTCCTATGCACCCTGTATATATATCTCGAGAATCTATTATAACATATATGGGCTCCATATAGTTACCATATTATAGTTTCGAATTTTGTGCTATTAGGGTTAGTTGTTTTAGCCCCGACTGGTCCTTTTATCAATAAATTTGTTTTTCCTTAATTTTCTAATTTAATTTAATAAATAAATTCCCTCCACTTTTGAGATTGACTATTTGCCTCGTCCACTATTAATTCAATGTCTGTCCAATACAAACTTAATGTGTCAATATTGTGTTTCGATTTAAAGTAAATATTTCCAATCTTGAGGTGATTGTGTAATTTCAATGGATGTCAATCCTCAATGGGGTTAAAGTAAATCTCTGAAGGGATTTCTCTCTCTCTCCATTTTAAGGACAAACCATTCAGCCTGAAATCCCACTAGGCGAGATAAAACTAATTGTTCTGTTTCAAGCTTGATTCGGTGTTAATCCTATCTGTCCAGGGAAAAGAGAAATCACACCCTTTCTCTCTTTTAATCCGATTTTCTCCTTTTTTGCCTAAGATAAAAGAAATGGGGTGTAAAATTGTTCAGTAAATTTTTATTATTCAATATAGAATAAAATACAAAACAACAAGCATCAAATGAGCGTGCTAGTTGTTTGTGTCAAAATGGAAAAATTGGAGAAGCGTGCGGTCATAAAATTACTTTTATTTGAAAGGCTTAACACCAATTCAAATCAAAGAAGAAATAGATTCAACACTAAAAAACCCTTCTCCATCATATTCAACGGTCAAACAGTGGATTTCTGAATTTAAGCAAAGTCACATGAGCAGTGATGACGAACCAGGTTCAAGACGCCTGATTGAGGTCCCAACTGGCGAAATGTTCGAAAAAATACATAAAATCGTGCTAGAAGACCCCAGATTGAAAATGAGTGAGATAGCTGAGACTACTGGGATGTCAACTGAACGTGTTTACAATATTTTATATCAATATTTGTGCATGGAGAAGCTCAGTGTTAGGTGGCTACCGCGTTCGATCAAAAGTTGCGCCGGAAGATTGATTCAACCGAGAATTTGCCACTATATAAGCGAAATTCCAGCGAATTTTTAACTGTTGATGAAACTTGAGTCCACCATTATACACCTTAAAATAAACATCAGTCCAAACAATTAACAAAATCAGGGGAAGCACCTCCGAAGGAAAAACAATTTTGTCTACGAATAAGGTTATGGGGAATATTTTTTCGGATTCAAAAGGAATTATTTTCATTGATTACTTTAAGAAGCATCAATGGTGTATACTAAGCTGTCTTATTACAACATTTGAGTGACGAAGTGAAGAAAAAACTACCGGATCTGGCAAAGAAAAGAATCTTGTTTCACCATGACAATGCACCCGCTCATTCGTCAGTTGTTGCGATGGCTAAAATCAACGTATTGAAGTTCGAATTGTTCCCCCAACCACTATATTCACGAGATTTAGCCCCCAGCGACTTTCATCTGTACTCTAACCTCAAAAAATGGCTCGGAGGAAAAAGATTTGTGAGTCATCAATGCTGTCAATGAGTATTTTGAGGGACTTGACAAATCACACTATAAAATGGTATCATGAGTTAGAACACCATTAATTACTTATTAATGTTTGATTTAAGTGTTAACATATTTAAGAAGTGTCACCTGTGTTCAAGTGTTATTAGAATTCTTGTGCCTTTGTTTTTTGTTTTAAAAAATGAATCCTTTGGGGGGGGGGGGGGGAGTTGAAGTCCAATCATAAGAGGGTTATCCCACTTCAGATTTCATTATCAAACAATTGGAACACTTTACAGTTTTACTCAACATTTTTTTGGGTAGTACATGTTCTGTGTTCCGATATCATATCATAATTTATTTTTAAAAAACAAATAAAACATTTGGGTCATACGTTATATGTAACGAAACAAAACTGCTTATAACTCTTGCCAAGTACTAGAAAAGTAAGCAACTGTAAAATTCGTGAAATTTCAAAATGTCTAGTAAAAAGAGATCGCATTGCATAGTTACTCTTGGGCCTAGTTCCCCAGACGCATCATACTAAATAAAAGCATATTTTTTGCTATCTATAAATATATATACGACTTTTAAGGATCCTTCTTCTTCCTTTGTAGACCTCAGGTGTGTTTATACAAGATCGTCCTGCCATCTTTTCTTAGGACGACCTCTACTCCTTTTCCCTTCTGGGCGGTTTCTTAACAATTAATTCATGAATTCAGCAATCTCAGAAGAAGGGCTTAGTTACCCTATTTCAGATTTCATTATCAGATAATTGAACCATGATACAATTTAAGTCAACATTCTTTTTGGGTAATAATTTCTAAAAATAAGCAATTTCTCAAATTAGGCGTAACATATAAGTACTAGTATACTCGTACTAAGTGGTAAAAAAGGTATAGGAATATTTGTATTCAAATAAAATATAAATACTGAAATACAATGCATTCTTAATTTTTTAGTGATAATTGTTAAAGGGTTAGCACCACAAAGTGATTGAGAAACACTGACTAAGATGTTTAAATCACTTCATAAAAACTTTATATATCATCAGTGTAGGTTTCTTATATCTTCTTTAACTTCACATACATATGCTTTGATACAAATCTACTTGTTCCGATCTTTTATCAATAATAAAAAATCTAAAACTTTTTTATTTTTGTTCTTAAAGAGTCTTATTTGATCTTATTATATATATATTTCTTTTATAAATTTCGTTTTGTTTTATTGCACTTATATAAAAAAATGTTTTTCGTTTTATATTTAGGAAGATAATAAAATTTTTAGCTTTAGATTGCCACATTCGAGGAGGCTTTCCTGAATTGGGGCTCTTAAAAAAATACTTCCGCATTGGTTTTTAAAAGCAAAACCTCTTGTTATTATACTTGGATATTTTATTGTTCATATATTTTTTGGATATTGCGATTCTTTGTTTAACTGAAGGATTTGTATGTGTATGTGGTTGATTTTTGGTAAATTCAATCCCTTTGAATGGCTCATGGGATGAAAAGTGCCAGCAGGTGTGCTGTCTAATATTTGTATATCTTTTGCGTTCCCTCGTGGGTGGTTTCTACTTGTCGAAGACTTAGTTGGATTATTTACGTACAGTCAAATACTAGCAAGAACAAGTTTTGCATGCTCTCAAGCGAAAAACACTTTTCGTCCCGGATCAAAACATCGTTTATAAAAACGTCGAACGACAAGTAGAAAGAGAGAAAAAAAACGGTAGGTTTGAGGGTGTTGAGAGGGAAGAAGAAGTTGGCAGTTAAAGGGGATGCTCGAGCTGGTTGCTTTTCACAAGGGGCAAAAGCTCAGATTGGAAAAAATCCGGCCGTTTCACTTGTGGGCCATTCCAAAACGAATCACAAGGTTTTAAAAATTTTATTTTTTAATTCGATTGATTTCTTGTGATTTTCTTAAAAAATTTAAATCTATTTCTATCGGCAACTTGAACTCTCTCATATTCAATTTTACAAATATTCATAAAAACTAACATGCCAGGACAGTGAGTTAGTACCTGGGTTCAACTCCTGAGAGGACAAACCTCTGATAATGAAATATAAAAATATTTCAACTAATATCAAAGAAATTTAAAATTTTTTGCCGAGGGAAGCAGAATTTTTATATATTGAAGGATACAATAAAAGAGTGTGTCTTCTGCTGGAATTATACATTTTATTTATAACGATACTATAGTTCGAGGGCTTTGCCCTCTCCATCAGTCTATTACAATTGATTCACTCTCCATACATTCATACATTAATTCCTGTGAATCAATTGTAATAGACTGATGAAGAGGGCAAAGCCCTCGAAACTATAGTCTCGTTATAAATAAAATTTATAATTCCAGTAGAAGACACACTCTTTTATTGTCTCCTTCGATAATATCAAAGAAATTAAGACCAGATAAATTAAATTCTTTTTATAAATAATTCAGTTGTCACCGAGTTCTATTTTTAAAAAAATTCCATCTTTTTTGCAAAAAGAAATACTCATTCTTTGCTTTAATTAAATATAATAATTCGTATTTGGCTAGCGCCTTTTTTTTTGTGATTCAATGAGGATTTATGGCAGGTTTAGGTCAAACCTCCACAACTATATATATTCACTAATAAAAAATAAATGTTATATGTATGTTTATTTACATCAAGCAGAGGACAAGCTCATTGATTTCCCTTCATGAATCAACAACTCTACTAATTTCAGCAAACAAAATTTTTCAACCGTGAAAATGTATTTAAATAAACGAAAGTTGAATTTAATTATAACGTTTTTATTTATTTATATTTACTATTATTTTATTGTTATTAAAGAAATAATGTTATTTATTTTGAATTCCTTAATAATGCATATAGGCACATGGTACATACATTTCGGGCAGGGGTGGATATACAATACATATATGGACTTTTTGGGCTGCAGCCCAGGACCCCTGGATATAAATGGTTCTACACCAAATCGGAAAATTAAAAAAAAAAATTTTTTTTTTTTTTTTTGATTGATTTCTTGATATTTTTTTTGTAATTAAAAAAAAGACTTTAAATTTTCATGGCAGTAGTTTTTATATTTTATTAAGATAATATTATTGTCTAAATGTTTTTGAAGAACATATTAGTTTTGTTTTTTTTAATAATAGTTTCATAATTTTATCGTCCCTATAGATTGTAAACCTGCTAACTCACAACAATGAAATTTTACAGGGCAGAGAAAAATAAAACAAAATTTAATATTGTTGTTATGGAAAAACTATTTTTCACATTTTTTTCTACAACTTTCGATCATAATTTTAAATAGCAATTTTACTTGGGCGATGCTGCATCTCTTTTTCTTTCGAACGGTATTAATATGTCATATATGATAAAAAGGAGTTAGCAGGTTTACACTCTAAGCCGATGATATGTATATGTTTATTTGTATCAATCAGAGGACAACCTTATTGATTTCTTCTAATACCCAATAATAAGGAAATGCCATTGAATGTCTAATTTTTGCAATATTTTTCTGTTTTAGAGAGCTGGAAGCAGCAGGGCTGGGCTGCCGCATCCACGGAACTCCACCCCCACCGCCTCCACCACCCTCGTTACCGCCATCACTGCACGAGCACAACGGGCTCCTCGCCAATGGGAACGGCAACGGGAACAGCAATGGCAATGGCAATGGCAATGGCAACGGCTATGTCAATGGAAATGAACTCCACACGGTGCCAGTAAGCCACCATTGGCATCATTGCCCTGAACTACACAAGGCGATAGACGGAGTTCGCTTTATTGCCGATCACACCAAACGAGAGGAGGACTCCACCAGGGTAAGTGGCTGGCTTTCTTATATTCCACTCTCACTCACTTCTTGGCAATTAAACAGAGACATAAAGAACAAAGAAAAGATCTTTTAATTTTAAGGTAGTTGTATCACCAAATGCATTTTCTTAGGATTTTTTTTGAAATTGACTCTTATACATTGCACTATACGGGATATCGGAAAGTTTACATACATATTTAATTATAATTAAGAAACTCTTCTTACCGTTGTTATAAAAAACTAAACCAACATTATACAATAACTAATACATTTTTAAGAAAATTGTAATTCATAGTTACAACACAGTTTCTGAGATAATAATGAATAAATAATGAAAAATGTATAATGAAAAATTTACCCTGAAAACAAGCTGGCAACAAAGCATTTATCTAACCTAAAAAGTGGGTTAACTTTAGTAATTTTTTGACGTTTTTTCGCTTCAGCCATTGTCGCAAGAGCTTTTAATCGATTATTAAGAAATTTTTGTTTTATAAATCTTCCTTTATAATGTACTTTATCTGACATTTCTATGATAAAATATATACAAGCTCAGACAGTGTTGCCAGATTTGTCGAACGAGCACAGGATTGGCTAGTAGTTGTACATAAACAGCAAACAGCTTATGAATTATGAATCCTTATGTCTGTACCATATATTCTAGCATTAACTTTTTGCTACTATTGTTGCGAATACAAATACCTTAAATGAATTCGTCGTAGTCATCCAGCACTAGAAAGAGTGAAACAGGGTTTTTAATCAATCTACTACCTTAAATGAATTCGTAGTCATTTAGCACTAGAAAGAGTGAAATAGGGTTTTTAATCAATCTATTCACTTATCAGATTTGTAGCTGATAAAATTACATTAAAGGATGTCAAAGTAATTGCTTTCAAATTGAAAATTTAATCCAATTTGTATGTTTTTTTTTTTTTTTTTTTACATTCGAACACAATCAAGTTTAAATCAGAGGATTTATGATGCTGTGGAAAAGTTTCTTAAATTAAATTTCTTATTCTCCGAATGACATATAGCATATACTCTATTCTAAGTGTTGGTGATTACTATAGGGAGCATACCCGTCATAATAATTTTCTTGGTAAATACATGGTGGGGCGTAAAGATCTACCAGATTTTGAAGAGGTATAAAAAATGAAAAAATTTAAGTAGAAAAAAACTGAATACATTTTTGAAAAGAACATAAAATAATTTTTTTAAAATATGTTTTAAATATTAATAGACAAAAAGTGTGTGTGTGTGTGGGGGGGGGGGGGTCAAAAATAAAAATTCTAGTCCTTTCGACCAAACTCAACCAAATTTCGTAAACATATTCTGTGGTCCCCAAAAAGGAAGAAATGCAATAGCTAATCACCAAAAATGGGAGAAGGGGGGGGGGGTGTCAAAAATGAAAATTCTAGCCCTTTCGACCAAACTATGTATACAAAAATTTCTAGTCTTCTGGGGGTCCTCAGAATTTGTATACAAAATTTGTTTGAGTTTGGTCAAAAGGGCTAGAATTTTCATTTTTGACCCCCCCTTTTTGTCTAAAAATATTTTATGTTTTCAAAAATATATTAAGTATTGAATGTAATGGAAGGCAGCCCAGAGGTAGTGAGTAAAGAAAAAATTAACACATATCAAATATGGTGTAATTTATTGGCATCCTTCCTCCTTTCCTTTCAAACCGACGTTTCGGAGGATTTTCCCTCCTTCTTCAGGGAAAAATCCTCCGCGTCGGTTTGAAAGGAGGAGGAGGATGCCAATAAATTACACCTTATTTGATATGTGTTAATTTTTTTTTTCCTCACTACCTCTGGGCTGCCTCCCATTACATTCAATTAAAGTTTCTACCAGTCCGTCTCTCTCCAGAGAAAATTTCGTTGCAAAAAAAAATATATTCAGTATATTAGTTAAATTTTTTTCATTTTTAATACCTCTTCAAAATTATTAGATCTTTATAACCCACCGCGTATTTCTCCGTGGTTTCCTATTACCTTCTTCTGGATTTATTAAGACATTTTTGACAAAAATGAGAATTAATTGAAGAGATTTTGTTTTGCCTGAGAGTGGCAGAATTGGTGATTCATTAAAGTTGTCCTCTGCTTAATGGCAATATATTCATATATGTACATGCATTTAACGAATATATGGTATATATGCAACATATTTTTAGAGACTATATTTTCGAAGGGTTGACTTTCATCTACTGTCTTTTTAATTAGAAATATCCTATCTGTTATTTCTCATAGGTTTAAATAAACGATTGAATATATACCTATATCTTAGAAGAATTCTTTTGTTGTAAATTCGTACCCATGAGAAATGAAAAATAAAATATTTTAATTAAAAAGACTTCTGAAGATGTCCAAACCTTCTAAACTATAATCTCTAACAAATAAATTATATGCAAGGAGATGAGTGTCTATTTGAGAAAGAAAGTTCGAATTTATTCTCAAAATCAGCTCGCGATATTTAATCAAGTTTATTAACGAAATATGCAATCTAAATATATCTATTTAAATCTTTAATTTGACCTAAATTCATCTTCGTAAATAAATTATATTTATACATATTTATATTCGTTATATACTTATATTAAATTGAAAGTTTTTGTGCCGAGGTGTAGCAGAATTTTTATATATTGAAGGAGACAATAAAAGTGTGTCTTCTGATAAAATTCCAGCAGAAGACACACTCTTTTATTGTCTCCTTCAATATACTTATACGGTATATGGACTGTATATATATGTTTATTTGCATCAAGCAGAGGACAACTTCATTGATTTTTCTTAATGAAATTAAAATTGTTTTCTCTGAAGCGATATTTCGATTTTTCTACCCTACTAAACTCGATTTTATTTTATAAACCAAGAAGATGTGGCACAAATAAAGTTGAACGCTCGCTGGAAATTTGTAAAAATATTTGCTTTAAAAATTAATGATATAATTCAACTATCATTTTTATAGCAATTATTTTTCTAAATTGCCATTGATTAAGAGGGAATTTCTCTAGAAACGTTTGGATATTTAATAAACGTTTTGAGATTGTTTTTATAAAAGAACTGAATTTATTTAATACAATAAAACAATCTATAAATTATTTCCAAATATTTAATATAAATGTACATTTTCTAAAAAATGAATTTACAGTGAAACAACTCAAATCCGAACTAACTGTCGCCTGTTCGGATTTCAATTTGTTCGGATTAGCCGAAAGCATTTCTGTTCGAATTGCATTGTTATTGTTGAGTTTTTAATTAAGTGAACGGTGTTGGTTAATGTTTTGATTTTAAATTATGGGAAGCAAACGAAAACACAGTTCTTGTACCGTAGAACAAAAACTTAAAGCTTTAAAGCATCTGGACGCTGGGGAAAGTTTGACAAAGTTAGCTGGCAAGTTTGGTGTTGGTAAAGAAACAATGAGTGACTGGAAAAAAAATCTTGACAAAATTGAACAGTTTTGCAATGTAACAAGTGATAAAATTTTAAATTTGTCAAAAAAAAACTCGTTCGGATTTCCCGGGTTCGGATTTGAGGGGTTTCAGTGAATCTCTTATTTTTCACTCTTAAAGCGGACTTTAAAACGTAAAGATATGTAATAATATTAATAGAAACCTCTTTATTAATATGATTTGAGTAATAAAAATAAAATATAATTTATATGCAACGAAATTTTCTCTGGAGAGAGACGGACTGGTAGAAATTTTAATTGAAAGTAATGGAAGGCAGCCCAGAGATAGTGAGGAAAGAAAAAATTAACACATATAAAATAAGGTGTAATTTATTGAATCCTTCCTCCTTCCTTTCAAACCGACGTTTCGAGATTTTTCCTCCTTCTTCAGGGTTCAATCAATGATAGACAAATAAAATGTTTCCTCCTTCTCTCCACAGTAGTGTTCAAAAACTTTCTTCATTTGTAACAAAAGGCATAGAAAGACAGAATTTTTTTTCCTTCTTATCTAATTAAGAAAAGAAGGAAAAAAATTCTGTCTTTCTATGCCTTTTGTTACAAATGAAGAAAGTTTTTGAACACTACTGTGGAGAGAAGAAGGAAACATTTTATTTGTTTCATTCATTGACCCTTTGAAACCCTGAAGAAGGAGGGAAAAATCCTCCGAAACGTCGGTTTGAAAGGAAAGGAGGAGGATTCCAATAAATTACACATTATTTTATATGTGTTAATTTTTTCTTTCCTCACTACCTCTGGGCTGCCTTCCATTACTTTCAATTATAATTTATATATTTACCGATATCATTATCATCTGCCTTTCATCCAAATCGGATTACTTTTCGTTCACCGCCCTTGATCCTTTATATTTAGGTATATAAATTAATCAATTCCTTTTAGAATTTTTCGAGGTTCTATTAGCCTAGTGACTAAATTGCTAATTAACAGCCATAATGCTCAGTCAGGTTTAATTTCCAATCCATTAGTTATTAAGCTAAATGATTTTCGCGCTTCAGGAAATAAAGCCGGACAGAGGATGGAAACAGATTTTGAAGCTATAGTTGAATATGTATCAGTAATGGGGCTCATCCCCACATGAAATCCAGAAAAATTAATTATAAAATATCTCAATGAAAAGATTTTATATTCATATACCATATTATATCTTTATATAATAAAAAGAGAAGGTGACGTTTCATTCAATCATTCATTCATAACACTCTTCTGTCTTTAAAGTAGATTTATTCTTCTGAGGGTCTTCTTTATATTCTTATAATTAACCTCTCGAAAAATTTGAATTTCTAAAGAAGATTTATTTTTCTTTATTTACTTTCTTGAATGAGTTGTTTTTTTACCCTAAGTCATTAGCACACTTTTAAATAATTCATTATTATGTTTTCCATCATAATCTTTTAAAATTCTCTAAATATTTATCCAGAGAATTCAATTTACATTCCCCCTTTAATTTAAACATGATTGTTATTGAACATTATTTTTAGAATTTTTTCTTAAGGAATTTATTGATCATCTCATTAAAAATTATATTAAGGTAAATTTATACCTATATCTGTCTAAAATATAGCTATTTGCAGGATGCAATTTTATTATACATTAGCTTAGGAACGAAATGTTATTTGCCTCAACAATAATGCTGACAAACAAGTTTCAATAAAATTGAGTACTAAATGTAGAATGCAAGGAGAAATTAATAATGATGGCCTCTGCTTGTTGTAAATAAACATATACCTATATACGAGTATAATGGATATAAATAAGTATAAATATATTCAGGGCATGTCTCAAACCTAGTCCACACTTGGATACAAAGTCGAGTGATTGTCTCTAGACATGTATAGGAACTGTCTATAGACAAGTACAAAACTATATATGGAACTCGCTACCTGCCACCATCTTTCCCGCGACTTATAACCTTCAGCTATTTAAGACCCGTATCCACAGATACCTTCGACCCCCGCCCAGCCCATAAAATTATTTCTTCTTCTTTTCACGATAGAGGGGCCAACCCAGGACTTTAAGGGTTGCACCTTTTTGGTGTAACTCCTTCTCTCATCATTTTCATTAAAAAAAATAAAGACAATATATATATAGACATTCTAGAGACTTTGTCGCGTGTACCCACTTGAATACCTTGTTCTTCTTAGTTGTTAAATATGACTGGCCTGCTTGCACAGTTATAATTAGGAGAAGTTAATTAGGGGAGCTAGGGGAAGAGAAGAGAGTCTAGAGGAAATGTATAGGGTTGGCGGGGTGAATGATGATAGGAGGTGGGTCTAGGGGGAAGGATGGGGTTAGTGGGATGGATGGGGATTAGAGGAGCCTAGCAAAAGACCAGACTCCTGGAGGGATACGGGACACCCTGTATATAGGTACATTCACAGGTACAAATGCCCTTTAGTAGTATGTGATTATATATATATATATATATATATATATATATATATATATATATTGCTATGTATATTGTATATATATATATATATATATTGCTATGTATATTGTAAATTGTCTCGTGTCTCCCACTTCAAATTTGACACCAAAGTTCTTCGTTTTTGTTCCAAAAACGTGTCTATAGACATGAATTTGTCTCTCGATTGTATCTCGACATTGTCTATACTAGTATACCGAAATCGCTCGACTTTGTATCCAAGTGTGGACTAAGCTTTAGCCATCCGGGCGAGGTATTCTTAAGCGCACTTTATTTCTTATTATTAACTACTTATAGTTAACTGTATGTTATAGCATTTTGTTCCCGAGTCGTGGACAAAATCAATGTTTTCAGCCAAGAAAGGGTTGATATTGTATCAGGGTTCATAAAATTATCCTAAATTAGTAAAAATTGTCTTATTTTTTTCAAATTAATTTTGAAATGTAAAATGTTCCGTGTACTATTTAATTATACAATACATATAGAATTAGAAAATTTTACTTTGAACTTATTTAAAATAGCTATTTGATAAAATATAATTAAAAATAATCGTAAGTTTATTGATTAATTGTATTATTTATTATTTATATAATAAATAATTCTGAATAAAGAAAATATTTTAATGAAAATTTCCAATTTCTATTTCTAATATTTTCTTGACTTGGAAAATCTGTTTTCATTAAAGTTGAAAGAGATGAAAAAAATGAATACCTTGTTATTAATATAAGTTACTAGTGACGGTTGGTGACTTTTCAACCAAAGGATGCTGTCCAAAAAAGTACCCTTCATTTTTTGAAATTTTATTTTAATCTTCGCTTTTTTTTTGCAAATTTCATCGAATACGGCATCATTTTCGTTGTTTTTCAAATTTAACGTTAGATTAAAAAAAAATATTTTAGGACCTTCGGTTCAAACGGATATTGATTTGTGTGAGTGAGGGTAGGAATTAGAAATTAATTCTTGTGACTTCAACTCCACAGTCCCTGAGATGGAAATTGACCATCTTCCACAATGAATCAGCCTGTCCTATAAGAAAATCTTAAATTTCTCCTTATTCTATTGCTATAAGCAAGTTATGACTTGTCTAGTTATTTCCGTTCTTATATAGGTAAATTGAGAGTTCTTAGATATGGATTAGTCTAAAGATTCTCGAATCGTCTTTATTTATTCCTTTTTTTGTATTATTACTAGTTTAATAGTTTCTCATTGAGAATAATTATTTTTATTTGATTAAAACTCGTCTGCACTTGTTTTTGACATGCTTGAACTTGAAGATATACTAGGCAGGGATTTCAAACCCTCTATCCGCACCCTTTTCGAAAAATAATTCATTTTAATTGCCCCTTGAAACTATGCAACAATTTTATTTCATTTCGAGAACCAATATACATACTTTTCAAAACATAAAAAGTTTTCAAATATAAATAAATAAATCTTTATTCCTCGACCTGCTTAGAGGCACAAGTCCTCGGTGGCTAGGTCCTCCAAACATCAATACAAATTTCTATAAAAATATTTGTAATAACGGATAATTATTTGAAAATTTAAAGATCCTCCTGAAATTTTAAAGTCGACCTTATATATGTATTTATGAAAATACTCTAAATGTTAGAAATTTTATGGATGCGCCGCATCCACAGCATCCATGGACCTCACGTCACTGATATCTACATACTTTGAGTGGGTGATTCTCCATTTTTTTTAAATTTTTCCCTTATGTTATGGTGGGGTTAATCTTTCTTCACTGAATATAATGTTTAACCCTATCAAAAAATAAAAATTGTATTTTTTAAATATAAATTTAACATTTTTCATATTAGAAGTATTTTTTCTTTAGAGAGACGGACTGGTAGAACTTTATTGGAGAATTGATAGAAGGCAGCTCAAGGATAATGAAAAAATAAAATTCCCAACAAAATAAATTTATTGGAGAGTATCTTTTATATTTTCTTCATTGATCATTTTAAACCCTGAAGAAGGGGGAAGAATCTCCGAAATGTTCTTCATCAACATTTTATACAATTTTTTTTTAATTTTATTTATTGGCATCGGGAAAACCCCATTTTGCCAGATTTTTTACAATTAAACCTGTACAAATGTATGATTTATAAGCTAAATTTCCAACACAACTTTCTCCATATCGCTTCTGCGAATCTTTATTATGTTATTTCTAATATTATTTTCTGTAAAAATGTGTAGATGTCGGTTAAATAAATAAATAAAACAAAAGTGATGAACCGATTTTTCTTCATCCAACGCCCTGAATATGATAGAGGCGCGTGGTTTCGTCAAACCAGTCCTATGATTATTCACCACCCTGCTACCGCCCACGCTGACATTGCAAAGATTATGCGTGCGAAAACCCCGTTTCGATATCTCATATAGTTACTGAATGATTCCATTTTTACTCATTCATTGATAAAAAAACTTTCTTTCTACCTGCTCTCTTATGAATGAATTTATTGACCCGTATTTTTTGTTTGTTTTTATTTTTTTTATAGTTTTACGATAGTCATAAAAAAATTCCTTTGGGCCTTTTAAATAAGCAATAAAACAATAAATCGCCGAATCAATTAGTCGACTGACCTAGGGAAGAATTCGACCTTGCAGAGGGGAGGAATGTTTATAAATATTTCTCGGAAATAATTCGAAGCAAATTTCAGGGGAAATTTAAAAGGAAAAACAAAAGAATAAAAATAAAAGGACATCCCATTCATAATTTTTATTCACTAGTATATAATGTTCATTCGGAAAACGAACTAGCAGCTTATTGAGGACATCAGTTGTCGTATGATTACAAAAGTTAAACAACTTGCAGCACGGTTAGATCTTAGATGGAGGACTGTCCGAAGTTTAGTCAGATTTTCTATTATCGAAGTTGAGAAGCCTTATTTAAAAGTAAATAAATGTTTAATTCTTATGGAAGAATAGAAATACTTTCCCCCGATAACTTTCTGTCAATAGATGTCAGGAGAGGTGAATTCGATATTCTAGTACATGTATAATCATTAATTCTATATGTCTCGAGAGGCGACTGTGAGTCAGTGGATAGAGTGCCGGGCCGTTGGCCTGAATTATGCAGGTTCGAGACCGAGTCTCGGCAGATATTTGCAGTCGCATCCTTTTGGAAGGCAATGGCAACCTACCAAGAGTATAATTGTAAACTAGCCGTTCGGAACTGGCGTTAAAAAGTAGGTCCCGTATATCTGTGTAAAACAACTAAACAAACTCAGCACATGTATATGTGGAGAGGTGCCGACGACCGTTTCGGGCATGGATGACGATGTTCAAGCGGGAGGCCCGGGTTCGAGCCTGGCTAGCATATAAAGTTTCTTCCGGCTAAAACTCGACTCCCTCACTAACTGTGTAAAACAACTAAACACACTCAGCACAGGTATATGTGGAGAGGTGCCGACTACCGTTTCGGGCATGGATGACGATGTTCAAGCGGGAGTCCCGGGTTCGAGCCTGGCTAGCATATAAAGTTTCTTCCGGCTAAAACTCGACTTCCTCACTAACTGTGTAAAACAACTAAACACACTCAGCACAGGTATATGTGGAGAGGTGCCGACGACCGTTTCGGGCATGGATGACGATGTTCAAGCGGGAGGCCCGGGTTCGAGCCTGGCTAGCATATAAAGTTTCTTCCGGCTAAAACTCGACTTCCTCACTAACTGTGTAAAACAACTAAACACACTCAGCACAGGTATATGTGGAGAGGTGCCGACGACCGTTTCGGGCATGGATGACGATGTGCAAGCGGGAGGCCCGGGTTCGAGCCTGGCTAGCATATAAAGTTTCTTCCGGCTAAAACTCGACTCCCTCACTAACTGTGTAAAACAACTAAACACACTCAGCACAGGTATATGTGGAGAGGTGCCGACTACCGTTTCGGGCATGGATGACGATGTTCAAGCGGGAGGCCCGGGTTCGAGACTGGCTAGCATATAAAGTTTCTTCCGGCTAAAACTCGACTTCCTCACTAACTGTGTAAAACAACTAAACACACTCAGCACAGGTATATGTGGAGAGGCACCGACGCCCGTTTCGGGTATAGATGACGATGTTCAAGCGGGAGGCCCGGGTTCGAGCCTGGCTAGCATGTAAAGTTTCTTCCGGCTAAAACTCGACTTCCTCACTAACTGTGTAAAACAACTAAACACACTCAGCACAGGTATATGTGGAGAGGCACCGACGCCCGTTTCGGGTATAGATGACGATGTTCAAGCGGGAGGCCCGGGTTCGAGACTGGCTAGCATATAAAATTTCTTCCGGCTAAAACTCCACTCCCTCACTAACACTACTAACACTTTACTGATGTGCTGTCTAAATGGGCTTTGTTCCCGATGACAATAAATAAATAATAAGAAAAATCTACGTCATAAAAGAAACCTTCCTGCCAAATTTCAAGATTGTAATCGAAGTAGTTCCAGAGAAATCGTGATGCATCAATAATTAGTGGCATTTGGCTTTTATATCGATAATATGCCAATCAATAACGAATAAAATAAAAGTGCCATTGTCTAAAGAACAAACAAACAAAATTTCCCAAAACCAATAGCTGATAACTACAGTTTCACTTTTGTTTTTATTTTGATAAAAAGATTTGTTCTTTCATTTGCTGTGAAATTCCAATTCAAGCGGATTTTTCCCCCCATGATTCTATTGCGTATATAAACAATCCATTATTCAATATTATGGTCATATCTATTTTCATTGTGTGAGTGTGTTTGTTCCCCCTTCCCTTTATTTGTTCAGGAGTAGAGGGCGGAGAGGGTTTTATAGATATCTCTAGTATTAATATGTACATGTAGTCAGATGAAATTTGAATTTGTGATTGGCTAGACTGATTACTAAACTGGAAATTAGAGATAGGATCACTGAGTGTACTAGGGAACCTATTAATATCTTATAAATTCATTTGGACCATTGGAAAAGGTCTCTAGAATTGTCTAATAAATTATTATACCTAAGTCCAGCTTATGACAATGTCATATTCATCACTATTGCTTTTCTCAATTTGTAGGATTTCCAAAATTCGAGCGAATTAATTGAAATGGAAATTGAATAAAAAATTAAAAATATGTTTAAGATTCGCTCAAATATATTTAGAGCTGTCCTATACATAAAAATTTAATTTTTTTAATTTGATAGATTAATTCAATTAATAATTGATTTAATTTAATTATTTATAGAATTTAAATATCATAAAATAGTCAAATAAATTGACACGTTCTGAGGTGGCCATCCACTTGACTTTACCATACAACCTGTCCCCTCTCTTATATTTAATATTTAATAAAATTATTTATAAACATGTGGGGGGGGGGGGGTTAGTTTTAGAATTTTTAGACTTCTGGTTGCCCACGGATTATGTATATAAAGTTTGGTTAAGTTTTCTCAAATGGCCTAGATTTTTAATTTTTAACCCCCTCCACCCCCCTTAATTTTGGGTCGATATGTACAAAAATCTAATCAACTCTTAATCTCAATGCACCAAAACTACATGTCAAATTTGGTTTTGATATTCACACTAGTTTTTGAGCTTGTCCACAAAAATTTGGTAACGCACGTACTAACAGACATTTTGACAAAACAATTATTATCTCGAAAAATATAATTTTTTTCGATATTCACTTGTTAGGGCTTTTTTGTAGACCGAAAAACCATGGTTTTGTCCAATTTTTTTAAACAAAATAGTTTCAGTCATTTTTGAGATATTTTGAAAGCAAAAAAAAGACTTTTTTCATGCACGATTACAATACTTGACCATACCCTGTCTGATAAAGTAAAAATATTTTATTAACTAGATTAAGTTCGTATAAATCAAATATTTTAGATTTTTTTTTATAAATTTTATTAAACCAATTATTTTACATGAATTTATGTATACATTGTTTTTGAGCTTCGATTCCGGAGATTACTTCTCCACCATCGACTGTCCTTGTTTTTAATAAGAGGAAAAACCTAATTAAAGAAAAAAAACCTCTTTTCCGATAATTATTCCAATTCAATATTCTCCCAATATCATTCCTCACCATCCAAATATTTTAGATTTTTCCAATTTTATCATATAATAATATTTGTTGTGAACTATTAGGAAGTTTTAAAATATATAAACAAATTAATTGAAAATAGTTTACGGAGAGTAGGAGAATTGTTGATTCATAAGGAGAGATCGATGAGGTTGTCCTCTGCTTGATGCAAAGAAATATATACCTAGGTATCTGAAATTCGTTTGTGACGTGACCGACTTACTTAATTACAACAAAACGAAGTTATCTATATCCAGAAGAGTATTTGAACCCATGTTCTAAAAATAACAAATAGAATAATTTTAATTAAAAAGGTGTTGATGAACATCATACCTTTAAAACTATAGTCTCTAATAAATATATTATATATTCCGAGGAACCTATGTTCATTGTAAATCGAGGGATAGATTTAACTTATATTAAAAGTTATAACTTTCATTAATATTACGTTGTATCAACCCTTTGTATTCTATATTATTATAAAACATAGAACAGTATTTTTTGTGGAAATGAAGCGTTAGAGCCATTATTATACACTTGTTTTGAATCCTGTTCATGTTTAGGGAAACTTTTTAAGCCTTTAGCTAATAATATAAATAAAATATAAATTCTTAATAGAGAATTAATTATTGGAAAGGCACCCAAAGGATCATGAAAAATAAATTTTTGAACAAAATAATTTATTAAAACGTCATTTTCATCTTTTTAAAAAACCCAACATTTTGGAGATCTTACCTCCTTCTTCAGGGTTTAAAAGGGTCTATGAAAAAAATTCTAGTAACTTCCTTCTTCTCTCCTTCAACAGTGCTCGAATATTGTTATTTCTAGGCAGAATCATCAATAAAAAAAAAAAAAAAATTTGGAATGTTCTCATAAGAAACAATAACAATGTACTGCACTGTTGAAGGAGTTAAGTTGTATTTTTCCTTCATTGACCCTTTTAAACCCTCAAGAAAGGTAAAGATTCTCCAAAATGTCGGTTTTTTAAGAGGCCGAAAGTGATGTTCCGGTAAATTATTTTATTCGGAATTCTATTTTTAATTATCCTTGGGCTGCCTTTCCATCAATTCTTCGTTGAATTCTACTAATGAAATTAAAATTTAAAAAATACTTATATATTACAGGGTAGGCTTTTTATGAAACCTACATTTTAATATATATTTTTTTATTAAATATCTTTCATCTCGAACCTACACCATTCTCTCTTTACAAAACTGAATTCTACCAGTCCGCCTCCAAAAGAAAATACATCTAATTAAATTTTAAATTTTCTTTACATTAAAATTGATCATTTTTAATCTTAAATAATTTTCCATTCAAATTCTTTTGTGTGTTATTATTAATTTTTTTTTATTATTCGTGTAAATAATGGAGAAGCATTAAGAACAGTAAAGATGGTGGATTAAGTGGTTCTTTTATACTGCAACTCTCTCTCTCTCTCTCTCTCTCTAATGTAAATCTGAATGAGGCCTTTGTGTGTAATTGACGGCCGGAGCTCTTTTGAAAAGCCTAGGCCGATATGAGCCTGACAACCTGCATTGCGTTCCGTTCTATAGGCAATTTAGGCCAAGGGATTTTATCTGGCATCACGGAAAATCACATTTGTTGCATTTTGCTAGAAAAGCACTCACTTTCGGCACCCCCACCCCCATTTACCCTTCAAGATGAGCTTAAAAATACTCTGCCTATTTATATTGCACCCCTCACACAATCCTTACATCCCTCTACCCTTCCATACCAATCTACATTCAATATTAAATCCTCTCTTTATAGAGCGCAAAAAATCTTTACATACAGGTAGGTACTAGAAAAATGATATCTTTATAAAATCTTTTAGGGTGATTGGGGTATTCTATGGATAGATTTTGAAAAAAAAAATTAATAAAAAATAAAGTATTTGAGTAAAAGTAAATTTTATCCAGACTTGATATACTCTATGTAAATTTTAGTGATTTGTTCATTTTTACTCGAGAAAGATTCGAAATAGAAAGCTGAAATTTGGCACACGGATGGAGTTTATTGATTCTGTTGAAATAATTTATTAGATAACAAAAAAATTGAATACTTATGTTTGCTAGAGATGCCCTTATAAGTAATTAATAATACCTATACTTAAATATCAATTCTTTATTTTGTACCTATATTATAAATACATCGGCTTAAATTCTTAATAAAATCATTCAAAGAATGATGTTTTCTACATTTTTGAACCAGAAATTCTAAATCAAGTATGCCCAAAATCTAATCAGTTCACCACACATCAAAAATACAAACATTTTAATGTAAGAACAAACTTTCTACTTTTGAACTTAAATTATTGTCGATATTCTAAATCCAGTCACAGACATAAAAAATCATGTTTGAAAATTATTTTTCTCCACGTTCCAGATTTTTTTTTAAGTACAATGAGCAAAAAAAAATTTTGGGGGGTGAATTTAATACTAGGCTCACCCGGCAGGCAGGCGAACTGAGTAATTTGATGAAATTGTGATCTAATAGATATTTTGTATTTACACTTTTTTCTTCTTCTAAAATTAATAGAAGAAAATATTTTTTTAGTATTTTTTTATTTTGAAAATTTTATAATTATAATTTTTCAACTCCCCCCCCACCCCCACCCCCTCGGCCCTTAATTTTTGGTTCGATTTCAACCAAAATCTAATAAGCTTTTAATCTCAATGCACCAAAAATGTACATGTGAAATTTCGCTTTTATATTCACACTAGTTTGTGAGCCAGAGCGTACAAAAAATTTGATAAAGTATAATACTATTAAAATCTCGTAAAATATAATTTTTTCGATGTTTACTCATTAGGGCTTTTCTGTAGACCAAAACGTCATGGTTTCTCTCAATTTTTTTCAGTCGTTTTTGAGATATTTCAAAACAACGTAGCAAAAAAACGCTTTTTTCATGCACGATCACATTACTTGACCATATCCGGATAGCATAAGTAAAAATCATAAAAATATTTTCATTATTGTTATTTCAATTCGCAAATATATTCTCATTTTTATTTAAATTATTATAATCTAGAGGTGAGCTGATCATACGTCACTATGGAATTTAGAATATGTTATTTTCATTCTCATATAATCGTCTAAACAATTCATTCATTATTTTTAAAATATTAAGAAGTTTTTTTTTAATTTCTGAGGAGGGGATGTAGATTAAAACAGAAAATTTCTCCCTTGGCTACATATACTTTAATTAATTTGTATGATGGTTTCCTTGAAAATAACCAAAATTTCCTCCGGGCGGTTTGATTGGCCCTGGCCTTATCTCGGCTGATTACTTGCTCTGCCTGGCTCAAGCGATTCTTAAGCTGCCAGCCGAGATGGACGGACGCCTCCGGGTTAACTCGCAATTCAGCACTCCTAATTAAACTTAATAGTTTAATTGTTTAGTGATTTTTCTAAGTGAGCTTATATAATTATGAGCTTTTCGTGCGTGTCTTCGGCATGCCCTCGAAGCTCGGCCCTCCGGGTTGGTGCCCTGGCGGGCTGCGTCTGGGTCTAAAAATTTTATTCCTCTTAAAAAACCACACTCCAAATGTATACCTGTAAACTCCCGAAAATACATAGTCTCTTAAAAGTTTCGCCTCATTTTCGTCCTGGCACAGCTACAGAAATGAGGCTCTAGATATGAATCTGGAAGTATTTTTTTTCTATAATCTACAGCATTGTGATATTTTTTGTGTGGAAATAGATTTATTTAAATAAGTGGTATCGTGTGAGGAGGAGAATTATATTATATCATTTTTTTTTAAATTTGGGATCGATAATCGATATAAGGCTCCAAATATTTAAAAGAGATCAGGTGTTGTTTGTATGACAGGCTGCTCCATCCAGTATTGCCATGAGAAACTCATATGGGCATGCGTGTCTTAAGTCGTTTAATTTTGTAAAAATCAAAAAATAAGAATAACAAAATTTTGATTTTTAAAAAATTATAAAAAAGTGGCAAATTATTAAAAAATAAACAAATAATATATAAATCAAATAAGATGTGATTAATTTCTTCTTCTGTGCGCAAAGAAAAGCGAATTGAATATTTAATTTTTGAGTGGTGAGGGGGGGGGAGATAATTATCAATATATTTAATGTTTCTTAATTATCATCTTAAAATCAATTGGAGTCTTTTATTTCAAAATTCGAGTCCAAATTACGATTATATTTCAAATTTGCCGCAAATATACCGATAGCGCTTCCTGTCGGCAGCATTACGTCAGCGTTGCGGCAAATTAATCTAGGCAAAAATATATAGTATTATAATGTAGTGATAGTTTCGTATCGTTTCGCTTCTTTTCTATATCCTCTTCAGGGGGACATCATTGGTGAGTTGAATTCTTAAATTCATTTAATTAAAATTTTTCTGATAGTCTGGATTCAAATAATTCGCAATAACGGCTCTAACGATTTGGATGAAATTCACGTGTTAGGGGGTTTTTGTGTTGACAATTCGATCTGTCACGGTCTCATCTTCGGCTAAGTTGTTTTTGATGGTATTTTTTTGTTAATTGAAATAATTATTCACAAGAGGTTGTTTGAATATTTATAATTACATTTTTTTCAATTTTCTTTTAATAAAATTAAATGTTTTTTTTATTTTAAATTCCACTAATAGATCATTACAAATATTATTATATATTAGAATTTGTCAATTTAATTAATTAAAGGTATTTTTCTATAAAATAATTAATTAGAATATCAATTTCATTCTCTTAAAAAATCCGACCATTCGAAGGATCGTACCTTCTTCATCAGGATTTATAAAGGGTCAGCGAAAGAACCTCCGTCTATATTAATAACTATTATTATCATTTCCGTCCATAATTTGTATTAATTTGAAAGGTTAAATTAGGAAAATAAGGACTATTTTTTGTGTGTGACTTTTTATTTTATCCACCAACGTTTTTGACTTTGCCGACTTCTTCAGGGCTTCTACAATTATAAGAACATTCTTGATACCAATTCACAATAGTACAATTAGAATTCAAAAACAAACTATATATAAATAAATATATATGGATAAATAAAAAAGTCACACACAAAAAACTGTCCTTATTTGATACAATTTTGATGGCTGTATATGTATATAATAAAGTAATGGAGAGGGATTCAGCCAATGGATAGCCTCTTTATGTACCATTTTATAATTCATATAATTTTGTATATTATGATAAAATCCATAACAACTCTGCCTGCGGACAATTTATTTGTAAAATTAATTGTGTCGCTATACTGTAAGATATAATTTTGTAATTAACAACTTTGGATCTTTTTGTGAAAAATTTTATTGTATTTTTACATGTGTGCTCTATCGCTTTTTTCAGCTCTTAGGAACTGATGATGGCATTATTTAATTAAAGCCGAAACGTTTTCCATAATTGGGAGTTTTTTATTCAGCAGAGGCTACCCATTGGCTGAATCCCTCTCCATTACTTAATTACTTGTCCTTATTTTCCTAATATAAACTTTCAAATATATTTATTAATAACATTATTATTTTAATTACAATTACATTCAAAACTTTGTAGCCAGTGATACGTCTTGATGATGGCCATAGCCGGTGTTTTTTTTTATTTTTATTTATTTATTGTCATTGGGAACAAAGCCCATTTAGACAACACATCAGTAAAGTATTAGTATGGTTAGTGAGGGAGCTGAGTTTTAGCCGGTAGAAATTTTTATATGCTAGCCAGGCTCGAACCCGGGTTTCCTGATAGAACATCGTCATCAACGATGCTGAAGCGAGCCCAGCGCCTTAGTCATCTCGGACAACCCGACTCCCCAGCCGGTGTAAACGATGGTAAAAACCCACCATAAATTAAGTTTTATTTCAATTTTATTTTATTTTGGCTGCGATTAAAAATCGACCTTTTTATTTGAATTTAAAATTAAAAATAATATTAATATATGGCTTTTAACCGAATCAAAAAATTACCGAGCTTCGCTCGGTATCCAGGTACTATGGTCATAAGTGAACAATTTTATATTTAAGTTTATTATTAATTACTTTTAAAGGCGTTTCTAGCTTAAATAAATTGTTAATTTTTTTCTTATTTAATAATAAATGTGCAGGTGAGCGACTCTTTCATTAGGATCAATTCGAGAAAAATTATTAAAAGGGGTCCGGATAGAATGATCTCTTTTCCTTTACTGTTAAGGAGTTGCAAGGATGCCAATAAATACAAGTTCAGACCTGTTTCAGACTAGTAGAGATTAATTTCTTTAAATTTCTATTATTCTAGGAACGGGCTTTTGACTGTAGGTAAGAAAAAATTGAAATGATTTTCCGATATGGATATTTATCATTTAAAAATTATTAATTCACCAATACCGGAAATAAACAAACACACGGTATATTTTATTCAGTTTATAAATTTTAATAATTATATAGGTAGGGGAGACTGGGGTTAGTTGTTACATTTTTTAGTTTTGATTTTTTTATTTCAATAAATAAGACAATCGATAAGGTTGGGATATCTAATAAACCTTCCCCTTCACAACCATCTATTAAGTTTAGCTCTAAAATGAGCTGAACAATTTTCTAAGTAATTCGGGGTTAATTGTTACAGGCTTGGGGCAAGTTGTTACATATATAAAAGCAAATCATAGTTTAGATATTTATTAATTTAAACGTTTTAGAACAAATTTAAAAATGTAATATTCTTGCATGACAGAAAGACATAAATAAAATCATTATCAATAATAAGACAAACTTAACCATAATACTAACTTTGGCAGATTTCTACAAGCATTAAAAATAAATAAAAAATAATTATCCGAATCACAGTTTGGACATTCGAAAAATGGATTGGACCCCTTTGTGCATTGCTTGTGCACCCATATCCGCATTTGGTGTACTTAATTAATTTTTCACCAGGTTTTCAATTGCTTAAGGTTCACAAAATATCAAACTACCTACCATATAAGTGTCTTAGTCGTTTGATATATCTGTGTCTTCTTGCTTAGTAGTCTTGTTCTTCTTTTTCTTCGGTTTTACGAACTCGAAACCCAGATTGAATGTTTTTGGGACTGGTGGCTAATAATTTGACATCTCTAACGATCCCTGGAATGTCGTAAATGCTCATCGTCTTCCCTGGATTGTTTCACATCCACGAACTGGATATGAAATTTATATATATCTTGAATGGACTATATACATTCCTGTCTTGGGAGTGGAGCTTTTGGGATCAATATGGCGGTAGTAATAACATTATACTCCATTTTCTCTTCTTCTTCTTTAGGTGCCGTCTCCGTTCCGAAGGTTGGCAATCAGTAAGGCTATTTTTACTTTTGAGACCGCAGATCTAAATAGTTGGTGATTACTACAACCAAACCATTCTCTCAGGTTCCCAAACCGTGATTTTCGACTCCTTCCTATAATTTTTCCTTGCATAATATTTTGCAGTATTTGATATTTCTCCCCTCTCTTGATATGTCCCATATATAAAATTTTTCTTCTCTTAATTGTTAGAATCACCTCCCTCTCCTTCTTCATACGTCTCATCACCTCCACGTTAGTCACTCTCTCCATCAATGAGGACCTCAGCATTCTTCTATATATCCACATCTCGAATGCCACCAGTCTCCTTACATCGGCTTTCTTCAGTGTCCAGGCCTTCATCCCGTAGTTTAGCACTGATAGAACATAGCATCTCATCATTCGTGTTTTTAGTTCTACTTTTCTCTACACCGGTCTATATGCTCTAGAGGTCTAGAGAAAGTTGCTAATCATGAAAAATTGATCACAGGGCTAGTGGTTACAGTGTAACATTTGACCCCGTGGCTGCTGTAACAACTAGCCCCGTGGGATTTTTTTACTAAGCCGGCCATAACTACATAACTACAGAAGTGATCATACAAAATAAGCATAGAAAATATTCGTCTTCTATCACTCTATCATCCACAAAGAGTTCATCACTAATTGTTTTAAAAAAAGTGTTGACAGTAAAATAATTACTCAGACACCATAAAAACACAAAAACTGAACTCACTTGTCAACGACGTCTCGGATCTTAATATAACTACACAGAGAACTATATTCGGAAAACCTAAACGTCATGTTAGGTAAGTTTCCGCTTTATCATTAATGGCACGATTTTAAAAATGAATATAACAACTTACCCATGTAACAACTATACCCGGTCTCCCCTACTATTTTTTAAATATTTTGTCATTTTATTTTTGGCCAAAAATCCAAAATGAATATTTCACGAATTGACTCGGGGATTAAATGAAGCAAAGCGGTTTCAAACTTTGATGAGTGTAGTAGAGAGATAGAGAAAGTAAACCGGGTCAGAGTTAGCGAGAGTGAAAGGGGAAGAAGGCTCCGCAACCACTAACGATATTACTATTAAAGAGCCTTCATCTGAAATAAGCTATTTAGGATGAAATCTATCCGGTTCAACACAACAACATCGCTTGGTTATGTTTAAAGCCATCTTTGATTAGGATAATCGCCGATTAAGAATTAATGAGACCCTGCATCTAAATGCTCAACAATTAATTAATTGAAATTTCAGCGAAATTATTTCGAAGTGTTTCGAGAACAAAAAAAAAATTGAAAAGATTATTATCTAATGTTTTCGTGAGTTGTAGATTCATAAAAAGAAATCAATGAGGCTGTCCTCTGCTTGGTGCAAATAAATATATATGTAAAATTATTGGATAAAAATACTTGGTAGATTTTACATTAAGATATAAAATAATAATAAAACCAAGTACCAACACCAAATTCCTTAAAAACTACCAAAAAACAAAAACAAAAAAACATATATGTACCTTCATAATACATATATATAAATATAATCTATATACTAAATATAAATATTTATTTGATAGGTGATGGAAAGTCAGCCCAAAGATAGCGAAGAAGAATTCTCTCGAATAACATAGATTTATTTTAAATTGAAAGTTTCTTTTTGCCTAGAGTAGCAGAATTTTTATAAATTGAAGGAGATAATAAAAGATACATCAATTCCTGTGAATCAATTGTAATAGACTGATGAAGAGATTGAAGCTCTCGAAACTATAGTCTTGTTATAAATAAATTAAAAATTCATAATTCCAGCAGAAGACACACACACTCTTTTATTGTCTGCTCCAATAGATTCACTTGATTTTTTTCTTTACTCATAAACCAACGTTTCAGAAGATTTCCTCTCAATCTTCAGAGTCTACAATTTAATATCAAAAATTGGTTTTTGAGTAATAAAAAAAAAAATCTATTTTATTCGAGAGACTTTTTTCGCTATCCTTGGACTGCCTTTCAATCATTTATCAATTAAAATTTCTACCAGTCCGTTTCTCTCCTAAGAGCAAATTTCTTCTAATATAAGTATAAATATGTATAATATGTTGGAGTAAAAACAGGTTTTTAGTAAGAACGGGTTCTTACTAGATAAAACGCCTTTCACTGAATACCTTTGTGGCAACTAGAATTTACTGATGTTGTTTGAGTTTGGTCCAAAGATCTAGAATCTTCATTTTTGACCTTCCGCCTCATTTTGTGTTTATTTTCAAAAAAATTTTAAACGAACATGTCAAAAATTACATCCTCTAAAACTTTGCTTATTTGACATTTTCCTTTAAATTTTTTTTGAAAATAAACACCCAAAATGAGGCGGAAGGTCAAAAATGAAGATTCTAGATCTTTTTGGACAAAACTCAACCAACATCATCATAGATTCTAGAACATGTTCTTACTAAAAACCGGTTTTTACTACAACATATATAATTTATTTGTTTGAGACTATAATTTCGAAGGTTTGACGTATCCCTCCGGCTAGACAGATGCCCGCTGTAGGCGGACTTCGCAGCTGTTAAACAATAATTCAAAAAAAAAAATTACCTAGCGAAGCTCCATCTTCCAGGTACTATCTATTAAAGAACATATTTAAAAGTTTCCGAAAAGATTTCATACTTACTGATAAGTTATGCAATTGAAATTTTGCGATCTGTTAGAGAAAAATCTAAAAACTTAAAAAAGTAGCTTTTTACTATATAATTAAATTAAATTAAGTTCTCAATAGTTTATTATTATTAATATTACTAGGTGGCTCCAACCGGAGAACGTACCGAGACTCTTTTTCTCTAATTTTATTTTTCAATATCTTACCTTGAAAAGAAAATGCATATACATTTTTACCATAATGAATCGATTAATAATTATTTAAATTTTTTAGAGATAACCTTCTAAGGTGACCGGGCCATCTTCCTCCATAAATAATTGGGTCTTTTCGATCCAATAGGCTATAAAATTTATTTTTATCTAAAACGAGTCAGCATTTGCTGTAAAATTTTCTAATAGTTTTTTTCCATATCATCTCATTCTCTTTTCGTATTATAAGAAATCACTGTGAATTTATATAGATAAAATCTTTTTACTGTTTAAGTGATTTTTATTGACTAATAAAAATAAATCATAACCCTATAATTGTGCTTTCTCATATTTTTTATGCATCAGACCAATCTTATAATGTATATTTATGATTTAGAAAACTTCTTATATAAAAAACGATTTTTTTTTATTAATACACATTAAAATTGAATTCTTCAAACTCAATCTGAGGCACGGCAGTGCCCCAGCCAAGTTCGATTGGGCGTGCACTGCCAGACTACCCTTTACAGGAAACAACTCAGGCCATTTTGACGGCTCTGTAAATTCGTACTGGAAACCTCTACAAGGCTGAAATTTTCCATAATACTGGTCCATAAGCTAAACTAAATTACAAAATTTCATATTTCTACTGCTTATACCTTCCAAGTTACAAGAAGCCAAAGATAGGCTTTTTCGTCACTCACTCCCTCACTCATCAAAATTCTAGAGTACTTCCGCTGATCCTAGAATGCTGAAATTTGGCATGCTGGTAGAGTTTGGGGTACAATTAATTAGAAAAATCCAAAAATCGAAACTTTCCCTTCTTCAGGACCTAAAATGAAGGAGTGAAAGTTATAGGCTAAATTAACATATAGTGAAAACACAATGAACTTAGAATGCTGAAATTTGGCACACTGGTAAAGATTGGCACATGAATAAAAGAGGAACTTTAAACACCGAAACTTATATATATCACGAATTACTAGTTACCATAATCATGAGATCTTAATAAGAAATGGATGGAAGGGCTAAAAGGGAGAGGTGGAGACCCTATCAAACAATAATAATAATAATATTTTAATGCGTAAAAGCCAAGTTTTAGAAAATAATTTCAACTAAAAATGTGAATTCAATAAAAAATATAGTTGGACTTGTGAAATGAAAAATATTCGTTTTAATTGAATTTACTAATATATATAAATTGATGATGTTGAACTTGGCAGCACATTAGATCTCACTACTTTTTTGGCAAACGGTTTTTATTAATCGAACTTGGCCTTTTTTTACCCAAGTGTTTTTATTGAATCATACTTTACTGCACGCCCTGTAATCCATATAATTCCGAAAAACATCAGAAGTATATCCTAATCTGCCCGTAAAATTCACTAAAGTATCGACGCCAAGACAAGGCAGGATACATCGGCTCTCCAATACACATTGTTACTATTATATCAATCTTCGGTAATGCAAGGGTCTTTTGAGATCCATAGGGGCTACATCTTACTAGTGCGGAACTTCTTTCATTCGATTGCATTAAAATAATAATAATAATAATCAAATCCTGACCACTTGGATTCAATATACATATTTGTCTAGTTTGTAAATAAGGTTATTCAAGTGTCTAAAAAAGATTATTATGATGCTTATTCAAGATAGGCAAATTCGTTCAATTTTGCTTTCCGAGTTTAAACTAGGCCTACAAGACAGATGTCGCTCGTAAACTATATTATAAGCCAGGTGTTGGGAGAAAATTCCCTCTCTCTCTGGCGAAAATAATAGAGGTTGATCCGCACCAAACTTGTGCAGAAATGGTTCCAGTCACAAGAAACCACCTTCATCATAAAGGAAAAACAAAAATGGATAAATGGAAAAGTCGGTTCCACATAAACTGACCGACGATAACCAGTCGCAGTACCTACTACTCTTTTGTCTCGATTTAAAATTATTAAACCTTTTTATGATAGGAAGAGATTAAGGAGGTTCTTTCGTGATAATAATCCACACAAAAAGTTTTAGCCTCGTAACCACTCTATAAATACGAACGGAACTAAAATTTTAGGGGTTTTTTTAACCTGACTGTCCACTCACACTATGAAATCTCTATATAGATACACACATTCTTGCCGGTCGTTTCCAAGCCATTGTGCTTATATCCCCTCCACTAAAAATAATCGCCCAAATAGTTTTTTTTTTTTTATCAAAACTACTTGGTAAATAATTTCAATTTTTTTTTAATTTACCCCGAATATATTATTCTAACAAATATTAGTTTTTCAATCAAGATGGTGAAAGTCCTTCAATGAAAAAATAAACTGCAACGGATCGTTGCTAAACTTTATCCAAATTCATTTGAAATATTAATATGTTCTAGAGTAAAGTACTTTAAAATATAATTTTAATAAAAACTTTATTTAAGCTTTTTTGTGGTCCCCAAGGTACTTAATTAGAATATTAAATTTCATCAAAATTGGTTAAGTCATTTTCAAGATATTTAGAAAAAACTAAAAAAGTACTGAAATAAAGTACTAATGTTTGTGGACCGATATGTACCAAAAACTAATCAGCGCTTTATTTTGTTAAAATTCTGGTAGGTTTTCAATTTCAATTCAATCGGTGCAACGGTGTGGAAAAATTCGTGGACGAAAAAAACGATAACACACATACATCCATCCATCCCCACGCACTTCCAAAAAAATGCCACTTTTTGGCCTCTCGTCGAGATTCCAGGTAATTTTTGGCAAAACCGTCACGTGCTAAAATTCAATCTCATTGAATACTTCAATTTGTGACCTTAATTGAGTCCATGGGTTCCGTAGTCTTTACCTGAGGACCCTTTGAAGTCGCGCTTGTCGCGAGAGCGATTACAATACTTTCTCCCATGCTTCGCATTGGATAAAGTAAAAATAATGATCATATCCCCACTCTTTCCCTATCTACCGTATGTTAAAAATGTCATTTTTAATTGCAATTATTTCATGTTTGGTGTGGTAAATCGTTTTCAAATTTTAACAGTGTGTGTATTATGCTTTTACTGACTTATATTCCAAGTTTCAAAAACTTCTTGAATTTTTTGAATTTGTGAAAGAACTACCTTAAGTCAATAATCCCTTCAAAGGGTTCATTTGAAATACACGATTTTCTAAGATTCAACACCCTTACGCGCTTAAATTAGATACCAACCGAACAAACGCATTCTCCAATTCGTTTCTCCCCATGACTTCTAGAGACTGGAAATCTCTTCACCTGCATATTCCCAGCAACATATAACCTTCAGACTTTCAAAAAATCAAGACTCGCATCCTCAGATACCTTCGATCCCTAAATATCTTCTCGTTTTCACGATACAAGGGTCAACCACGGACTAGAGGGGTTGTACCTTTTTGTGCAACTTCTTCTTCTATCAATATCATTATAAAAAATAAAGTAAAAAAGGATCAGCACGTGTGATAAATAAGTTCTAAATGACAATTCTAAATCTTATCAAGGTCTCCAGGGTTGGATCTAGAGGCCAAAGGGGGCATGTGCTCCTGGCGGCAAATTTTAATAAGCGGAACATTTTAGGAAGCGGGAAATTTTTTTGTATATATTTAGAGCATTTGGGGGGACGGCGGCATATTCAAACTTGCCCCCCCTGACAAAAGACAAAAGACTCTAGACCCGGCTTTGGGGCTCTCTTATACTATATATGTTTGTCTAGATTAATTTGTAACAACGCTTAGAGAAATTTCTCTAAAAAAATTACCCTCTTGCCTAGAATCGAACCGACGAACTCTTGAACTATGGTCATCAGCTCTAACCACTAGACCAATGTCACATTAATATTTATACCTTGATTTCTTTTTACTAAAACTATATATTTTTGATTTAGACTTTGTGTCTAGATAATATTGTATTCATTTGAACTCGAATGAAAATGAAAAAACACCAATAGATTTTAAATTAAGAAACATTAAATATATATTAATTAACGAGGCAAATTTGAAATATAATTCTCAGCTCGGATTTTAAACTGATGGCTCCAATCGATTTTCATTAACCAGGCAAATTTGAAATATATATATTCGAATTTTGAAATGAAAGACTCCAATTCATTTTAAATTAAGAAACATTAAATATATTGATAATTGTTCCTCCCCCTCCCCTCGCCACTCAAAAATTAAAGATGCGAAACTTTTAAGAGACGATGTATTTTCGGTAGTTTACGGGTATACATTTGGAGTGTGGTTTTTAAGAGGAATAAAATTTTTGGACCGAGACGCTGCCCGCCAGGGCACCAGCCCGGAGGGCCGAGCTTCGAGGGCGTGCCGAAGGCACGCACGAAAAGCTCGTATATAATAATTAATAATGAGCTAAAAATTTCGAAATTTCGGTTTGAAAGCTGATTTTCACAATAGAAGAGTCTAATATTTAAAAGAAGAAATTAATTGCCAATTGGCCCAAAATTAAGAGGGGGGAGGGGTTCTTTCCCAAATGATCATAAATTATTTTATTTTAGCATCTAGATTAAAAAAAGACACTTTTTAAAAACTGTTTAAAATTTGTGAAATGATTCAAAATATGCAAATTTATGAAATATTCATAAAATTTAAACTATTGGGATGATTCAAATAAATTACTGATCTCGCCGGTCGTACATGTTAGAAAAAAAATATACAATTGAATATAAGAATCCGGACTCTTTACCTATAAATAATTAGCTAAAAATTTCCACTCATATTTGAATTAATAGTCAGTCAAGTTTCAACGTTCTAGATAAAATAAATAAATAAATAAATAAAATTGGCAAATCATTATATTGCGTAAAAACGTACCAAATATTCACTTTTTTTCTCCAATTTCTATTTCATAACATTAGATATTTACCCCATGTAGTGTCTGTTGCGTCTCTTTCTATATCGGAAATTGACCTAAATGTAATAAGCGACTACTTGTTGGCGCAGACACTTGAACCGGAATTGCTCGTTCAAAATTCGATGCGCGATTTAATTTTGTCTTCTTTGAATTTTATTTTTATTATTTTTGTTACCTGTAGTAAAAAAAATCAAACTCTTCAACGATCTATTACTGGCCTTCGTTTTATCATCAGTTTTTCTGGTAGGCTCTCTCGGTAAATAAAATGCTAATGAAATCTCAAATTCAAGAAAATATTTTATAATTACCATAGAATTTGAATTTTTATTACTTTTTTTTACCATTTCTCAGGACATGTAGGTTCCACTTAGAATCAAAACAATTTTAGCAAACCCCCCCCCCCGCCCCCACTTTTTTCATGCACGATTACAATACTTGACCATACCCTATGGATGCTAAAGTAATTGATTTCCATTTAGCATGCTAGCGAAATCTTATCTTATATTATTAAATGAGCAATTCTTATATAGAATCGGTTTCTCGAAAACGGCTCTAACGATTCCGGTAAAAATTGTTCTACCTACTTATCAAGTCTCATGACTTATTAGTTGTGTATAAATTTTAATCCGATTGAAATAAAGGAGAGGGGGGGTCTAAATTAGTCATGTGGCAAAATAAATAATTTAATCGTTCATATCTCGTCTTCGGTAAGTCGCAGAGCATTGAAATTTGAAACTTAAGATATTTAGAGGATAGAAGAAGTTACACAAGATTTTGGCTAAAATAAAATTCCCAGAAGTTGATGTTTACGTAGGTAAAATTGTACCCCCCCTGCGTTTCACAACCATAAATCTCAGAGCTATGAAATTCGAAACTTAAGCTCGATATAGACTAGAAGGTGTGCAGCAAGCTTTTGCTTGAAATCGGAACACCGAAAGTTGACATTTACATGACAGATTTTTCGTTTTTTTTTTATTTTCTCAAAAACGGCAGTAACGATTTTTTTAAAATTGGTATACTTATCAAGTGTCATGAGTTATTAGTCGTGTATTTATTTTAATCCGATTGAAATTAAGGAAGGGAGTGTAAATTAGGAGTGTCGTAAAATACATATTTCAATCATTCATATATCGTCTTCGGTAAGTCGCAGAGCCTTGAAACTTAAGATATTTGGAGACAAAAAGTTACCGAGCATCGCTCGGTGCTCCAGACACTAAACATTATATTAACAATAAAAAATGTTGAAGGATAATCGAAACGTCAAAAAAACCTAATGTAGAATTGTTATTCCTCAAGTATTAGATGAGAATCGATGGCTATTTTTGATTTTAAGTCGATTCCTCCATGTCTTCAGCAATGGTTACCAATAAAAACCGAAATGTCAAAAATCCAATATAGAATGATTATTCCTCAAGTACTAGATGAGAATCAATCGCTATTTTTGGTTTAAAGTCGATTTCTCTATGTCTTCAGCAATGGTTACTAATAAAAACCGAAACGTCAAAAATCCAATATAGAATGATTATTCCTCAAGTACTAGATGAGAATCAATCGCTATTTTTGGTTTAAAGTCGATTTCTCTATGTCTTCAGCAATGGTTACTAATAAAAACCGAAACGTCAAAAATCCAATATAGAATGATTATTCCTCAAGTACTAGATGAGAATCAATCGCTATTTTTGGTTTAAAGTCGATTTCTCTATGTCTTCAGCAATGGTTACTAATAAAAACCGAAACGTCAAAAATCCAATATAGAATGATTATTCCTCAAGTACTAGATGAGAATCAATCGCTATTTTTGGTTTAAAATCGATTTCTCTGTCTTCAGCAAAGGTAACGGATAAGAAAACAACGCAGTTGCTATGGTTACTCATAAAAATTCCTCCCAAATTTTTAGCATTTCACAGAGAGAAGCCTATCCATTCTTACTTAAGCAAGGCTAAATGAGCTATATTAAAACTTTCAAATGAATAAATTTTAAAGAATTTAAAAAATTAAAAAAGTACCATCTTACTCTAGAGTAAAGTACTTTAAAATATAATTTTACTAAAAACTTTATTTAACCTTTTTTGTGGTCCCCAAGGTACTTAATTAGGATATTAAATTTCATCAAAATTGGTTAAGTCATTTTCAAGATATTTAGAAAAACTAAAAAAGTACTGAAATAAAGTACTAATGTTTGTGGGCCGATATGTACCAAAAACTAATCAGCGCTTCATTTTGTTAAACTAATGGTAGGTTTTCAATTTCATTTCAATCGGTGTAACGGTGTGGAAAAAATCGTGGGCCAAAAAACGATAACATACATCCATCCATCCATACATACATACATCCATACATCCATCCGCACGCACTAAATGAAAAAATCGCACTTTTTAGCCTCTCGACGAGACCCCTTGTAATTTTTGGCAAAACCGTCACGTGCTAAAATTCAACCTAATTGAATACTACAATTTGTGACTTTAATTGAGTCCATGGGTTCCGTAGTCTTTACCTGAGGACCCTTTGAAGCCACGCTTGCCCCGAGAGCGATTACAATACTTTACCCATGCTTTGCATTGGATAAAGTAAAAATTATGCTACTCTCGGCAAAAAAAACTTACAATTTAATATTAAAAAATCACCTTTAACCAACATCTCCTTAAAAGTTCTTATATTAACATTTAAAATGACTATGGATAATACATAATAATAAAACTAAGATACGAGGTAGGTTTCACAAAAAGAAATAAAACAAAATTGAGTTTTGAGTTCGATATATTTCGGGGTTAGCCCATCATCAGGAGTCTAAGAAAACTGATTACATATTGGAAAAATAGTTTTACAAGTAAGAATTTTTAAAATTTTTTTAAAAATGTATGTGGTGGGGGGAATGTAGGGGAAGAGGGGGGGGGTAGTTCAATCAAGAGCTTAACATCATTCAGAATATAGCCCTGAATAATGGATATAACATTTCGACTATCAACAAAATTTATAATAAAATCAAACGTAAATTCACTATCTCACACTTACACTCATTAGAATCTGGAACCGAAAAAATATATAGAAGAATACCCTTCATTTCTAATCATCTGACATCTCCATTAGCTTATACCCTTAGATCATATGGAATCACTCCTGCTTTATACAACAACAACAATTTAGGCTCTCAATTAATTAACAATAAAATAGACAAAATAGATAAATTAGACAAATCAGGAGTGTATAAATTAACTTGTCAAGATTGCGACGCTTTTTATATTGGGCAGACAGGTCGCGCTTTCAAAATACGTTACTCCGAGCATGTAAGAGCCCTTAACCACCTCAACAAATCCGATAACATTAATTTAGATTCGACCTCAGCCTTCGCAATTCACTTACATGAATCTAACCATTCACCCTCTAATAATAACCCTATCCCCATTCATTTCGAAAGAAAAGGCCTTAAATTGGACCTCCTGGAATCCACCGAGATAAAAATAGCCCTCTCTAATAATTCAAATATTTTAAATAATCAATTGGAAGTGTATAAAAATACAATTATTGATTATATGTTATAATAAATTAAATAAACATTCCTTTCATTGTTTGCACATTATATTAGGGTAATTGCACCCTCTTATATACCTTTTAAGTTGTACCTTCTCAGGTACCTGTCCATTCGCTATTATAATAGCAGGTATAGATAGATCCCTTTCACCCAGCTCAAATCTCAATAGAAAATATTAATCCTTAGAACAACTACCCCCCCCCTCTTCCCCTACATTCCCCCCACCACATACATTTTTAAAATTTTTTTTAAAAATTCTTACTTGTAAAACTATTTTTCCAATATGTAATCAGTTTTCTTAGACTCCTGATGATGGGCTAACCCCCGAAATATATCGAACTCAAAACTCAATTTTGTTTTATTTCTTTTTTGTGAAACCTACCTCGTATCTTAGTTTTATTATTATATTAAAATGTTTCACCTAGAACCAACACCGAACTCCTTAAAAGTGACTATGGATAAGTCTAGCAACTACCAATGTCGATGCCACTTTATTATTTTTATTATTATTATTTTCTATTTTGTATATATCACAATAAAAACTCAATCTCTCACCCATTCCAAGATTTGGCTTAACATCTATCATATATGACAAGTTCATTTCTTTTCAAAAATGATAAATAGAGTCTCCGATTTCGGCATAAATTATAAAAATTTAGGCCACCGACTATGATAATCTGTAAAACGCAGATCCCGGAAAATCTATCATTTCGCGTTGTCTGTAAACATCTTAGCTGCATTGCCGAAGTAGAACATGTATTCATCCTTGTTTCTACTGACTAAAATCAGCAACCACTTGAGGTGCTCGATATCTGTGAATAACAAACATATTCTTAAGGCGCACTACCTTATCAAATCTATTTATTTTAAATATATATCAGCCTAAACGTAAATTTCGTCAATAACCTTGATTTCTCTAAGGGCCGGTTGTAGTAACAATAGTAAAGCTTATTACAACTAACAAAGGGTAGATGGTAAATGGAGGAACTGGGATGGCCAATCAGATGACAGGCAATTTCAGTGCCTGTTATCTGATTGGCCATCCCAGTTCCTTCATTTACTATCTACTCTTTGTTAGTTGTAAAAAGCATTTACTTTGCGACATACAACCGGCCCTAAGAGTCTTTGATTAGACTGTTTAACAAATATTTTAATCAGTAAACCTAATAATGAATATTAGTAAAGTTTGAAATACGCTGATTCTCATGGTGTTTTTCAGTTTTTTACAACAGGTCAAGGTTTTGACATGTTTTTGATCAAAACACTGAAAAACGACATTTTTTAGAGACGAATTCGAGATGAAATAGCAATATTTGAAATCAAAATATTTTTTTCCCTTAAGGTAGTTCTTTCACAAATGCAAAAGTTCAAGAAGTCTTCGAAACTTGGAATATAAGTCATTAAAAGCATAATAAACACACTGTTAAAATTTGAAGACGATTTACCACACCAAACATGAAATAATTGCAATTAAAAATGAAATTTTGTGCATATAGTAGCAGGGGAAAAGGTGGAAAAATGTTCATTATTTTCTTTTTTTCTTTTGAAGAACTTTCATCATCTTGATAAAAAATTAATATTTGAGCCTTTTATTTTGAAAGTGGCCTAACTCCAATTTTGAAAAAAATGAGTTAATGACAGATTTAGTTAGACATAGATGTCTTCTTTTCAACTATCATAGCCAAAGGAGTACAATATCATCATGAATTCGTCAAAATAAATACATCAAAATATATATAAATATATGTATTTATAAAAATATAAATACAAAATAACAAATAATGGACTTAGGCCACTTTCAAAATAAAGGGCTCATTTGTTAGAATAAAATATATTCGGGGGAACTTAAAAAGTGGAGGGAATATAAGAACAGTCGCTTGGAAACGATCATCATAAAGAGGATATAGTAATGTGAGAAGTACAGTCACGTTAAAAAAACCTAACCTAAGATTTTAGTACCCTTCATATGTATAGAGTGGTTACGAGGCTAAAACTTTGTGTGTGGATTGTCGCGAAATAACTACCTTAATAGAACAAAGCAGCTTCTTCTTTGATTTTCAATTTAGTGTTTGATTTTAGCTCACTTGAAACTTGGTTTATAACTAAACAAGTGGGAGAACTTGTCTAAATGTCTTCGGATATTCCTGTCAGTGTTCGGGCCTTTTCGGTTTATATAGTCAAGCTATAAGTGTAATATTTTTCCCTGATGTTTGATATATGCAGCATTTATTCATTGAATAATTTATCGAATCAATTCGAATTTCATTCTAGTTTTATGGTTGTTTAAATAATAATTTATCCATTAATCACCTCAAAATTAGATTTCGAGCAAGAATCAAAACTATAAATGAAACTGTTACAGCCCCATCGCTTCTCTCTTCTCCCCAGCCGAGATATAGACTAATAAATTAAATTTGAAAGGTGAAACCATAAAACTTTATTTTTTCCCCGTTTGCCGGTAATGAAGTGACCCTTAGCCCTAAAACGACTCATTCCAATTGCTGATAACGATGAAAAAAAAAGAAATAAATTGCCCCGGCAAACGACTCAGGACAAATTCGATTGGCCAGGGCGGGGGTAGTTTGGTAGTTATCGGGAAGGGGAGTGCATTCTTCTGAATAAATGATTAAACCGTTCGATAAAGCCCCTAAGCATAAACCCTCTACGTCACCGCTCACATCCCCGTTGACTTTTTTATACCTAATACCTATCAATGGATGCATTAAATAAATAAATTACATCTTCTGCTAAAAAACAACCCCAATTACAACAAATTGAAAAACGATTTCCATGAGAAGGATTGTTTATTCACTTAACGGTATTATACGAGAGTGTTTAATTAATTAGCTGGCCTTCCTCCCTTCTGATTAATTTAGAGACTTTACATTCATTATAATAGGGTGTGCCTGAGTGTGCAGAAATATTTAAAAATGTTAAGGAAGCGTCAGATTTTTGGTTAAAAATAATTGAAAAGTTTTTGTTTTGTCGAGAGTAGCAGAGTTGTTGATTCACAAAGAGAAACAAAGAGGTTGTCCTCCTGCTTGATGCAAATAAACATACACACATATATATCAAAATGATATATCTGTATATATATTATTTATTTGTTTGAGACTATAGTTTCGAAGACTTGGTCTCATCATCAGTCTTTTAATTATAAATGTTTTTCGTGGAGTCAATATCGTATGGATATTGACTCCAAGAAAATCATTTATAATTAAAAAAAGACTGATGATGAAGACCAAGTCTTAGAAACTATAGTCTCATACAAATAAATAATGACAGGTGCTTCAAAAAAATGTATACACGACTTCCATAGAAAATTTATTTACTGTTCTTCGTAGCTAAATTTCAGGAAAATAGAAAAGCTGAAAGTCCACGTGTACTGAAACATAAATAACAAATACAATACTGATCGTGATCTGCAGCATCAATACAACTCTGAGTACTGAGTCACCATTGATTTTGGCATACATCGTATCAAAAACGTTCAATGAGATTTTCTGCACACACTGCTTGAATCTCATTCCAAAGAATGTCTAGGTTACGTGGTTTACGTTTGTACGCCTCACCTTTTACTGTGCTCCCACAAGAAGAAATCCAGTGGTGTGGTCTGAGAGCGTGTCTGGAACTCGATTGGCCCCCTGCGTCCTATCCACTGGCCCGACAAATTTTGATCCAGGTAAGCTACATTTTTTGAAGCACCCTGCGTATATAGCGGGAAATCAGTCAACTGTCAAATCAATTTTGAACAAAGTGCTTCAAAAAAATGTAGCTTACCTGGGATCAAAATTTGTCGGGCCAGTGGATAAGACGCAGGGGGCCAATCGAGTTTCCAGCACGCTCTCCAGACCTTACACCACTGGATTTCTTCTTGTGGGGCACAGTAAAAGATGAGGTGTACAAACGTAAACCACGTAACCTAGACATTCTTTGGAATGAGATTCAAGCAGTGTGTAGAGAAATCTCATTGGACGTTTTCATACGATGTACAGAATTAGTGGTGACTCGTACTCAGAATTGTATTGATGCTGCAGGTCACCAATTTGAACAGTATTAACATTTGTTATTTATGTTTCATTTACATTGGACTTTCAGCTTTCTATTTTCCTGAAATTTAACTTTGTAGAACGGTAAATAAATTTTCTATGGAGGTTCAAAGTGTGTATACATTTTTTTGAAGCACCTCTGTATATACAGATATATCATTTCGATATATATGTGTGTATGTTTATTTGCATCAAGCAGAGGACAACCTCTTTGGTTCTCTTTGTTAAAAATAATACCTTATATGCTTATTTCGATCTTTAATTTGATTATCTCCAGGGTTTAAGCCAGCGGACGCCACCCTCGTCGCTCGCAAGCTACCAGTAGCTCGCGAAAATTTATGGTAAACATTTAAAAAAAATTTGGTAACGCACAGACTAACTAACAACCAGACAACCGAGACAACAGACAGATCAACTAACTAACAGACATTTTGACAAAACAATTATTATCCGAAAAATATAACTTTTTCGATGTTTGCTTATTAGTATGAATATAGTTAGAGTTCGTGGATGTGATGAAACTGTACTAGATGAAGGAGGAGGTATCAGAAAGATGGAATCACTGTGTTCAATAAAAACACCTTTAGTATTTGAATTTATTTGCCATCTTCAGTTAATTTGGAGTTATACACAAAATGCGGTACACATGTGATCGAACTAAGCCTTGTCAAAAATAAAATTTTTTTTTAGCTTCATGTAAATTTATAACGTGCCTGGATTCACATATGTGTACCGCATTTTGTGTATAACTCTCAATTAACTGAAGATGGCCAAATAAAATTCAGGCCGAAACGTTTCTATTAAAGGTGTTTTATTGAACCCAGTGATTCCATCTTTGGCTGATACCTCCTCCTTCATCTAGTACAGTTTCATCACATCCACGAACTCTAACAATATTCATACTAATAAGTGAACATCGAAAAAATTGATATTTTTCGAGATAATAATTGTTTTGTCAAAATGCTCTGTTAGTTAGTTAGTCTGTCTGGTTGTTAGTTAGTCTGTGCCTTACCAAATTTTTTTTAAATGTTTACCATAAATTTTCTGAATTATAAATTTACATGAAGCTAAAAATTTTTTTATTTTTGACAAGGCTTGGTTCGATCACATATGTGTACCGCATTTTGTGTTTAACTCCTAATTAACTGAAGATGGTCAAATAAAATTCAGGCCGAAACGTTTTATTAAAGGTGTTTTATTGAACCCAGTGATTCCATCTTTGGATGATACCTCCTCCTTCATCTAGTACAGTTCACTTATTAGGGCTTTTTGTAGAACGAAATGATTTGTTTTCGCTCAATTTTTTTTTCAGCCGTTTTTGAGATATTTCGGAAAAAAGAAGGAAAAAACACTGTTTTCATGCACGATTACAGTACTTGACCATACCTTTTATGGCAAAGTAAAAAATTATAGTAAGAATTAAAGAAATATTTAATAAGGAATGTTTATTCTAAAATATTTACATCAAAATAAATATATTATAACTACTTTTTTTTGGCTTTTCGGCCTTTCTAGCCATAAGCCAATAAACGATACTTATTATATATTTTTAAAATTTGTTTTTACCCAGGGATCGATCAGATTTTAGCCGGATGCCTCGAGTCGGATTCTAACCCGGGTCCACTTGGTTAGCAAGATGGTACGCTAACCCCTAGCCTAACCCGACCCCTTTCATTGTTTTATAAAGGAATTTTAAACATTATTTAATTATTAAAAGCCCTGGCTGATCCTTTTGTCTGTAATAAAAATATTCTTTTCTTCGTTCTCTAAATTTAACTTTGTTATTAAATATACATTTTTTCAAAAAATTAATTCAAAAGAGTGCAAAGTTAGCCACGATATCTTAGTAAAGCTATTGTCTAATTTCTCATTAAACCTTTCATACATTTCAAATTATTAAATTTAAAATTATTGTATTTTTGTGTACCAGTGGCGTAGATACGGCGCATGCCTCAAAATTTCAAACATTTAGAGTATTTTCACAAGTATCGACTTCAAAATATCAGGAGGATCTTTAAATTTTCAAATTATTATCCGTTATTTCAAATATTTCTATAAAAAAACATTTTTTTGTTTTGAAAAGTATATTAGTTCTCGAAATTAAATAAAATTGTTGCATAGTTTCAAAGGGCAATTAAAATGAATGATTTTCCGAAAAGGGTGCCGATAGAAGATTTGAAGTCCCTGCCTGGTATAACTTCCAGTTCAAGCATGTCAAAGACAAGTTCAGACGAGTTTTAGTCGAATAAAAATTGTTCTCACTGAGAAACTATTAAAATAGGAATAATACAAAAAAGGAATAAATAAAGATTATTCGAAAATTTCTGGATTAATCCATTTCTAATAACTCTCAATATATAAGATAGGAAATAACTAAAAGTGCTAAAGACAAGTCATAGCTTGCTTATAGCAATAGAATTAGGAGAAATTTAGGCTGATTCATTGTGGAAGATGGTCGATTTTCATCTCAGGGATTGTGGAGTTTAAGTGACAGAATTTAATTTCTGACTCTACTCACACAAAGCCGAATCTGTTTGGGGCGAAGGTCCCAAAATATATTTTTTAAAATCTAATATTAAAATTGAATGTAATGGAAGGCAGCCCAGAGGTAGTGAGGAAAGAAAAAATTAACACATATAAAATAAGGTAAGATAGGAAATAACTAAAAGTGCTAAAGACAAGTCATAGCTTGCTTATAGCAATAGAATTAGGAGAAATTTAGGCTGATTCATTGTGGAAGATGGTCGATTTTCATCTCAGGGATTGATTGATGAAATAAAGATTATTCGAAAATTTCTGGACTAATCCATTTATAATAACTCTCAATATATAAGATAGGAAATAACTAAAAGTGCTAAAGACAAGTCATAGCTTGCTTATAGCAATAGAATTAGGAGAAATTTAAGATTTTCTTGATAGGCTGATTCATTGTGGAAGATGGTCGATTTTCATCTCAGGGATTGTGGAGTTTAAGTCACAGAATTTAATTTCTGACTCACTCACACAAAGCCGAATCTGTTTGGGGCGAAGGTCCCAAAATATATTTTTTTAAAATCTAATATTAAAATTGAATGTAATGGAAGGCACCCAGAGGTAGTGAGGAAAGAAAAATTAACACATATAAAATAAGGTGTAATTTATTGGAATCCTTCTCCTCTCAAACCGATGTTTCGGAGGATCTCCTTCTTCAGAGTTTCAAAGGGTCATGAATGTAACAAATAAAATGTTTTTTCCTCCACAGTAGTGTTAAAAATGAAGAAAGTTTTTGAACACTACTGTGGAGAGAAGAAGGAAACATTTTATTTGTTTCATTCATTGACCCTTTGAAACCCTGAAGAAGGAGGGAAAATCCTCCGAAACGTCGGTTTGAAAGGAAAGGAGGAAGGATTCCAATAAATTACACCTTATTTTATATGTGTTAATTTTTTCTTTCCTCACTACCTCTGGGCTGCCTTCCATTACATTCAATTAAAGTTTCTACCAGTCCGTCTCTCTCCAAAGAAAATTTCTTTGCAAAAAAATCTAATATTAAATTTTAAAAATAACGAAAACGATGAAATTTGCAAAAAAAATCGAAAATTAAAATAAAATTTCAAAAAATGTAGGGTACTTTTTTGGATAGCATCCCCTCTTTGAAAAGTCGCCAACCGGCACTGTTTTATACCCATTTTGTTTAATATTTTAAATATAATAAAATAGTATTTCTTAATTTTTTTATATTTTAATATAACTATATAATTTCCCAAAAAGGGTAAGGATTTATAAATAAATAAATAAAATAAATAAATAATAAATATAACTATGTAATTATAAATATTTTGAACGATTTGGTTGCCTTTTTTGGTTATACATATACCATAAATATGCATATAAAATTTTATAAATAAGGCTGTATAAGCAATAAGTAAATTGTTTCTAACAAGTAGATCACAGAATCATTTTAACTTCGAAACTAGCTCATGCACATTTTAAGGTTTGAGCTTGCTGGTATAAGCTATAAGGGTAGTGTTAACAGTTTATTTGACAACTTTTTATTTGGATTTGGATTTAATGGCAAGATATTGGTAGTTGTTATCGATTTATAGGCAAGTGCGAGTCGGACTTGCATATCGAGGATTTCTTGTAAAATACTTGAGTCAAATTCGTACTGATTTGTCATTAATAAGAAGAATATCCGTACTTGGATAATTTATTATAATTTTTTTGTTTACTGATTTGTAAATCACGTTGGCCACAAAAACCGTTTAAAAATATGTTCTTTGACACCCTCCTAATATTGAAAAAAATTCAAATTAATTATACTTAATTAGAACATAACAGGGCTAACACATATCTTATACAAAAATTCTACCCTCTTCAAAATATTTATCCGAATAATAGTTCAATACTCCTATAATTTTTATTTTTGAGAAGATGACTACATTTAACTTTGTATCTTATTCAGTTTTCAAACTAAAATGCATTCTAATGGATTAACAAACACACATTGCATTGACACTAAAACGCTCCTGATATACGTTTGAACGGAATTCTAAAAATAATTTATGCTTCCTCTAATCAAAACATTAGGTATAATAAAAATTATTTAAAATGAACACATCTTTTAAAAGAAATGTTTAATTTTATATTAATTTATTTGTATTATAATAAAATATCTAAGGAGTGCTATTATGAGCTCATAATGGTGAAAATCAATGGTATGACGTCAGAGGTCTGCTTAGATACTTGGACTCCCATTTGTAAATATAAATTTAGAGAATATTCAAATAAATAAATAAAATAATAACAATTTTAAAGACAAGTTTTATATTCAACAACAAATGATCTTATATGTTGGTAGGTATAGATTTTGAATGTTATATTATATTATATAGAGGCTATGATTTAACCAGTGAAAAATGAACATGAAAAAAGTCGCTGACATAAAATTTCGTTTTATAAAAATAATGTCGTTAACACTTTTACAAATTGCTAAAACTTTGCAGACAGCGTACAGTAAGTATTAATAAAGTTTACTTTTTCCATCAATTACATCTTGAATATCTTTTGAATCTTTACCTTGAAAAGTTGTAAAACCGAATTGTTGGTCGTTATTTAAAAGTTTCTAATATTATAATTAAATATTTTAACAACCAATTTATTAATAAATTTTTATTTAGTGATTTTTTTCTTATGTCATGGGGTAGAAAGTCTATTTAGCCAGATATTATATGATTTTTACTTTATCCAATGCGAAGCATGGGGAAAGTATTGTAATCGGTCTGGCGGCAAGCGCGACTTCAAAGAGTCCTCAGGAAAAAACTACGGAACCCATGGTCTCAATTAAAGTCACAAATTGTAGTATTCAATTAGGTTGAATTTTAGCACGTGACGGTTTTGCCAAAAATTACATGGGGTCTTGCCGAGAGGCCAAAAAGTTCGATTTTTTCATTTAGTGTGTGCGGATGGATGTATGGATGTATGGATGGATGTATGGATGGATGGATGTTATCGTTTTTTTGGCCCACGATTTTTTCCACACCGTTGCACCGATTGAAATGAAATTGAAATCCTACCATTAGTTTAACAAAATGAAGCGCTGATTAGTTTTTGGTACATATCGGCCCACAAACATTAGTACTTTATTTCGGTACTTTTTTAGTTTTTTCTAAATATTTTGAAAATGACATAACCAATTTTGATGAAATTTATTATCCTAATTAAGTACATTGTGGACCACAAAAAAGGTTAAATAAAGTTTTTAGTAAAATTATATTTTAAAGTACTTTACTCAAGAGTAAGATAGTACTTTTTTTAAATTTTTATATTTTAAATTCTTTAAAATTAATTCATTGGATCGTTTTAATATAGCTCATTTAATTATTATTATATTTCGAGTGAACGAGGCTTAAGGGCGTTCCCTAATAAATTGATTTTCTTGCATTCCTTTTAAAACTTTGAATACACATATTTATAAATGTCCTTTAAACGTAGAATTTTTTTTCAATAGTCCTTGTGGCACTAAATTTGTAAATATTGACCATTGAAATTTGAATATTTAACACGCGAACCCTATCCCGATTGATGTTAAAGCGACTGTTTCATTAAATAACAATCGTATTTTTTTGAAATTATTTTGATTAAACTGAGTATCATTAACTGAAGATATAACAAATATTTTTCTGTTAAAATAATTGTATCAAGTGGTATTCGTTTTCTGTGCAAAATGTTAAAAGCTAGGTACTTTTGATGGTTTTAATTGTTTCTCTCATGGCATGGCAAGTGTGAGATGGCGACTTGGCAACGTCGCTCTAAAATCACTCAATTTTTCCATATCTAAAGAACTTCTGCAGCTGGTGCATTTGAGATTTTTAGCTAATTCTCTCAAGCTAACTATACTTGTTTCATCTGGAATTTCGCATTGAACTGTTTCATGAAGTGTTTTTTTTTATTCTTTGTCTATTTGCATCGGTAAGAATGCAAGTTTGCCAGATCCTATAAACGACGCAGTGAAAATATTTCTGCCTCTCTGCGCATGTGAGAGTAGTGGAAAGAGCGAATTGCATCTCAACTATATTAGGGAACGTCCTTAAACCTGAGCTTCTTGTTCTGTAGGCAGAAACGCTATCCTCTCGGGCAATCTGAACCCACACTTAGTGATTTTAAAAAATATGAATTTCACAATAATTAATTATGCTATTTCCGCGCCATAATACCGTATTCAGGATTGATGCGTTTGTAAAATCAAAATCAAATTATTATCTGAACTGGAAGTGATCCAGGCCAGAAATATAATTAAACACTCCGTACTATTCAATCCTCAAATATCAAAGTAATATGTTAATTAGTTTGTTAATTATTATTAATTTAAGCTGTTCTAATGTTAAGCTAGTATTTCCACTCAATGCTTTGATAATATTCTCTATTTCTATAGATATAAAATCCAAAACCACTCATTCCTGATAAATCATGATTTCTCTGGAACTACTTGAGCAAAAGGAACTTGAAATTCGACAAGGAGGTTACTTTTAGGACGTAGATGATGGTCTCGAAGAAAGGTTTTTCAAAAAAATTTAAAGATATAAAAATAAGAAAAGTTTAAAAAATATAATGGGTGGTTTTCATTTTATGAAAGAAAAATTGCCATTTTTTGCTGATTTTCAAAAACTTCAACCTCATTGCTGTACAGGTTACCGTTGTCCAATTAAGATGAAACTTTGTCAATCTCACTTTTTAACCAATTGAGAACTATTATGGTGTTCAGCACCAAAATTCGAAGATTAGTTTCTTGTGACCAACTAATGAGCATAATTCACTTTTCCCACAAGTTAGGTAGTAAAAATTGTTCTCTTTAACGATCTACTGTGGATAAACCGCTGAACCAATTTCATTGTCTAAGTAAGTTATTCAACGTGAAATTTTATGTTCTTTCGTTTTGGTAAGAGTACAATTTTCTGTAGGACGCATGGTTTTCGAGCTATAAGATAAAATCTGAAAAAATCAAAATTTTCGTGCTTTCTAGGCTTTCAAATTTTTTTTTCTTTTAAAATATGACGATTCACCGAAACTACTAAAGCTAGGAGCTTGATGTTTTTAAAGGGGTTTACTTTTAAGAAATAATTGTTTTTTCAAAAGATTCAAATTTTAATGAATTGAAAATGAAAGAATTAAAATAAGCAGACGTGTTCTGATGTGGCCATCCACTTGACTTTACCATACAACATAGCCCCTCATTTAATTTAATATTTAATAAAATTATTTATAATCATGAAGGGGATGGGGGTTTGTTTTTTCATTTTTAGACTTCTGGGGACCCACTGATTATGTATACACAATTTGGTTGAATTTAGTAAATGGCCAAGATTTTCATTTTTTGACCCCCCCCCCATTTCGGGCGGTAAGTTTTTGCATTTTTAGACTTCTGGGGACCCATTGATTATGTATACAAAATTTGGTTGAGTTTGCTCAAATGACCTTGATTTTTAATTTTTAACACCCCCCTCCACCCCCTTTAATTTTGGGTCGATATGCACCAAAATCTAATCAGCTCTTAATCTCAATGGACCAAAACTACGTGTGAAATTTGGTTTCGATATTCAAACTAGTTTTTGAGCTAGCTCGTCCACAAAAATTTGGTAACGCACAGACTAACTGACAGACAGACTAACAGACATTTTGACAAAACAATTATTATCTCGAAAAATATAATTTTTTCGATGTTAACTTATCGGAGCTTTTTTGTAGAGCGAAATGCCATGGTTTCGCTCAATTTTTTTATTCAAAATAGTTTCCGCCGTTTTTGAGATATTTCGAAAAAAAGAAGGAAAAAAAACACTTTTTTCATGCACGATTACAATACTTGACCATACCCTGTATGGTAGTGTAAAAATCACAGTTTCCTAATGATTTTTTTAAAAACAAACTACCTACTCGACTATTTACCTTAACTTTGGTATAAAGCGGGGGTTCCCAAACTTTTCCGAGTCGCGGCTTCTTTTTTCAATTAAAATTTGTCCATGGTGCCCTAAGTAAAAGTACATATATCAAAACAAATACCTTATTTGGGCTCTCTCTAAATACTCTTGTTTTAGAATCGATAAAAATATCTTGGTAATTAATCATTTATTTTTCTATGAAAATCAGACCACAGGCCTTTGTATATATTTCAGATTTTTTCGTGGGTGTCATTATTAAATTTTTTCGGTTTATGTATATCTAATCGTAGGTAAGATATACAAATTAATAATAAATAATTTTTTAGCTTCTCACTTTGTTTTTTGTCTATTTAGACCAAATGTCTTGCTTCAATTAATTATTAAACTTCGCGGCGCACTTGTGAAGAGGACGCGTCTCCCGTGGCTCCGCGGCACACAGTTTGAAAACCTCTGGTATAAAGGATTCTCTTAAGAGCTAAATCCTTCCGGATATTATTTTTAAAGAAATTAAAATTATAAAGGATTCGAAAAAATTCAACTAAAATCATATTTTTTCTGGTTTAACAAGATTTCTCGAGAAATACCAGAGCTATAAACTTGAAATTTGATATGTGGAGATTACTTTAAAACGAACTATTAAATATTTTTTTTTTAATGAGATCAGGAACGAGGCTTGATTAATCCGGTGGAAGATGGAATCCTTTGAGAATGATGGTTATTTTTCAAAAATAAAAAAATCTTCATCATGGTTGTTAATTTATTTTATTTTGATCATGAAACGTTTCGGCTTCAACTTGACGCCATCTTCAGTCTGCAATTACATTCAACATTACATTACATTAATTTTGATGATTTATATCTTATAATTAACAAACATTATAAATGTCATGAAATGAGTGTTGATGAATTACATGATTACATATTGCTTTTCAATGAAGTATGGTTATTTAACTTTCTTATATAATTGTCATGACATTCAAATGATATTCAATATTAGGATTTTTCTCTTTTTCTTACCCATGTCAAATATTTAAGTAATTTTACATATTTAAAAACAATTGAATTTGCTTTAGGTTATAAACCAACTTGACTTGACCACAATGATACAAGTTATGTACTGTGTGAGTTAAGGTGAGACGACGGATGGAATAGGTGAAAAGCTGGAAAAGATTAATGGTTGGAATAAAAGCATCCAAAAATTGTTGGTTGATAAAACCATTGATAGAAAAACATACATATGAAAATCACAAGGTTATGTGTCATAAGTACAATTGAACACAAAATAAAAATGAAACTATACAATTTTTTATTTTTGAAAAATAACCATCATTCTCAAAGGATTCCATCTTCTACCGGATTCATCAAGCCTCGTTCCTGATCTCATTAAATAATATATGAATCACAAGTACTATCCTAAATATTTTTTTTTTGTTAAGGGATAATAGTGGGGGTTCTTGGTGAAACATATTTTCTCAGTGAACATGTGAAAATGGGGTCATACTCCTAAATATATATAGAGTCATGCTAACAAGCATCTTGTCTTTTATTTTTTTGTGAAATCTACCTAGAATTTTATATTTTTTTAAATTTTAAAATTTTTTAAATTTTCTCTTGCTTTTTTATCAAATACTTGCAAAACGCGTAGGTTATGAGTACCGCTGGGAGTAGGACGACGGTCTTCTTTTGGATAATATAAAATGGGAAAATAAATTGAAGACTTTTTCGAGACTTGATATGTAACTATGCAACAAACATTGAATATTTGGCAAGGTTTTTTGGTCAGCAAACGGTTTCATTAAGAAAGCTCAAACTTGGCAAAATGGTTATCAATACAACCTTTTGTGTCAAGTTTTATCTCATTAGGTATAATTATACGAGAGCTCTCTATATGCGATTTGATTTTCAAATGATTATCTTATTTTTCCGATGTTATTAAATTAGGAACCCGAAAAACTGCCTTTCCTGTTACATATAATCTTCAGTCTTTTGAAACCTGCACATCCACATATCTCCGAACCAATCCTTAAATTTCCTCTTCTTTTCACAATGCACGGGTCCACCCCGGAATACAGAGATTGTATAATTTTGGTGCAATTTCTTCTTGTATCAATATCATTATAACTATATATATATAATTGAAGGAGACAATAAAAGAGTGTGTCTTCTGCTGGAATTATAAATTTTATTTATTTATAACGATCGTTATAAATAAATAAAATTTATAATTCCAGCAGAAGACACACTCTTTATTGACTCCTTCAATATATAAAAATTCTGCTACTCTCGCTACGAAAACTTTAAATTTTATATATATAATTTTTTTTTATTTTGATTATTTAGGTCTATCGATTAAATTAATAAGTTGTTGTAGAGAAATAAGGACAATAGCTTATGCAAATATTTTTTATTTTATCCCAATGTTTCGTCAACTTTGTTGACTTCCTCAGGGCTCAAACAAATTGACTTCTTTGAATATTTGTCATTTAAATTAATTTGTTTTAGCCCTGAGGAAGTCAACAAAGTTGACGAAACGTTGGTATAAAATTAAAAATATTTGCATAAGCTATTGTCCTTATTTCCCTACAACAACCTATATATAACCTCACTCTCAAATAGCCGCCTTGTTTTGTACAGTTTTTCCTCTTCAAACTAATATGCAGTCAATAGTCCTACTTACGTTTAAATTCTACAATTGACTTGTTAGATTTCCGTTCACTTGTAATTGATAATATTATTAACAAAATAATTGAATAAAAGGTTTTAGAGAAGAATGAGATTGGCAAAATACCTCTGTTTAGTTGAAGAGATGAAGTGTGTAGGAGGTGAAGAAAAAAACAACCGAACATGTATTCTTGAGTGGCAAACTGTGTGAGTGTAAGTGAAGTAGTGAAGAAATGAAAGGAGAAAGGAGAGAAAGTCGATATTTGACAAGTTGAGTAGAGAGCTGGAATAAAGAGATGTGTGTTCTGTTGGATGCTGACGTGGCGATGCTAGGCTCAATGAGTTGACACGGGAGAGAGAGAAATTAGATATTGAATGTATTTTTTAAAGAGAATTCAATGAGGTTGTCCTCTGCTTGATGAAAATAAACATCTATGGTACATATATATACCAATGTATGTTATCTGGCTCCATGCGCGGATCCAGGGGGGGCGATGGGGGCGACCGCCCCCCCCTCCCAAAGCATTGGAGATCAACATTTTTTATATGTTTATTTAATTTTTTTTTATAACATTAAATTTTAAAATTGAAGAAAATAAAGTTCTACGTGGGGGGGGGGGGGGGGCGGCATCTCTATTCGATCGCGACACACTTCCGAGATCAAAAGTAGATCTTATATACCGGCGACCGCCCCCCCCCCCCCCAAATCAGAGGTCTAGATCCGCGCCTGTCTGGCTCTGGGGCAATTTATAAATGTGCTATAAGTTAGACCAAATTTATTATAACGGGTGAGTTTTTTATCTTGAGACAGTCTTATAGCTCAAAAACAGTGCATTATATGAAAAAAGTTTCAAATTAAAGTTTATTTATATCAGAGCGGGAAACTAAACTACACTATTGTTTGTCGACTTAGAATAATCTTTCAATGGTATTTCAAGGTCAAGTTCTGTTTTTTAAATAGAAACCTATATATTACTTTACAGATCCTTAATCTTTAAAAAAAACTGAACAACTTTCATAAGGGAAAAGTTTTTGTTTTGCCGAGAGAAGTAGAGTTGTTGATTCACAAAGAGAAACAATGAGGTTGTCCTCTGCTTAATGCAAATAAACATACACACATATATATCGAGATGATATATCTGTATATATATATATATTATTTATTTGTTTGAGACTATAGTTTCAAAGACTTGGTCTTCATCATCAGTCTTTTTTAATTATAAATGTTGTTTTTCATGGAGTCAATATCGTATGGATATTGAAAATGTGATGTTCTTTTACTGGTTGGCAGCTTAGAATTAAAGACAGAGTCTCATTATTTAGGGAAGGTATCGATTTTCACCATTTTCAAAAATATGCCGATAACTCGTTAGACTTTTATTAAAAAAAATCATTAACTGGCCAATCTCCTGTTCACTGTTTCCGTTGTGATACGGGACACCCTGTATATAGTAAAGAATCAAAAAGAGCTGATAGTCGATGTGGCCTATTAGTAAAACTCAAATTTTTCAATATGCTTGTAGGGTGTTTCTCTGGTTCAGATAGAAAAGCAATTGTATATTATGATAGCTTATAAATAAGTTATGAGGCGTGGACTGTTTAGGGTATTAATAAATATGATATATATGTAATATGTAGGTATATATATTTTTATGTCAACGGCTTAGTGTCTTATGCTATAATATATTATTATACATTCCACTATTCACTTTTATAGACTAGGGTAAGCTTTTGAGCAAAACTGCAACTCTATCCATATTTGACGAGAAATCCAGAGGGTTTTCAAATCGTTGTGCCAATTAATTATAATATGGATTTAGTCTGAATACAGGATTTGCTTCGGAGTGTCGACTGGAAACCACCTTGATAAAATGTTATTCTGCTTATTAATATATAATTTAGACTATGTTAGGTAATAAATTTTGAAATTCTGGACATTTCACTTGGTTGGACTTGATCAAATATAAAAATATAACCTCAGAGGCAACTATAGAAGATGAAATACATAGAAGCCAGACATAAAGTTTCAGCAGAATAAAGATCAAACCTCGACAAAGGATATAACAAGATTTTAGTTCAATTAGTTATTTCATTTGTGATTTCCGATGGATAGATTTATAATTTGTATAAAAAAATAAAACCGACTTCGAAAAAATTAAATGCAACAAATAAAATAATAAAACTCAAAAATAAAATGCATGAACGTTTTAAGATTGATTTTTACTTTATCCAATGCGAAGCATGGGATAAAGTATTGGAATCGCTCTCGCGGCAAGCGCGACTTCAAAGGGTCCTCAGGTAAAGACTACGGAACCCATAGACTCAATTAAGGTCACAAATTGAAGTATTCAATGAGATTGAATTTTAGCACGTGACGGTTTTGCCAAAAATTACCTGGAATCTCGTCGAGAGGCCAAAAAGTGGCATTTTTTTGGAAGTGCGTGGGGATGGATGGATGGATGGATGGATGTGTGTTTATCGTTTTTTTCGTCCACGATTTTTTCCACACCTTTGCGCTGATTGAAATGAAATTGAAAACCTACCATTAGTTTAACAAAATGAAGCGCTGATTAGTTTTTGGTACATATCCGTCCACAAACATTAGTACTTTATTTCAGTACTTTTTTAGTTTTTTCTAAATATCTTGAAAATGACTTAACCAATTTTGATGAAATTTAATATCCTAATTAAGTACCTTGGGGACCACAAAAAAGGTTAAATAAAGTTTTTAGTAAAATTATATTTTAAAGTACTTTCCTCAAGAACATATTAATATTTCAAATGAATTTGGATAAAGTTTAGCAACGATCCGTTGCAGTTTATTTTATAAAGGATTTGATTTAATATAATTTCGATTATTTGCTCATAAGAATTGGATATTTACGTTAATTCGTCATTGATCATATCATCAGAACTTGACCAAATTAATATGGGGCCACCCCTAAGGTGCCCTCTTTCCAATATAAAAGAATCATCGAAATCGGTTCATAAACAAAGAAGTTATGCCTAAACAAACATAGCAAAAAAGGTCCAATACCAATGAAAAAAAAACGCGACCAATCGGAAACTAAACTGAACCCAATGCAAAAAAATAATCAAAATCGGTTCACAATTGGCGAAGATATCAGTTAACATAGACAAAAAAAAAAAAAAAAAAAAATCAGTCGAATTGAGAACTTCCCCTTTTTTGAAGTCGGTTAAAAAGACAATCAAAATTGGTGATGATTTCAAAGAAGGATTTACTATAAATGAAAGTCTTCTGGTCAGGCCCGTGGAAAGCTGTTACGGGTCCTGGGGCAAAATCAAACCAGCCGGGCCCTTCAATGCGGGAAAAAATAAAAGTATTAAATTTTTCAATTTGTAAAATATATTATTTAACCAATGAATAAATTTTCACTTTCTCATTAGGGTTAACTCCCAATTATAGGCTAACATAAAATATGCTTTGTTACCTAATTTTGATATTTTATATTTCTATTTATAATAAGTAATAGATTTTATTATTACAAAAATTTATATAACAGTGGTAGTGCCGGGTCCTTTAAGGACCCGTGCCCTGGGTCAACTGGCCCGCCTTCCCCACTTTTTGACGGGCCTGCTTGTGGTGAAATTAAGATTGTTTAAAATTTTAATGTTTGCTTTGTTGTATGCTAATATTTTCGTAATAAATGTTATAAACTTATGAATTTTATAAGATATTTTTTATTTTCTTCGATATGTAATTTATTTTTCCCCCAAAAATATGGTCACCATACATATAAGTAATGCTCATTTCGCAACAATTTTCGAACACCCAGAAATTTCAATGATGCACTCTGGTGTGCAGGATGTAGGGTTGTTCGAGCGGTATATATAGTTTTGCCCCCCTCTAGCCTAAAGAAAATTTTTTAAACACTTTTTTACTAAATTTTTTTATTTTGTATTTTTGCAGATATTATTATTTATTATTTTTTTGTTAGGTTAGTATTGAAACATTGAATATATTACAAAATTTTTGTCAAAGGAAGGGCCCGTTGGGAAAAAATAATTAGAAATATGGTATTTGTAAATAAATGAAACACATGTTCTAACACTTAAATCTACAAATAGTAACAATAATAATATTAAAAATAAGCTGACGTGTTCTGATGTGGCCATCCACTTGACTTTATCATACAACCTGGCCTCTCACTTATATTTAATATTTAATAAAATTATTTATAATCATGTAGGGGGGGGGGTTAATTTTTGCATTTTTAGATTACTGTGTGCCCACTGATTACGTATACAAAATTTGGTTGAGTTTGGAACAAGAGCCTATATTTTCATTTTTTGACCACCCACCCGTTTTGAGCGGTTAGTTTTTCCATTTTTAGACTTCTGGGGTCGCACTGATTATGTATACAAAATTTGGCTGAGTTTGGGACAAGAGCCTATATTTTCATTTTTTGACCACCCACCCGTTTTGAGCGGTTAGTTTTTCCATTTTTAGACTTCTGGGGTCGCACTGATTATGTATACAAAATTTGGCTGAGTTTGGGACAAGAGCCTATATTTTCATTTTTTGACCACCCACACCGTTTTGAGCGGTTAGTTTTTCCATTTTTAGACTTCTGGGGTCGCACTGATTATGTATACAAAATTTGGCTGAGTTTGGGACAAGAGCCTATATTTTCATTTTTTGAACTTACTCCTCCCCCCACCAATTTTGGGCGGTTAGTTTTTGCATTTTTATATTACTGTGTGTCCACTGATTATGTATACAAAATTTGGTTGAGTTTGGAACAAGAGCCTATATTTTCATTTTTTGACCTTACACCCCCCTCTCCCCACCAATTTTGGGCGGTTAGTTTTTGAATTTTTAGACTTCTGGGGTCGCACTGATTATGTATACAAAATTTGGTTGAGTTTGCTCAAATAGCCTAGATTTTTAATTTTTAATCTTACCCCCCCTCCACCCCTTAATTTTGGGTCGATATGCACCAAAATCTAATCAGCTCTTAATCTCAATGGACCAAAACTACGTGTGAAATTTGGTTTCGATATTCACACTAGTTTTTGAGCTAGCTCGTCCACAAAAATTTGTTAACGAACAGACTAACAACCAGATAGACTAACTAACAGACATTTTGACAAAACAATTATTATCTCAAAAAATATAATTTTTTCGATGTTTACTTATTAGAGCTTTTTGTAGAGCGAAATGCCCTGGTTTCGCTAAAATTTTTTTAATCAAAATAGTTTCAGCCGTTTTTGAGATATTTCGAAAAAAATAAGGAAAAAACACTATTTTCATGCACGATTACAATACTTGACCATACCCTGTATGGTAACACTGCCCAACAATGAAAATGCTTCGGGCTCAAAAATAGCTGATTCTTATGTATTTCCACCTGCTGAATTCAAAAATCACCATAAAGATTACCGATTAGCTCTTGTTTTGAGATATAATCGATCAAAACGGTGAAAAAGACCATTTTGACCTATTTTCGAGTTCCGTTAGATATTAAACAACAATATTTGAGATAACAATATTTTATTGAACTAATAGAAAACAGCTTCCTCTTGGATTTACAAATTACCACTTGTTTGTAGCTCAATTAGAACTCGAGTTATAACTAAAAAACTAAAACTACGTGATTATAAAGGATAATAAACATTAATAAAGTAAAGGGAGTGTAGTTTCAGAGTGAATGAAATAAAACTCAAAGAGGTGTATACAATCTCAATATATTTCGGATTATTAGTCCATCACCAGGAGTTTACATGTTAAAAACTAATCTGTAAATTCCTGATGGACTAATAACACTGGGCAACAAAAAAGAGGCAATCTAAAAAACGATGATCTGATGAAGGCACCACATAAATCTCTTCAGACACGACCATCTGTGAAGTATTATTCAGTAATGTAGAACTCTTAGAATGTAACTACAATTTGTCAAAAAAATAAATGCACTTTCAATGTTAGCATATGTAATTAAAATGTATCTTTTCTCTTGATCCGCCACCTACTGTATTTCACAGAAACTAGAGCTAGAAAAAATTTTCATTGTCATATTCGTTTTTCTCAACCCAAAATTGGTAGGAATTGACTCATCAAGTGCTCGAAGCATTTTAAAGTATTTTTTGTTGCCTAGTGTAATCGAGCACTGTCACACTGCATCTTAATCTTCCCCCCACTCTGTGATTCCTGATTAATTATGTGTGATTTTAAATAAAATTTCTACTCTTAATCAATCTAATCACAAAAATTCAAGCTTTAATAGCTACATATCTAATAATACCTAGACATATTAATGATCTGTTTTTATTGTTTTGTTGATTGCAGGTGAAGAAGACTGGAAATACGTAGCGATGGTGCTGGATCGGCTATTCCTCTGGATCTTCACCCTGGCCGTGTTGGTGGGCACAGCCGGGATTATCCTGCAGGCGCCCACCCTCTACGACGACAGGGTACCAATCGACGTTCGCCTTTCGGAAATTGCCTCAACAACTGCCAAACCTCATATCGAACACCAAAAGCTTTAGCTCAAATTATTCACCCTTCTCTTTTCGCTTAACCGCTCTACCAACTTTACAAAAACAAAAACAAACCACTACTACCACCTTTTCAAAAACAATCCTCAAATTTATATTATATAAAAATAATTATTACAAACCATAGATATTGTTTTATTTCCTTTTATTATTATCTCACCTCAACCTTTAATATTAAAAAAAGAAAAAATCAGGAATCATTTATCAATTTATATAAATAAATAAATAAATAAATACATAAATAAATACAATTTTTAAAAAATATATATGATAAAAATTTAGAAAATAGAATTTAAAACAAAGAAGAAAAAATATATTATACAGAATATACAAAAAAAAAATAATAAATTAAACAAAGCTCAAACAAATATTGTACATCTAAATATAACAAAATAAATAAATAATATATTATAATAATGATACATATATTTTAATCGAACTGCAGTCAGCGAGATAAGCACCGAACAGAGATGCAACAGCTGAAAAAACAACCACTTTATATTAAAAAAATAAATATTCTATCTGACATAATAGATATATTTGTGCTTATTAAGATAATAGAGAAAATTTTAGATGACATTTTAATTAATTTATTATTATGAAAGTTAGCTAGATAAAGGAATTAATTAATCTTTTGTAATATTATTGATGAAAAATATATACTAC
>JALMQS010000099.1:18938887-18999413 GCA_024734495.1 Forficula auricularia
ATCGAGTGCCAAGTTTTAGGGACTCTACTGTATAAAATAAAGTAATAATATCTTAAACAAAACAAAGTAAAATAGGAAAATAAATCATTAACTCTCTGACTATGAGTGCACATGTCAAGACAAGTGAATAGCCAGCCTGACATTCCTCAGGAACTGTCAAGAACGTTTGACAGCTACCACCAAAGAAGTTTAGGTATTATAAGTTTCCGATATTTGATTCGATCGCTAATCGAATGCAGATGATTTTTGTCAAATATTAAGTGAAAATAATATTCGAATTTATATATTTCTAACTTGAAATAGTGAAGTTAATTTTCTCATTAATACCTGATTTCAAATTCATTTGGTGATTCATATCAGTGTTTGATATAAAAAGTGTCACGCGGGCCAATCGCGAAATGATGCTGGATTATAGCTAAATGGATCACATCTTTTTCATTCTCTCTTGGTCCAGGCTTAAGACTCAGCAGACTCCAATAGCTTCAACCAGTGGTAGTCTCGCGATATATATCTTGTTTAAAAAGTGCGATCAAAAATAATTCTCGTTAATGTGTTAATTATTCTTTGATATATTAATGAGAAAATTAAAGAAGTTTATATTCGAACAATTGTCATTAAATAGGTCAGCTATGCGATCAATATAGGCCCATTGTGGACGTAGCTTTTTCGTAGATTTTGTACAGTTGATTTTATCCAAAATATTAACACAATTGAAAAGAAAAAAATAGTTTTATAATATTAAAAAAATACAAACCATTTAAAAAACAATCTTAAAAATGTTTCATAGAGATGAGAAACAAAGAGGTTGTCCTCTGCTTGATGCAAATAAACATACACACATATATAAGTTGAAGTTGAACTTTAAGAGTCATCATAGTGAGCTCTTGAAGAATGTAAACAGAAAAGTGCAATACTCTGGTAGAGCTAGTAATAATTTGAATATGAACACTAGAATTAGGTGTATAGAACTATAATTAGTCCTAGTTTCTCTTACTGTCCTACAATATTATATTTTGGTACTCAGGAGAATATTGATAAGCTGCAGCTCTTACAAAATAGATGCATAAGATTTATTTTAAAATGTGACAGATATACATCAATAAGTAGTATGCTGGAATGCTTAGGACTTATGAATGTGAAGCAATTCTTATTTTTACAGACAATGTGTTTTGTATATATATTATATCATAGGCAGTTGCCAGCCTATCTGAATTTCACATTGGTCAACGAGATCCATGACCATGAGACGCCTATTAGAGACGATATATTTATTGAGAGGGTGAGGAAAGAGGCACAAGAAATTCATTATATTTTAGAGGACTTGAGGAATTTAATTCTTTACCAGATGAAGTGAGAAATGCATCAAGTCTGATTAAATTTAAGAACCAAGTGAGGATAATCTTAAGAGGGACAGTTGAATACATTTCTATTGAGAAATATTATAATTTTAATATTAAGATTTGTAAATATTTAATATATATGTATGAAAAACATTTAAATATAAATAAATAAATAAAAATATAATTGTATAATTCTGTCTGGCTTACAAGCTGAGAAAGAAGGAAAAAATTTTCAATATCCCAATGATACTTACTGATCCCATGAAAAATAATATTTATAATTAAAAAGAGATGAGGGCCAAGCCTTTAAAATTATAGTCTCAAACAAATAAATAATGTATATACATATATATTTTATATATGTGTGTATGTTTATTTGCATCAAGCAGAGGACAACCTCTTTGTTTCTCTCTATGAATCAACAACTCTGCTACACTCGGCAAAATAAAAACTTTTCAATTAAAAATGTTTATTTTAAATCCAAACGTATCGGGAGAATTTTGCCCTTTATCAATGGAAATTTTCATTTGCAAAAAGGAAAAGAGAGAAAAAAAGTTGCTTTTACTAAAATTTTAAACCAACATAAAAAGAAACACTATAAGAAATTAAATATTTTGATATAGACTATCCCAGACAGAAATGAATGTTGCAGCAATATTACATTGCATTATTAAACCTTGCTGCAACATTGCAGCAATATTCCTATGTCCGCTCTGAACATTGCAGCAATATTGCAGAAACATTGCCAATGTTGCAGGAACATTGCGGCAATTTTGCCAATGTTGCAGCAATATTGCCAATGTTGCAGGAACATTGCTGCAATATTGCCACTGCAATGCTGCTGCAATATTCCTAATATTGTGCAAGGTTCGCAATATTGCTGCAATATTCCCTTCTGTCTGGGATATATAAATTGTCTTGGTGACCAAATTACTTTTAATTCTAATAAAAAATATATTATATATATTATATTGAAAAGTTTTTATTTTGCCAAGACTAGCAGAGTTATTTATTCATAAAGAGAAACAAAGAGGTTGTCTTCTGCTTGATACACATTTTTTAATTCTGACTGCCTTATCGGCTGAGTAAGAGGAAAAAAATGTCAATATCCTCGCGATATTGACCTCATGAAAAATAATATTTAAAATTAAAAAAGACTGATGATCAAGGCCAAGCCTTCGAAACTATAGTCTCAAACAAATAAATAATATATATATATATATATATTTGATATTATGTTGTGTGTTTATTTGCACCAAGAAGAGGACAACCTCTTTGTTTCTCTTTATAAATATTTATGAAATTTTTTTATAAACAATAGCAAAACAATCCATATCTGACCTTTTGTTAATTGAATTTTCGTTATTTAATATTTCAATCAGAACTTTTAGATCCAAACTCTCTAGCATACTATAGTGTGGGTAAATCAAATCTTAATTAATTGGCATTAATTGTCTTTTCGCCATGGTTGATCTAAATGATTTAAATTTATATTTATGTTCTGATATTATAATTTAAATTTATATAATTTGTATTAAGTTTATTTATTGTTTTTTATATTTATATTTACTTATATTAGATTTATATTTATATTGAATTTATATATTTATAATTCGTATATATGTGTTGTCTTAGTTTGTATACCTATATATTTATTTTAAATTCATTTGGGCTATTTTGCACAATAAATTGTAAATAATCATATCTGCTGCATATATTTATATTTGTTCTTAGATTTTGTCTTAAAAAAGTCCTTGTTCATTTAGGTATATAATTCTATTGAAATGTGTCCAATAATCTATAAGTTTTTTTCCTATTCATTTATCATTGGACTTTGTTTTCTAATTATAATATGTTTATTTTATCATCTATCTTTCCTATTGTCTTTGTCATTTATACTTTATTTTTATGTTATTTTTTTCATACTTTACTGTTTATATACATGTAAGTACTTGTGATTTGTAAAAAAAAGGGTGTGACTGCCCGTTAAATAAATAAATAAATAAAATCATTTCTAAAATTAATCTTTTTTCTAAGTTATGTTTTTTATCTATAAAACTTTTGGATTAGAAAAGTCAAAATTGTATTTAAGTTTAGTGGATGAATGGTTAGCATTGTACATTCGGAATTTTTCATTCTAATTGAATATTCATGCTCGTAAATTCTAGATTTGAAGTATTGTTTAGTCTGTCCTAATTCACATTTGAAAAAAAAATAATAATTTATGAGAATTTTTTTTTGGATTAATTCCTTCGTATAGCTATATCAAGAAAAAATAGAGATTCCTTCGTATATATCAAGAAAAAATAGAGATAAATAAAATTTAAGACATTTTTATATTAAATAAGTGTTTATTTTTATTAAGTTTCGCCAATGTTTGGCTCATCAGAACATTTATTTAAATTATACACTCACGAGCAAAGAAATGGAATCACTCTTTTTTCATTAATTCAATTTCTGTTTCTTTGTAATTTATTAGAAATTTAAATATTTTTTCTAAAAGTTTCATTTTTCAGCATTTAATGGGCCCTCTACACTATGGCCCAACGTGAGCCAAACATGTTGACCACCAGTAAAACGAGTTAATTTCACGGTGCCTCCACACAGTGGTCCAAGAGTTGACCCAATGTCTATAGCCTTGTGGAAACGACACCTTGACACTGGGCACTTTCGTTGCATAACATTGGCCCTCTTTGATATATCGAAAAAACCGTTCCGAAGGCCAACCATCACCAATCTCATCGCCAGCGTCAACCAATGACCAATCAACCAATGGCCAACCCCTCTACACATTGGCGTTGGTTTGAATTGGCCCAAGTTGGCTCATAGTGTAGAGGAGGCATAAAATAAATGTAATGGAAATATATTATATTTGAGAAAGCAAATTACATTTAATAACTCGCAAGGAAGGTGATTCCATTGATTTGCTCGTGAGTGTAGACAAATTTGGTTAACAGTGCGTTCCATCACTGGGTAACATAAGAAATTTTTTTACACTAATCCACATTTTAATAATAATAATATTTATTTTGAATCATTATCATTGAGTATACAGTCCTAAGACTGGTTTGACGCAACCACCCGTCTCCACTCGACTCTGTCCCCCGCCAGCTGTTTGACCTCTCTAAATGTCTCGCGTCCCATATTCCCAATTATTTGGTTGAAATATTTTAATCTAGGCCTTCCCCTTTTCTTTCCTCCCTCCTCCTCCAAGATATCCCTAAGCAATCCCCCATGTCTCAGTGTGTGCCCCATCATCTGACTTCTCTTCTTCAGACTCTTCCACAAGTTTCTTCTTTCTCCGATTCTTCCAAGAACTTTTTCATTTGTAATTTTATCCATCCATTTGATATTCATCATTCTTCTGTAGCACGACATTACGAAAGCCTCTAATCTCTTTCTCTCCGCTTTTCTAATTGTCCAGGTTTCACACCCGTACATTTTGAATAACAATATTTATTTTGAATAGACTGTCAATACAATATAAAAAATGTTTTTAGAATCACAAAATTGTAATTCTCATGCATTAGAAATACACCAATGAACAAACATAGTCAAAAGCACACAAACATACAAATATTTCTCAAGCTTATAAATTATAAATTACGCCAACAATTCTTTCAGTGTATAAAGATTTAAAGTTAAAAATTAACATTTCACTTTTCTTCTCAACAGATAACAGGTCATTCAATAAGTCCGTAGGATAAGTAAGAAAAAAACAAAATTTTGAGAAAACTCGATTTAATTATTCAACATAGTTGCCTTCGAGGGCGATACAACGAGTATAGCGATTTTCCAATTTTTCGATCCCACTTTTATAGTACGATTTCTCTTTATCGTCAAAATAGGCCTCGGTTTCAGCGATTACTTCATCAATGGACTTAAATTTCTTTCCAGCAAGCATTCTCTTGAGATCTGAAAACAGGAAAAAGTCGCTGGGGGCTAAATCTGGAGAATATGGTGGGTGGGCAAGCAATTTGAAGCCCAATTCATTCAATTTTGCCATCGTTTTCATCGATCTGTGACACGGTGCATTGTCTTGGTGAAACAACACTTTTTCCTTTTTCAAATGTGGCCGTTTCTTTGCGATTTCAGCCTTCAATCGATCCAAAAGTGCATAGTAATAGTCGCTGTTGATGGTGGTTCCTTTTTGGAGATAGTCAATGAATATTATTCCGTTCGCATCCCAAAATACAGACGCCATCACCTTACCGGCCTACTGTTGCGTCTTTGCTCGCTTTGGATTTGGTTCGTCGACTGCTGTCCACTCAGCTGACTGTCTTTTGGATTCTGGTGTGTAATAGTGAAGCCATGTCTCATCCATTGTCACATATCGACGATAGAATTCCATTTTATTGCGGTTTAGCAGCGCCAAACACTCCTCTGAAGCATCGATTCGTTGTTGTTTTTGGTCGACTGTGAGGTCACGCGGCACCCACTTTGCAAAGAGCATTCGCATACCCAAATGTTCGTGTAAAATGGTAAAATCACTACCATCTGATATCTTTACAATGTCAGCTAGCTCGTGCACCTTTAATTTGTGATCGTTCATAACCAATTTGTGGATTTTTAATAACAGCCTCATTTGGGCGTCCACTGCGCTCTGCATCATTTGTGCTGGTACGACCACGTTTAAATTCAGCAATCCACTTTTCTACCATTTGTCTCGATGGAGCAGAGTTCGGATAATGTTTATCAAGCCATTGTTTGGTTTCCACTGTATTTTTTTCATCAAAAAGCAATGCTTTATTAAAACTCGAAATTCACTTTTTTCCATTTTTTTTTCAATAACAATAGTTGCTTCACACAAAATGCTATAACTCACGAATCAATAGTCAGATTGCTGTCAAATTTATACACGTATCGTTTAAACGTTAGTGTTAAATAAAAATCATATGGAAAAATTCTAGTAACGCCATCTATGTGTCAGCCTATGGACTTTTTGAATGGACTGTTAGAGCTTTGGCAAATTTTCAATCTCCAAAGGTAGCTGCTATTTTATTATAAAAATATACAGATACAAAACATCTATAGAAATAAAATTGTGATTGTTACATCCATTAATCACCAAACAGAAAATAAAAAAACGTCCGAAATCAATGTGGAATCATCGACATATTAAAGTGGATAAAAGGAAGATGCCGAGAGTGGCACGAACACATCATGCGAATGGAAGATGAGAGGCTCGCCAAACAAGCCCTACTGTCCAAACCAACCACAAAGAGACCTCTTGGAAGACCTCCAAAAAGATAGATGGACAGTTGGCAAGACTCCGGGGAAGACTCTGGAAATTAACAGGAGAAATCCTAAAAGAAGAAGAAGAAGATATATCACAACTTGTACAGAACAAAACTACAAATAAGCTGACTTGTTCTGATATGGCCATGACTAGCTTTTAAATTTGGTTTCGATATTCACACTAGTTTTTGAGCTAGATCGTCCACAAAATTTGGTAACGCACACGCTAACTAACTAACAGACAACCAGACTAACAGACATTTTGACAAAACAGTTATTATCTCGAAAAATATAATTTTTTCGATGTTCACTTATTAGAGCTTTTTTGTAGAGCAAAATGCCATGGTTTCGCTCAATTTTTTTAAACAAAATAGTTTAAGCCGTTTTTGAGATATTTCGAAAAAAAGAAGGAAAAAACCCACTTTTTTCATACACGATTACAATACTTGACCATATCCTGTATGGTAAAGTAAAATGAAAAGAAAGAGAAAAACCAATTAGCAAAACTTAAATGTAACATCTTTGACATTTTTGTGTATAAATAAATATAAGGAAGTTATATTAATAATTTGGACAATCAAGAATATTTTAAGTTTGAATATCTTTATATACAGGGTGATTCATCAGTCTGTCCTCTCTTTATAACTCTTATAACTTTTTTATTTTAAGTCAGAGAGAAAAACTCATCAAATATAATTTATATGATATATTATTGTCTATCTAAGTACCATATGCATTTGTATACAGGGTGCTCCGTTTAAGCGCAACAATATGTAACTTTTTATTTTTTAATGGCACACCCTATATATATATTGATTTATTTTGATAGTAAATTAGATTCCCTTTAAAAAAGTATTAAGTAATAAGGGGTCTAAAATTATAAATTAAGAAGTTATTTACGTTCATAAAAAATATTAGTTCATAGGGGGAAAAACCATAATTTTGATACTTTTTATTAATAGTTATTTTAAACATTACACTAATTACAAAGAGGCTGTTAAAATTTAGTGACAGACTATGGTGGGTTTAGTACAAACTAACTTTATAAGAAGAATAGAAAAATGTAATTGAAGTTGAAGGACAAGTTTTCGAGCATTTATTATAATTTTGCATTATTTAGTCTGTCACTAAATTTTAATAACCTCTTTGTAACTAGTGTAATGTTTAAAATAAGTATTAATAAAAAAGTATCAAAATTATGTATTAAATTATGGTTTTTTCACCTATGAACAACTATTTTTTATGAACGTAAATAACTTATTAATTTATAATTTTAGACCCCTAATTACTTAATAATTTTTTAAAGGGAATCTAATTTACTATCAAAATAAATAAATATATGTAGGGTGTTCCATTAAGAAATATAAAGTTACATATTGTTGCGTTTAAACGGAACACCCTCTAGATACAAATGCATATGGTATATGATAGACAATAATATATCATATAAATTATATTTGAAGTTTTTCTCTCTGACTTAAAATAAAAAAGTTATAAAGAGAGGACAGACCGATAAATCACCCTGTATATAAAAGGAATATAAATATGTATTTTTTTTATTATACACGGTGGGCCATTTGACTTTTGGAATTTGAATCGCCTATAAAAAAAAAACTAATGAATATTTTTTCAAAATTATGAGTTTATTAGAAAGATTGGACATTTTCATTTATGAATGAAACACAAAATCATTATTCGATTTCCAAAAACAGTGCGCAAAAGATCGATTGTTACGTTGGCTGTGTGGCAAGTGGCCCCGTCCTGTTGAAACCAAATGTCACCCATGTCATCCTTTTCAATTTTTGAAAACAAAAATGTTGTTTTTCATTCTCAAATGAAAATGTCCAAACACATAATTTTGAAAAAATATTCATTAATTTTTATAGCCGATTCAAATTTCAAAAGTTAGATGGTCCACCCTATTATGGTGTTTGGAATTTGAATCGGCTATAAAAAAACTAATGGATATTTTTTCAAAATTATAAGTTTATTAGAAAGATTGGGCATTTTCATTTAAGAATGAAACACAACATCATTCAAATGACTATGGCTGTGACTACCCCATCCGATCAACCCAATTTTTCAGTACATTTTCAATTGGGTTAACCTATTAGTGGGTTTTAAAATTAAAAAAACAATTAAAAATAAAAGATACCTAATTCAAAAAAATGTAAACAAACTTTTTTATTGAGATTTTCATCTATCAATAATTACTTTAATTAAGAAAAGATCAATTAAGATTAAATTTGCCGAGGTCCAGACCTAGCCAGATCGCTTTCTCATCCTCAAAACTTGTTAATGGAATTTGTTTCATCAAAATCCGTAGTCGTTTTCAAATAGAACCAAGATACAAATATATATATATACAAACAAATAAATATATAAACAATTTTTGCTCGTTTAATAAGAGCAGATTGGGCCAGGATTTATATGCAAAATAAACGTCTATATAAATATAATATTTCCATTTTTATAAAAAGATCGTATAATATATTAATAATAATAACATATTTAATATTTTGAATTTGCATATTTCATGTTTGAATTTACATATTTTAGACGTTTATTTTGCATATAAATAAAGGGCTGGATTTAATTTAATTTAATTTAATTATTCCAATGGTATATGTTTAAATTAAAATATTTTAGACAAAACAAAAAATCCGTAAAAAGAAAAAGCATTGTGAATCCCTCTACCTTTATCAATGAAAATTAAAAAGAAATGATGCATTACTTACGATAGTATTTTTAAAATCCCTTATATAATTTTATTTAGCTTAAAAAAAGCAGAGAATCTAAAAACAAAAGAATGATTATTTTTTTACGTGTGTAAATGTATTCAATTTGAAAGCTAACAGACCGAGTGGCCATTTCCATACTTCCATGCGCAATGATGAATGACGAATGAGTTGTCATGTTCTTTTCCAAAAGCGTTGCTATTTTCAGAAAATAGCCACGCTTTTGGATAAGAACACGTCATTTGTTGACGAGCAACGCTAAATGAAAATATTTCAATGACGTCAATTGCTTTTGACAGATGACAGCTGTCATTTTCTCATTGAAATATTATTTTTTTAACCGACTTAAAAAAAGGTGTAGGTTAACATTACTTTATCCAATGCGAATTATTGAATTATTCTTTTATCTAAAGAACAAAATTACATACTTACAGATTTCTGCTTACAATAATTTTATTTTAATAAAATTTCGACTACCTATGCTTCAGCATTTTAATCGAATTGAAGTAGTTATGCTAATTTATTAAATACCCCTCAAATTTGTAAGTTCAATTGTGCAAGACATAATTATTATATTTTTATTTTATCTAGGTAATTGTTTTTTCTTGTTCATTTTTTACTCATAAAAGCATATAAAGTTTTTTGGTCCTATATAGAAGTTTTTCTTACAACTTGTGCGGCCAGTATTGAACCTATAAAATAATAATAATTAACGAATAATAAAATTTAGCAAATATTGCAAATATTAAGACAATTGTAGAAAGGTATTTTATTAAGTTTTTTTTATGTTTATGGCTGAAAATATAAAGGTACAAATTACCTACGAAGCTAAATAATTTAAATTATTTTGTATGTATATATAAGTTAGAGCTATTATTAATTAAAGAAAATATTTGAAATGTAGTACACCAAGACAATACTATGGATTAAGTCAGGACGCTGATTGGATTACCCGTGTAAGACAATCAATTATGTCATGACCCGGAAAAAGACAAACCTCTAAAAGATTACCATCAAAAAAAGCACCCCAGTAATCACTTCAGTTTAATGAGATGACTGAAATTACCTATTTATTTCGAAATCTAACTGACCTTGGCGAGGATAGTTGGACACGGGTGAATAGTTTTACAAGGAGCTAGGACAATCATGTGCTCACAGCACTTGAAACATGACCAGAAGCAGATTTAACAAACTATAAATAGAAAAAGAGTCTTGTCCATATCACTACTTACAGAAACTCTGTACCTCATATTAAAGAAAATCTAATTTCAGTAAAAAGTTATTTCACAAAGTGTTTGAAGTTGAGTTTAATCGAACAAATGGATGTTAATTAAATCGATAGCTATCTGTAATGCTTCTTCAAATTTGTTTAAATTTTGTCAAATTAATGAAGTGAATTCAAAGAAAATTGTATTCTTTAATGTCAATTGTATTCTTTAAAGTCAATTAAAGAGTCAAGACTATCGTTTTCCCTCTATGCCTCCGAGACATGGACCTTAAAGAGGAAGAACTGCGATCGGATACTCCTTCGAGATGTGGTGTAGGAGGAGAATGTTAAGAGTCCTTTGGACAGTCCACTTTATAAGTCAATTATAGAGGAAGTTCACGCGGATCGGAGTCTTTCTGGGATGGTACTCGAGAGAGTGATCAAGTACTTCGGCCACCTCACCCGCTCAAATATCGGCTTGGAGGGGATTTCGTGCAGGGCAAGGTGGAGGGCAAAAGAAGAAAAGGCAGATGGACAAATCAAATAAAGGTTCAACCATAGATAAAAGATAGATGGGTTCAACTTGGCATTACACTTCATGCTGCTACAGCTATGGTCAGACTCAGACCACGCTGGCGGGTTGCGATCAATAAGACTAGGGGTGTTAGAATATGGAGATGTGAGGGTCACGCTCCCTTGGAAAGAAGATTATGACATTGCAAAAGAAAACACCTATATGCTTTATATGTTTGGTCATATCCAATAAATATCATTTCTATAGTTCTATTCTGTAATTTCCTTCTCTTTTCTTAAGTATATTAGACAAAATAGTTCTACTAATGTTCAAATTTTTCGTTCTGCTGGGGAGATTAGGGAGCAGTTAACTAGGATTGAATTCCTTGTGATTTCAAAAAATAGAAAACTATTTTATTTAAATATTCTTTTTCTCTCCTCCTCGATTCGATCTAATCACTTTAGGTTCTCTTTCAAATTTATTTTTACTTTAATTAAAGTCACAAATTGTAGTATTCAATTAGGTTGAATTTTAGCACGTGACGGTTTTGCCAAAAATTACATGGGGTCTCGTCCAGAGGCCAAAAAGTGCGATTTTTTCATTTAGTTTTTTTTTTAATGCAATCGAATGCAAAAAGCACAGTAAAGATGAGGCCCCTATGGATCTCGAAAGACCCTTGCATTACCGAAGAGAAGGGAAAGTTGATTTAGTGAGAGGGTGTAGACGTAGGTGTTTATGCACTCGGGTTTTGAAGGTTTGAAGATTATAAGTGCTGGGAGAGAGTTCCAGTTCCTTGAAGTCATGGGGATATACGTATTGGCGAATGAAGTGGTCCGGCACTTTTCTAATTTGACCGCGAAAGAGTGCTGGGAGTCGGCAAAACGCGTGCTACGTGCAAAGCATGCTTTGGGGGGAACTATTGATATTATCTCATCGGAGCACCGGCCGGGATAGTATCTATAGAAAAGGGAAAGGGCAGAGACATTTCGTCGATGAGCTAGCGAGTCGAGGGAGTCGGTAAGGGTAGAATCAATGTCAATTAGCCTGACGGCTCGCTTCTGAATTGCGTCCAGAGTAGCAAGAGAATATTTAGAGGCTCCTCTCCATAGATGAGAGCCGTATTCGAGACAGGGGTGGATTTGGGCCTTGTAGATGGTGAGAAGATGTGGGGGCTTGAAAAATCGCTTGGACCTGAATAAGAAGCCAATCTTCCTTGCTGCAGATTTCGCCACAGAGGAGATGTGTTCATTCCAAGACCGATCTGATGCGACAGAGACGCCCAACATGTATAAGCTGTCACACATTTTCAGGGTATTCGAATCGAAGTGAATATCAGGGAAATTAGACAACATTGAGTCTTGTTTGCATTAAAGTTAACTAAGTTTTGAGAGCCCCATTTATTCAGTTTGTCTAGGTCGAGAGTGATTGAGGAGGCAACATTGATTCGATTGTTCGGGAGTGAGGGTTTGCCGTGCAGAGTGCTATCTATCGTCGGCGTAACAATTAGTGCCTGCGGATCGTTGTATGGATGTCTATTATCGTTTTTTTGGCCCACGATTTTTTCCACACCGTTGCACCGATTGAAATAAAATTGAACACCTACCATTAGTTTAACAAAATGAAGCGCTGATTAGTTTTTGATACATATCGGCCCACAAACATTAGTACTTTATTTCAGACTTTTTTAGTTTTTTCTAAATATCTTGAAAATGACTTAACCAATTTTGATGATATTTAATATCCCAATTAAATACCTTGGGGAGCATAAAAAAGGTTAAATAAAGTTTATAGTAAAATTATTTTTTAAAGTACTTTACACTAGAGTAAGATAGTACTTTTTTTTTAATTATTTAAAATCGAGAATCGATCATTATTTTTGAATTAAAGTCAACATGACCTGCAAATTGCAAGTGATATCTGATTTCAAACGACTATGGATAAAGTCTAGGAACGATCCGTTCCAGTTTATTTACTATTTAACCAACGTATTCTTTGAATTAACTTCATATTTGTTTTTTAGAAGATTAATAAAGTATAATTCGAAAAATTATATTTTTGACATGTGTCATTCGCTTATTGGTTTCAAATACTTAAGTTAAGGTGACAATTTATCTTTAAGCAAAATACGGGGGATATAAATAGAAGTCGTGATAGGGGTAAGAACTGGTGCTAGGTAAGATTAATGATTAATTTTTAAGCGAGAACATTTTTAAAATTTAATTAACCAAAAAAATTCATTTTAAAGAATAGGTAGGTAAATGTAGGTACCTTTATAGAAAAAACTTAAAAAATTTTGTTAATATACTTAATGTACCTACTGAAAAATAAAAACAATATTATGATTTTTCTACAGAATGAATTTTTTTAGCAGCTCATTGTCTTTACAATATATTCGTAAAATTCAGAACACGTCCATACCATACCAATTTGGCTTTACAGTTTCAATGGAAAGTTGGGTTTTTTCACAGGACCTTAAGATTATTCATCCAAGAAAATATTCTTTCTATGGGGGCATTTGATGCTGCAGGCAAACAAAAGCAAAATTCGACCTCATTTAAGTACTTATGTTCCCATGGGAAATGTTTGCAGTTGTAAAATGTGCAAACATTTTATATCTTCAAACTTCCCTGTCCATTGTTCTAAATATTCTATACACGTGCTATAGAAAGATAACGCAGATTTAATAAAATAACTGGTGATTCGAGGTTGAACCCCTATTAGTCTATCAGCGTCATTCGAATCTCATTTCAAATGCGCATAATATATTTTTGATGCATTAGCAAGCCTAATTTTATATCCGGAACTAATATGTAGATTTATAAATAGTATATAGATCACATTAAGCAAATATTATCAGAGTATTCTTTTTAAAATTTATTGTTTTGTCATAATAAATTTAAATAAACTATATTATTTTATTCATTAAATAAGAATGTATAATTTCTATTCCAGAAATATATAACAATTTTATACTGTTTATCATAGTAAAAGCTTTTATTGTATGAAGGGAGACCGTTGCTCTTATTTCATTAAAGTTAGATTATAAAAACGATTCAAATCGTATGAGAAATTAAAAAAAATAGTATAAAAAATTGCTGTGGTAATATTATTTAAGTCGGAAGCTGTCTTGAGGTAGAGTCTGTTTACATTCTATGATGATGAAAAGAAAAAATAAGTAAAAAAAGGTATATTTAGTTAAATGTATTTATTAAAACTTATTCATTATTTTACAATATTAACAAAATTGAACATGTATTTAAATAAAAATAATTTGTAATAGACAATGTATGTATTATTTAATCAATAAAATTTTATTTTATTTTATATTGTAAAATACTATTTATTCATTTTTAGTCTACGATATATATTATAAATAAATATAGAATTTCTTGGTCTATATATATTTATATAAATATATCATAGTTCAACGAGAGCCAATAGGGAAGCCGATGAACTTTCTCGTCAGGAAAGGAAATGAAGGAATAGGATAATAAATATTTGATAGGATAACCAAGTGGAATAATTTACGGCCCCATAAGATATTAAATTTATAACTGTGGACCCCTAGTTACAGACAAGCTTAATCTGTAATTATTTAATGAAATTAAGATTTACATTACATAGAATGTTTTTATTTTGTCCAATTCAAATATAGGTAACTCTCAAAATGATAAAAATGATTGAAGATGCAATCGCGGGTCCTATGTGCATTACCATAAATCATTCGTTCCAAAGCGGGATATTTCCTCAGATATAGAAGCATATTTAATATTATATAATATTTATACAATAGAAAATTTGCCTAAATTTTTTTTATAGCCAATTCACAGAAAAACAATTATGGTAGGACGCCAAACGACCTTCGCGCGTTATGCCGTAGCAGAGCAGCTAGTACAAAATCTTAGCATTAAACCCCCCCACCCCCTTGAAAAAAATTTGGAAAGGAAAATTATAACAATGGTTGGAAAGGGATGGGGGATTTTTCCTGAGAATAACCTAGCAGAGTTGTGGATTTTTAAAGATAAATCAGAGGTGTGGTTGGTGCAAATATAATCTAATATATTTATAAATGAATATATGTATATCAGTATATTAGTATGTATTATTTACATTTGAACAAATCATAAAACACCTTCTTTGATTTACCTTTTACAAGATAACCATATGCGATCTGAGAAATATTACATATAAAGAAAATTAATAAAAAAAATATGCTATTGAATAACAACGATATGTATATATTTAATGAAAATTCAATTTAAATATAAATATATTAAATATAAAAAAGAATAAATAAATATGCTATTGATATATCACACAGTAACAAATCGTCGTGTCCAAGTGAAAACCTCGTAACTCCATTTTTTCAAAAGAGTTAGCTAATTATAATGAAAACTATAATATTAGACTTGAATGGATGATATTTGATATGACATGATATCATAGCAATATGAATCTTTCTTATTAATTAATATATCATGCTAAAAGTTAATTATTCAGTTTTATCCTTCTGCTTTAAAATTTCGCAAAATGGACTTAACGAGGTTTTCACTTGAAGGCAACGAAATATGAACTAGAATCAGTTACAGCCAGGGAAAACATCCAGAAAATTATACATGTCCATATAAAGATTTTATAAGAATCATGAAATTAACCTTTATTTTAATGATTTCATGATAGCAGAGTTGTTGAATTTAAATGATACATTAAAGTGAGGGTCCTTTTGCTCGTTTAAAATAAATATACACATCTCTATTTATTAATTGGATATATAAGATATATATATTTATTTGCACCAAGTAAATAAGACCCTTTGAATTCTTTAAAGAAAAAGAAAATTATTTAATTGATTTATTCCCGATACGATTATGAATTTGATGACAGTTAGAACATCTTGCTACGGTGTCTATACTGGGGGAATAATTGTTATTTACTAGGCAATCTTGAGCAATTTTATAATACATCTTTTTTCTAAATGCCAAAGGAGAAAAATTTTGAGTCAAAGGATGAGTATAAATTTTTTGTAAAGCAAAAAAACAAATGTAAACTCCGCAATTAATTTTGTCTTCCTGCTGTGAACATGCAGGAAATGATACTTTCCACTCGGATTGGTGCCCTAATTTAGAATTTAGATTTTTTATTAATTTCTTTATATAACAATTAATGTCATTTACTTTTCGAATGCGGGCTAGTGGGTCATAATGTTCTATTATTTTTCCTTTTATATCTATATAGATCAAAGTCCAATGAGTATTTGTTGGATTAAAAGGAAACAATAAGATAGATATTTTAGTTAAAATTATAATTATTTAGGGGATCACTGGAAAAATTATAGTTGTCTTTAAGAAAATAACAATAATAGGATTTTAAAAGAGAGATCTGTGGAAAATCATCAATAATTTTAGAGAAGTAGAATTCAATGACTGAATCTATCAACCAGCCTCTTTGTGGATTTCTTTGATAGCCCACATTTATTTTGTCTTTTTTTCTTGAGATATAAATGGGTCGAGAGTTTTCAAATCGGAAAATTTAAGTATCGTCAATAAATGTTTTACTAAATTTGTTAGATATTTTAATATCCGAATGGGCTACTTCCCCTATTTCATTTTTGTTTTGCATATTTAAAAATTCTTTATATTTTGGACAGTATAATCTTCTATGTCTAGAAAAACTACTACATCTATAGGTTTTTGTACAAAATTCACAGACACTTGGATAAAGAGAAATTTTTCCACCCCCAATTAAATGTAACACTTTATAAAATCTCAAATTAATAAAACGAGATGATAAAAACTTTATTATAAAGGCAGTAACGAAAAAGAAAATTGAAATTAATATAAAAAATTACTAGATTTATACCTGAAATCCATTTTTTCGTTCCGTCTAATTAAAATATAAAAAAATTATATTGTCAACCTAAAAAAATAAATATTAGAAATTAAAAATCAATATTTTATACTAAGTATTAACGTTTTCATCTAAATTGCAAATTGTAGAGAATGATAATACTAATTAGGAAAAATTTCATTAATAATATGAGTGAAATAAAATATTAAATTAAATATATATGCATTAGAATAAGTACCTGGAGCCACCGAGCGATGCTCGGCAACTTTTTGCTTCAGTTAAAAGTTATATATTAATATTATTTTTAATTTAAAATTCTGATAAAAACCACCCCGTCACTGCACAACACCCCGGCACCCCACCCCCATACCAGCCCCGCTACGACCCTGGACCCCCGCCCCATACCGCACCCGTACACCACACCCCCTGGACAACCACCCCCGTACCGCCCCCTGGACCCCGAACCCGCCACTCCACCAACCCTGCACCACCCACTCCCAGCCCCAGTTTTTGCATTTCTAATTTTCTAGTGGCCCACAGATTATGTATATATAGGTATATAAATAAATTCCGTATAATTATTTTTTTTAATTAAATAACAATTTATCGAGTTTTATAATAATCAATTAAATTGCCAAATTCTAATATATAAATATATTTCTTATTAACTCATTGTGGGATTTAATACTCGAATTTATAATCAATTAAATAAATTTATTAAACCAATTATTTTACATGAATTTATGCATACATTGTTTTTGAGCTTCGATTCCGGAGATTACTTCTCCGCCATCGACTGTCCTTGATCATCTTTTAGTCCTTGTTTTTAATAAGAGGAAAAAACTAATTAAAGAAAAAAACCTCTTTTCCGATAATTATTTCAATTCCATTGATCCAGTCCCATCTCCATATATTAATAATATTTGCTATAACCTATTAGTGGGTTTTAAAATTAAAAAAACAATTAAAAATAAAAGATACCTAATTCAAAAAAATGTAAACAAACTTTTTTTATTGAGATTTTCATCTATAAATAATTACTTTAATTAAGAAAAAGATCAATTAGGATTAAATTTGCCGAGGCCCAGACCTAGCCAGATCGCTTTCTCATCCTCAAAACTTGTTAATGGAATTTATATGCAAAAAATAAAATCGACAATATATAAATACAATATTTCCATTTTTAGCAAAAGATCGTATAATATATTAATAATAATAACATATTTAATATTTTGAATTTGCATGATTTCATGTTTTGAACTTACATATTTTAGACGTTTTATTTTTGCATATAAATAAAGGGCCAGGCTTTACTTTTTTATACTTTTTAGGTCTCTTTGAAGTCTGGTGGGTAAACAAAAAGCTGTCTTGCGAATTTGAAGCTTTTTGGTAGGTTTTTATTAGTTCTTTTTCTGTCTCTTTTGGGGAAGGGGGTTTGTTAATTCTTCTTTCCATTTAGAGATAGGAAAAGCAAGGGTTGGTTTTAAATTAGGCTGGAATAAGGAAATCTCTGCGTTACTAAGGTAAATATTTTGTTTATTTTTAAAATATTTTTTCTTTTTTTTTTTAGATAATGTGGTTAAAAGGGATAGTCAATCCAGGGTTGAGACTAGAAGTATAGGTATTGAAACAAGTGGTGGTATTTTTCTTATGAGAATGATTCAGATGGTTATTTAGATTATAAGGATATAGGGAAGAATGGTATTAATTTAAATAGGTCTGGTTCTTACAAGTTAGTTAATTCAGATATTAATATCTAGGTTTGCATTCATTTGTAGGATCTGGCATTGATTTGTGGAAGTCTGTCTATTTATTACTACTTGGGATTATAGTATTCTGCCCCCTATGATTAAATCAATTATAAATTTTGTCAAGTCCTAAAGTCCTAGAGTTGTGCAAAATTTTATTTAGTTCTCACAAGCAGAGATTAGGTGAGGTAGAGAGAGGTCATACCATCCTTGTTAAGGTTTTGACCAGGTTTCCTTAACAACTTATGGCAAATGCCGGGATGGCTAATGCGTCGCTTTCTCCTGGTATCGGGTTTTTGCGCGGAATTTATAAATTACTTTTTGTCTTTTGATGGAAATCTATGGTCAAGTTATTTGTTAATGAGCATACATTTCTATTTTTTTCTTTTTCTTTTTTTTTTTTTTACTTTTTTATTATTTGTTAAATTGTTGTAATTAATTTGTATTGATGTCTGTTAATGTATTGTAGCTAGATTGTATTGATGTTTGGAGGACCTAGCCACCGAGGACTTGTGCCTCTAAGCAGGTCGAGAAATAAAGATTTATTTATTTATTTATTTGAGTCGATTTAATTTAATTTAATTATTCCAATGGTATATGTTAAATTAAAATATTTTAGACAAAACAAAAAATCCGTAAAGAAAAAAGCATTGTGAATCCCTCTACCTTTATCAATGAAAATTAAAAAAAATGATGCATTACTTACGGTAGTATTTTTAAAATCCCTTATATAATTTTATTTAGCTTAAAAAAGCAGAGAATCTAAAAACAAAAGAATGATTATTTTTTTACGTGTGTAAATGTATTCAATTTGAAAGCTAACAGACCGAGTGGCCATTTCCATGCTTTCATGCCCAATGATGAATGACGAATGAGTTGTCATGTTCTTTTCCAAAAGCGTTGCTATTTTCACATGTGTACAGTCCTAGAATGTAAAGATTCACACTTAGATGACTGTAATTTTATATTTATTAAGAACAAATTGTTTTAATTGTTTTAATTGATTGACTTTAATTAAATATATGCAAATTTATATCCATTTTTATCAATTTTCTTTAATTTTACTTAATTAATCTCAGTTATATTTTTCTCTAATTCAATTAGGAGTGCATTTTGGACAAATGGCGCTCTCGTTTAAATTTTTTAGACCTTGATTAGTATTTGTAATCATCGATTAATGAGTTATGGCTGACATGCCTATGGCCAACTTCATTTACATAAGGAGGACTGGTTCAAAATTCTGCATACCTAAAAAAAGTTTGTTTTTTTATAATATTAGAACAAGAAGGTTCAACCCTTGTTGGCTGTTGCTCAGGGTGGACCCTTCCTTGGATCGTGAAAAGAAGGAGATAAGAAAGAAATTTCAGGGATGGGTTCGGAGTTGAAGGTGAAGATGCGGCTGTTGATAGACTGAGGGTCAGTTGTATGTCGGTTGGTAAAGTCTTTGTAAAGGTTGACAATCTCACCTTGTGCCCAGCGGGATGGCCAATCATATGTAAGGGCGGTGTCATCTGATTGGCCACCCGGCCAGACACAAGTTGAATTCTAAGGTTTTACCCTTTGTCAATCTTTACAAATACTTTACCAACCGACATACAACTGGCCCTGAAACTGATATTTATATTAAGAGAAATCAGTGAGGTTGTTCAACAATTTATTTTTCTTTTTGAACAAAATGTTTTTATTTTCTAAATTTATCAAAAGGAAAGAATTAAATCTTAAATTTAGTAAAATGTACTGGCTGCTGGGTCGTCAATCGAAGCTATCCATACATAACAAATTAATGATATAACAACAACAAATCTTAAAGCCTGTGTGGATCTACGGGGGGGGCAGTTGTGGGGCTCTGCAAAAAATTCATATTGAGACAATACAAAAGTTTCAACATTAGGTATTGCGCTGCATCGTGGATGCTCCTATCTATAGATACTTGCGTAAGGATCGCCTACATACATTAAAAAGTAAGATACTCAGGGCCAGTTGTTGTTGTTCATTATTTATTCATTATTATCTCTCTGTATTGTAACTATGAATTAAAATTTTCTTTGAAAAATTTATTAGTTATTGAGTTATCGATTATAATAAGCTGCAATTCTCTGTGCAAGTAAGTTCTACTTAACCCAAACAGATGAAATTGTTATCATTTTATGCGTAATTTAAAGAGCTTGAATTTATCTAATAGACGCTATCTTTTTGGATTGATAAGCCGCTTTAGAGTTATTCAAGAAAAACTGAAAAAACTCGGAAATTTTCTTTATTTTGAGGACCGTAGAAAAATTTACACAACATAGATTTAGGGTAAAACTTAGGGTAGTAATATTGGAGTACTAATAAAGGCATTCCAGCAATAAAATCTTTTACCGGGAATTATTTCCTGTTTATGCCATTTTTCAACGCAATTTGCCTGGACTAATTTGGAATAAGCTTGGAGTTCGGGGATCGAGTGCCTAGAGGAGAGACATAGATAAAGGATAGCATCGCTCTTGTAAAAAGCATCGCACCGGACGAAGCGAAAGATCCAGGGGTTCGAGCCCTGAATGATCCTTTGGTCTATTCTTTTAAGTCGTGTGCCTCAAAAAAAGGCGTCGTGATCGGTGTGTAGTATTCTACAGACCGACGTTCATGGGATATAGGTAGTGTAGTAAGGTCCCTCTCTTTTCTACACTGCAGTAATCCAACCATTAAAGCTGATACAGCCGTGCTTGTATTAATCCGATCCTAAGCCGGTCCGAAGTCAATCTCCTTGCGCCTTAGTCCGGTACTGGCAGGTACTGCTACCCTCTGCCAGGAATGTTTATTGACTTTCCAGTCTAGATCCGCCGTGTTTAGTTAAAAAACAGGGTCACCTCGTGAAGGATGTGGTTCTTCACCACGCACTGACGGTCTTGATACAAGTGCCAGTCGGTTATGTGCGCTGACAACCCAAGTACCCTGATTGATAGTATAGTGAGGACCAGTGGAGTTCCAAAGGTGCTACCTCTACTCCTTTTGTCTATAATAAAAAATATTTTTTTCTTCTATAATTTAATTTGATTAATAATTATGTTTCCTTGTTGTAATTACAAGCCAGGGCAAAGAAAAAAATTGAATATAGTTTAAATAAACGTTTGACGATTGTTTTTTTAAAAAGATTTATATTTATTTATCGACATATATTTAAAATGTCTGAACGTAAAACTTCTATTTGGTTTTTTATTGATAGTATTATTCGACGGATCAACAATCATCTATTCGGATTGGATAAATTTGGTTCTTCTTGTTAATTTTCGGCATTTTTTATCATAGAAAATAAGTGTAGTCACTTATATCTTTAAAGAGAAATCAAATTAGTTCTTATTTGTCATTGATAAGAAGAGAATAAGGAATTTGTGGTATTTTACTTTATCCATATGCAAAGCATGGGTAAAGTATTGTAATCGATCTCGCGGCATGCGCGACTTCAAAGGCTTCTCAGGTAAAAACTACGGAACTCATAGACTCAATTAAAGTCACAAATTGTAGTATTCAATTAGGTTGAATTTTAGCAAGTGATCGGTTTTGCCAAAAATTACACGGGGACTCGCCGAGAGGCCAAAAAGTGCAATTTTTTCATTTAGTGCGTGCGGGATGTATGGATGGATGGATGGATGTTATCATGTTTTTCCGTTCACGATTTTTCCACACCGTTGCACCGATTGAAATGAAATTGAAAACCTACCATTATTTTAACAAAATGAAGCGCTGATTAGTTTTTTGTACATATCGGCCCGCAAACATTAGTACCTACTTTATTTCAGTACTTTTTTAGTTTTTTCTAAATATATTGAAAATGACTTAACTAATTTGATGAAATTTATATCCTAATTAAGGATGACCTTCGGGAACACAAAAAAGGTTAAATAAAGATTTTAGTAAAATTATACTTTAAAGTACTTTACTCTAGAGTAAGATAATACTTTATTATTATTTTAAACATGGACCGCAAATATCCAGTGATATCTGATTAATAATAAAGGAATAAACATATTGATATTTCAAATGACTTTGGATAAAGTTTAGCAACAATCCGTTGCAGTTTATTTCTTATTACTTATATTATATTATATACTTCTGAAAATCGACTGGTAAAAGATCACCTAAAAATGACTAATGTCGGTAAAATGTTTGTTTGTCCGTCTATAAGAGCATTTTTCCCTTTAAGATAATAATGTTTTCTAGTTTATTACTGTTTTTAAAATAAATATTTATATATTTTTTCTATTTTAGAATTAAATATTAAAGTTTTTTCGAGTCTGCTGCAAGAGGGCAGCATGTTTGAAAAGCAAAATGTCAAACTAAAAATTCAACTTATAACATGAATTTTCTAAAGTTTATTAATCTTAAAAATTGCCTAATTATTAAATAATTGTGACATTTATAATTATAACGTCTTTGTTTATAAATAAAATAACTAAAAATTGTACATTTTAATCTTATATATTATTACTTTTTTACTTAAAAGTATTGTTTATACAAAAATGGAATAATTATTTATTATATACATATATTTATGATAATATAAAATCAATTTGATTATAAAATAATTAAAATTCATATCATAATTCCACGTAAAAGAAAAAGAAATGTGTTGCCTTTTAAAATGGCTAGACATTGGCTAACTAGCTTCATTTTAGGGGGAATTATTGCTTCTGGATTACTTTATTATACCATGTTGGATTATCATGGTAAGTAAAACGCTTGCTATTATTAATTATTCAAATCCATCAAGCTGTTTTTTCCTTTATGACGTTTTATTCTTGACCAGAGAGTATAACAATATCTCAAAACACAAACATATCTTTGCTCCCTTGGGGGAAGTGCATACTTGAAACCCTTTAAATTTGAGAATTGAAGCTTCTAACTTTTAAAAATAATATATATATTTACATTTGAAGCTGATTTATAAGTAACCCAAGAGAGAGACTTAAGATTACTTTCAAAATAAATACTTATTTTTATTTTAATGTCATTTTTGAAAAAGATCCTGAAAATAAACAAAGAATATATATAATATATAAAGAGAAATAAATGAGGTTGCCCTCTGCTTGATTGCTTTGTTGAGTGAACAGCTTACTATTTTACTAATATATATATTTACAGTTGAAGCTGATTTATAAGTAACCCAAGAGAGAGACTTATGTTTACTTTCAAAATAAATACTTATTTTTATTTTAATGTCATTTTGAAAAGATCCTGAAAATAAACAAAGAATATATATAATATATAAAGAGAAATAAATGAGGTTGCCCTCTGCTTGATTGCTTTGTTGAGTGAACAGCTTACTATTTTACTAACATATATATATTTACAGTTGAGGCTGATTTATAAGTAACCCAAGAGAGAGACTTATGTTTTACTTTCATAATAAATACTTATTTTAATTTTAATGTCATTTTGAAAAGATCCAATGAGGTTGCCCTCTGGTTTGATTACTTTGTTCAGTGAACAGCTTACTATTTTACAACAAAACCAATTTACCCTACAACCAATAGGGTATTTGAATCCATAAGAAATACAAGTTAAAATATTTCTAATTAAAAGACCGATTATGAAGATCAAATCTTCAAAACTATAGTCTCTAACAAATATATATATATCTACATATGTTGAAATAATTTATTGATTGATTTTTGTATAAAATAAATGCAAATTCTTTTTATTAAACAATCTCAAAACGTTTATTAGTATCCAAACGTTTGAAGATAGTTTTATAAAAGAAATTGTTATTTACCATATTATAAATATATTCATTTTATATGTAGGTATATGTTTTATTTGCATCAAGCAGAGAACAGCCTCATTGATTTCTCCTTATCAATAAACTCTGCTACTCTCGGCAAACTAAACTACATATGTGACCTTCTCCGAGAAAAGGGACCTAGTGTGTGAAAATGAAGTTTTGAGAAAAACGCATTTAAAGTTTCATAACGCATTATCACTTTGAACACACCTTCATTTGGGAGATGCGATTTGGTATGGTTAGTTATGATTGGGTGCCGTCATGCCTATGTGGTGACGTATTTTTTGTAAAAATAACTATAAGAAAGGAAAAGAATAAAGTGACGCTTCAGTCTTGTGCCAACTGTATAACGAGTGTTATCAATATCTCAAAAGTTGTTTCGCAATTTTATGGGGTAAATAAATTTTTATCAGAAATCTAACTCATTTCATCTTATTCTACACCCTTTTAGGTACCAAAATCCACTCTTAAGTCCAAACCCGTTTTTTGACACACTAGGTCCCTTTTCTCGGAGAAGGTCACATATATCGAATAAAGTTCTTGAAACTGATAAAGATCCCTTAATTTTTAGACACAAATTCCTTCCTATATAAATTAGAGATATAAGATATTAAAGTACTTGGCGAACCGACCATTGCTAATTTTGTATTTCAGTTAAAATCAATTTATTAATATTGTTTTTAATAAGTAGGTTATAATGAAAGCAGTCCATAAATAATTTACTTTTATTCGATTCCGAGCGTTTCGGAGACTTGTTTCTCTCTCGTTCTTCAGGGTATTGTATAGTTATTGATGAGTTGACTCGGTTCCCATTTGTCTCTCCTTTCAGTGATAGAAACAATATTTCCAACATTATACCATAAGTAATAACCAAGTACACTTATGGTATAATGTTGGAAAATATTGTAATATTGTTAATATCACTGAATGGAGAGAACAAATGAGAACCGAGTTATACTCACCCATCAATAACTATTCAATACCCTGAAGAAGGAGAGAAAAAAGTCTCGGAACGATCGAAATTTAAATAAAATTTAAATAATTTATGGATGCCTTTCATTATAACCTACTTATTTCGCTTACCAGTCCGTCTTTCTAAGAAAATAAATAAAATTAAATTGTTTTTAATTTTAAATTTAGAAAAAAGGTTGAATTTTATTTGGAACCAAGATTAAATAAAATTGAAAAATTAATCAATTGTTTTGCCAATGTTTTGATCCCTCCTGGCATCATCAAGGCATCGCTGTGCACAAACTTTTGAACTTGATTGCAATTAAAAATAATATTTATATACAGGGAGGTTCCATCATTGACCCATTTAAACGCTGAAGAAAGAGCAGCCATCCTCCTAATCATCGAATTTTTTAAGAAGATGAAAACGATGTTCTAAAAAATTCTTTTATTTGGAAATTATGGTTTTCATTATCCTTAGGCTGCCTTTGCATCACTTTAGTATTGAGTTCTACCACTCCGTCTTTAATATAAAATACCTCAAAGGTTCAAAGGGCTTACATATCTCAAAACAACATCTAATTATTATACATAAGCCATCAGCGACTTTATCAATAAAATACCTCTATTAAATCAAATTTTTTAATTTTAATAAAAAATAATATTTGTAATGAACTATTATAAGTGGGTTTTAAAATTAAAAAATTGTTAAAAAAATTTATACATTTTTATTGATACTATCTACTACCTGTTAATAATTAGCTTAATTAAGAAAAATAAAGTAAAAACAATCAAATTAAAATTACCAGATTGTCAGATTGATTTGTCGACCTGAAACACCTCTAATCTGTGATTTTCATCGAAATCGTTAGAGCAGTTTTCCAGAAACATTATACAATAATTGCTTATTTAATACTCTTAGGCCAGTTGTATTTCTAAATCATTAGAATTCACCTTGTGCCGGCGGATGGCCAATCAGATGAAAGCGCCCAACATTAGAATTCTTGTGTCCGGTCGGATGGCTAATCAGATGACTACGCACTTTCATCTGATTGGCCATCCCGCCGGGTATAAAGGTGAATTCTAATGTTTTAACCTTTGTTAACTTTAACAAAGACTTTACAAACCGACATACGCACTTTCATCTGATTGGCCATCCCACCGGGCACAATGGGAATTCTAATGTTTTAACCTTTGTTAACTTTAACAAAGATTTTACAAACCGACATACAACTGGCCCTAAGACTGGGTCCCCAAACTACGGCCCGCGGGCCAAATCCGACACTTGAAACTTTTCCATCCGGCTCGCGTCTACTACTAAAGAATTAATTCACAAATATTCACTATATTAAATAAAATTAATATATTATTAATATAATTTCCATATATACGTTATATCTGGCCCCCCAGAGTTTTCAATGTTCACGTGTGGCCCTATCTGTAAAAATTTTGGGGACCCCTGCTCTAAGTAAGATCTATCAAGTATATTCTAATATATTAAAATATTTATTTTTTGTTTTAAATAATTATATTTATGATTATTTTTCAGTCAACACAAACAACATGCTTGGATTTAATGGAAGAGAAGCTCGATTAGCTGGAAGAGTACGAGAAATGGAAGAACAAAATCAACTTCTTCGTAGACAATTATCCATATCACAAAATCAATTAATAAATGCTATTCGACTCAACAATGATTCCTCGCCGATGTTGGATTTGACAACACAAGGACAATCAGTGAAATGCCAAACACAGGTTATTCATTTTAGCCCAAACTATTTATCACTAAGGGCCAGTTGTATGTCGGTTGGTTAAGTCTTTGTAAAAGTTGACACGCTTGTCATCTGATTGGCCATCCGGCCGGGCACAATGTGAATTCTAAGGTTTTACCCTTTATCAACTTTTACAAAGACTATTCACGTAAAAACGGCTGAAGGGATTATTATGAAATTAAATATTTACATCAGATGTCTTCTAACTTACGTTTTTAGCTATATAACGTTTTGATATTTTGACCCCAGAAGGGGGTTTGAGGGGCGCACAAATGAAAATGATCAAATAACTCCTAAACTATTAACCCTACGGCAAATTTTATGATAAACAAAGTTGTAGGGGATGTGATTTCTGACAACTTTTGTTTGCAAAAATTTCCCCCAAAAACCACCCAAAAAGGGGAGGAGGGTGGAAAAATGTAAATTCTTGCGCTTAGAGCAAACTCAACCAAATTTTGTATACATAATCTCTGGGCCTCTAGAGAGCTAGAAGTGCAAAAACTATGAGTGGAGGGTGAATGCGGGGGTGGAATGGAGTGGGGTCCGGGGTGGATTGGGTGCGGGGTTCGAGGTGGGTGGTATGCGGGTGGTGGTGTGGAGGTGGGTTCGTGGTTTTCGGATGGAGTGTTGGGGTGATGGTGTGGGGGTGGGGTGCTGGGTGGGTTTAGGGAGGTGTGGTGGGGGTGAGGGTGGGGTTCGTGGACTGGGGGTCCAGGGGTCGTGCTCCTGGCTAGCAAGAGGGCCGCCGAAGGCGGGCCTTGCAGCTAGTATTCAATAAGATTGTCCTTGGCTTGATGCAAATAAACATATATCTATATACGAGTATGCATATATATATAATTTTTTTGTTAGAGACTATAGTTTCTAAGCTTTTACTTTCATCATCATTCTTTTTAATTAGAAATATTCTATCTGTTATTTCTCATGTGTTCAAATACCAGATTGAATGTAAGTAAATTTTTTCGTTAATAAGCAAGCTGGTCATTTTATTTGTATTTGTAAAGTGACCAGCTTGTTCACTAATAATAATTTACCTACGTCCTATCGGGTATTTGAACCCATGAGAATGATCTAATGATTTAAGATTCTATTCAAAGAATAGAAGTCCCTATTACAGTGGTTCTCAACCCGGGGATTTGTCCCACAAGGGAGAATTTTAGTATTTCAAGGGGGATTAAATCTGCGTACAAATTTCAATGCCCTTGGGCAGCTATATAAATCTTCGTACTTTGTCGTCTTAATAATTATAAAATTAAAAGAAAAATCCTAACTATTTCAATTTTTAAGTTTAAATTAAATTTTTTTCTAATTCATAAATTTTTTTGTTGTTGTTTCAGGGAACTGAAGTTGCCAAATGTGAAATCATTCATATTGCCATTGTTTGTGCTGGTCATAATTCAAGTCGATCAGTTGTTACATTGATTAAATCGATTTTATTTTATTCAAAAAATCCATTACATTTTCATTTAATAGCCGATTCTGTAGCACAAGTTATTTTACAAAAATTATTTTATACATGGAGTGTTCCTCAAGGTAAGGAATAATTTATAAATTTTATTAAACAATTATTTTACATGAATTTATGCATACATTGTTTTTGAGCTTCGATTCCGGAGATTACTTCTCCACCATCGACTGTCCTTGATCATCTTTTAGTCCTTGTTTTTAATAAGAGGAAAAACTAATTAAAGAAAAAACCTCTTTTCCGATAATTATTCCAATTCCATCATTTAATTACATTCCACCAATCATTCAATTCAGGAATAATTTATCAATATTTATATATAGGTAGATATTTTGACAAAATTATTGTTTTATTATATTGAATAAATACATTTCTTTTTATAAAAACAATCTCAATCTCTTTGGAATTTTATTAAACGTTGTGAGATATATATTATATATTATATAATATATACATTATAATTGAATGTAATGGAAGGCAGCCCAGGGGTAGTGAGGAAAGAAAAAATTAACACATATCAAATAATCTATCTAATTAAGAAAAGGAGAAAAAAAAAATTGTTTTTCTATGCCTTTGCTAAAAAAGAAGAAAGTTTTGAACACAACTGTGGAGAGAAGAAGGAAACATTTTATTTGTTTCATTCATTGACCCTTTGAAACCCTGAAGAAGGAGGGAAAAATCCTCCTAAACGTCGGTTTGAAAGGAAAGGAGGAAGGATTCCAATAAATTGCACCTTATTTGATATGTGTTAATTTTTTCTTTCCTCACTACCCCTGGGCTGCCTTCCATTACTTTCATTAATTAAAGTTCTACCAGTCCGTCTCTCTCCAGAGAAAATTTCGTTGCAAAAAAATAAACATTATATTTAATAGAAAGGTACCCCGAAGAAAAAACAAAAACAAATTCCGAATAAAATAATTTATTGGAACGTCATTTCGATTATTTTAAAACTCATACGCTTCGATACATCTTCCCTCCTTCTTTTTGGTTTAAAAGGGTCAAAAAAATTATTTTAATATATATGATATTTAATGGAAAGGTAGCCCGAAGAAAAAAACAAAAATAAATTCCAAATAAAATAATTTATTTGAACCTCTTCTTCTTCTTCTTCTTAATAGACCTATGGTCTGTTTATTCTAACTCGTCCTGCCAGCGTTTTTCAGGTCGACCTCTGCTTCTCTTGTCTGCTGGCTTGTTCGTTAAAATTTTCTTGAGAATTCGGTGTTCCCTCATTCTTTCCTCGTGTGTGTACCAATTTTCTTTTCTACATTTGATCCACTCATTGATCTTTTGAATTCCACATTTCTCCCTGATGTCTTCACTTCTTTGTTATCAAACAGCGATAGATCAAGGATTCTTCTGAGGGTCTTCATCTCGGCCGTTTCCAACATCTGCCTAGTTTTGGCCGTATCTGGTCTTGTTTCGGCTGCGTAGGTCAGTATTGGTCTTATCATAGTCTTATATATTCGTACCTTGGCTTCTATTCTTTGGAACTTATTCGACCAGATTGCGTTATTAAGACAACCTGAAATCCTTAGGGCTTTAATAGATTGTGTTTTTTTTTCTGTCTCCAGATCTTGATGAGAAGTTATCTGAATACCAAGGTACGTAAATGACATGATCTGTTCAATTACTCTATCATATAGCTGTAATTTGCATCGAAATGGCTCTTTGGATATAGTAACCGTTTTTTTTGTTGATAGGGTAAGATCGAATTTGATAGCTTGTAGTCTGAATCGATATAGAAGCCTTTTCATCTTCTGCAACCAGGGCTGCGTCGTCCGCGTAACACACACATGATAAATTTTAATTTTCCTCATTAACATATCAAAGAATAATTGATACGTCAACGAGGATTATTTTGACCGCGCTGATTTGAAAAAAGATATTTTTATCTCGCGAGACTACTGCGGATTACGCTATTGGAGTCTGCGGAGTATTAAGTCTGGACCAAGAGAGAAAGAGATGTGATCCACTAGCTAGAATCTAACGTCATTTCGCGTATAGCCCGCTAGACATTCGGATGGATCACCAAGTGAATTTGAAATCTCAGATGTTATATATTCGATCTCCCAGTCCAGAGCGCAGATCTATTAGCATGTATGTTAGATGCCTGCCATTAATTAACTGAAGGTTTTCTACATTTGATTCAATCGCGAATCTATATAAGTTCAAATATTATTTTCACTCAATATTTGACAAAAATTCCCTACATTAGATTCGCGATTGAATCAAATGTAGAAAACCTTCAGTTGACACACATGATATATTTTCATCTCCGACTGTGTATCCTTTAAGGTCTTTAATTCCCTCTATCATCTCGTTCATTATTATGTTGAATAGTATTGGGCTAAGGGAATCACCTTGCCTAATTCCTTGGTTTACTGGGATGCTCTTTGTCAGCCTTCCTTCTATTTTTAGCTTTTCGGAGTTGTTTGTATAAATATCTTTGATCAGGTTAATAAGATTATTTAGTTAGTACTTTATGCTTAATCAGGATGTTAATGATATGTGCAAGCTTGATCTTATCAAACGCCTTTTTGATATCAATAAAGCAGAAAGCTGGCTTATTGAATTCATAGGCTTTTTCGGAGAGTTGTCTGATGGCAGAAATGGCATCAATACATGATCGATTCCTTCCCTCCTTTTATTTATTCATATTAAAAATATAAAGAAAGAAATCAAGAGAAAAACAATGCTTCCAGGTAGATGTCTGGTGTTAGCCAGGATTCGAACCCTTAAGATCAAGACACGCGGCAGTGTTCCAGCCAAGTTCGGTCATCCTTACTCATATTTATGTTCGGGTCCATTCTGCCCGTGGCTCAGTGCTCAGTGATACCTGAAATACTAAGGTTCCAGGTTTGATTCCCGACTAACACCAGACATCTATGAAGCATTTTCTTTATCTTTATTTTTTAATTAAATTGATTAATTTTACTGCACTGACACCCAAAACCTGATTCAAATTTCGCACCATTGTCTCCCGAAAGGGAAGAATGATCTAATTGAAAAAGATTTTGTTTTGCCGAGAGTAGCAGAGTTGGTGATTCATAAAAAGCAATCAATATGGTTCTCCTCTGTTTGATTGCACGATTTATTCGTTTGTTATGTTGCTAGCTTACTATATCAACAAATCGGATTTATCTATATGCAATCTGGTAATTGAACCCAATGGAAATAACAGATAAATATTTCAAATTAAAATACTGACGATGAAGGACCAAACCTTCTAAACCCATTCTCTATCAAATAAACTATATAAATTCTTTATATTTGCAACCAACAAAGGATAATCCCATTGATTTCTCTTTATGAAGAATGATCTCTTCGTAACGCGAATTTCTAACCAAGAACATACAATTTCATCATCATCATTGAGTATACAGTCCTAAGACTGGTTTGATGCAACAATCCGTCACCCCGCCAACTGTTTGACCTCTCTAAATGTCTGGCATCCCATATCCCCAATTATTTGGTTGAAATATTCTAATCTGGGTCTTCCCCTTCCCCTTTTCTTTCCCACCTCCCTCCAAGATATCCCTAAGCAGTCCCCCATGTCTCAGTGTGTGCCCCATCATCTGACCTCTTCTTCTTCAGACTCTTCCACAAGGTTCTTCTTTCTCCGATTCTTCCAAGAACTTCTTCATTTGTAATTTTATCCATCCATTTGATATTCATCATTCTTCTGTAGCACCACATTTCGAAAGCCTCTAATCTCTTTCTCTCCGCTTTTCCAATTGTCCAGGTTTCACACCTGTACATGGCTATGCTCCATACATATGTCTTCAATAGCAACTTCCTGTTTGCTAAGCTGATTGAGGAGGAGCATAGTAGTTTTTGTTTTGAATTAAACCCCATTTTTGCTTGGGCAATTCTTGATTTAATTTCGTTTTCGCTCCTCCCATCCCATGTTATTTTACTTCCTAGGTAGCGGAATTCCTTAACTCCTTCTAGGTTTTCTTGGTTAATTTTGATGCATTCCTGTCTCGTTTGTTCTTTTTTTGTACATACTAGGACCTTGGTTTTATTCTTGTTTATTTTCATTTTGATTTCTTCTATTAGGATTTGGTTAATTCCATTCAGGGCGTCCTCTAATTCTTTTTTATTGCTTCCTAGAAGGGCAATGTCATCGGCAAATCTTAACATAGCGATCTTTTGACCTTGGATTTCGATACCTGTATCAATTTTGTCTTTGAATTCTTTAATCGCTTCTTCTATGTATAAGTTGAAAATCATGGGTGACAGCACACATCCTTGTCTTACACCTTTTTTATTTTGGCTTCTCTTTGCTCATCTCCAATATTTATAATTGCCGTCTGGTTTTGATATAGATTGTAGATTAGTCTTCTCTCCCTGAATTTTATTCCCGCCTGTTTTAATATTTTAAACATAATTTCCCAATTGACGTTATCGAATGCTTTTTCTAGGTCTATGAATCCGATGTAGACAGATTCTTTCCTGATAAAAGCCCTTTCTATTATTAGTCTAAGAGAGAGAATTGCTTCTCGGGTGCCTCTGTTTCTTCTAAAGTCGAACTGGTCTTCCCCCAGATTTTCTTCAACTTATACAATTTATAATTATTTAATCATTTTTTTTTATTTTACAGCTGAAGTAAGTTTTTACCTTGCTGATAATGTTGTTCCTGATGTTTCTTGGATACCGAATACTCACTATTCCGGTGTCTATGGACTTATGAAGTTGACCCTTCCTAAAGTGCTCCCGGAAAGCTTACAGAAAGCAATTGTTCTTGATACAGACGTGACATTTGCTACCGATATAGCAGAACTATGGAAAATATTTTCTAAATTTGGACCAAAACAGGTAAAAATAACTTAATGATTTTATTTATTTTCTTAGAAAGACGGACTGGTAAGCGAAATAAGTAGGTTATAATTAATGAAAGGCAGTCCATAAATTATTTAATTTTATTCAATTTCCGACGTTTCGGAGACTTTTTTCTCTCCTTCTTCAGGGTATTGAATAGTTATTGATGGGTTAGTATAACATGGTTCCCATTTGTCTCTCCTTTCATTGATAGCAACAATATTACAAAAATTTTCCAACATTATGATAACTAAGTACACTTATGGTATAATGTTGGAAAATATTGTAATATTGTTAATATCACTGAAAGGAGAGACAAATGGGAACCTTGTTATATTCACCCATCAATAATTATTCAATACCCTGAAGAAGAAGAGAAAAAAGTCTCCGAAACGTCGGAAATTGAATAAAAATTAAATAATTTATGGACTGCCTTTCATTATAACCTACTTATTAACATAATGTCCGAACAATCTATAACAGCAATAAGAATTTCTATATTTTATCTGTATGTAATCTTAAGATCTCATGTAGAGAAAAAGATAAAGATTTCAGTATTCTTAAAAGTATTTCAGCAACATATGAGAGTTCAGATGGAAATAAGTCTAAATGTTGCGGTAAATGATACTAGCCAAATAAAAATCAAAATACTTTTTAAATATGTTGAAATAATTTATTAATTGTTTTCGATATGTACAATTTTCTATAAAACAATTTCAAAAACTTTTCTTAGAAATCCAAATGTTTCTGGAGATATACTCCCTTTATCAATGGAAATTTGGAAAAATAGTTGAGTTAAAAGGGAAATATTATAAAGCAACTATAAACAAATAAATTTTTTGAAAATAGACATTAATACAGATTGTCTTGGAGATGAAATTACTTGAGAATATTAATTTTTCTAATAATATATCAGAAATTCATAGAAAGAATTATTTTTCGTAAATATTTTATATTTTAAGATAGTTTCATCTGCAATACAATCTCTTTCATTGGCTATTTTTAAAATATTTATTTATTTATATCTGCTTTTTATTTTTCCAAATTTCTATCGATAAAGAGAGAATTTCTTCCGAAAACGTTTGGATTTCTAATAAACGTTTTGAGATTATTTTATAAAAGAATTGTATTTATTTCTTACTTTTTAATGAAGGTGTTTATATTAGAGCAACAGAGGCTTTTTGGGTAACGATAAACAAAGTATTAATTTTCCTAGGTATTTTCGAGTACAGAGACAGGTTCATAGGTCACGCAAGTCGCAAACCCTAAGCGCCCCGGGTTCCTGACGGCCACTAAAACACTGTGAAGGGAAGTAACCCCGATATCTTCACATTATATTTATTAGAAACAAGTCAGAAAATAAAAAAAATTGAAAAATTTGAAAAAATCGTTTTCTGATTCTGGAAAAACTTATTTTAAAAACAAGCAAAAATCAATTTTATAGATGGAAGAGATGTGGAACAAAAGAAAAAGAAATTGACAAAGGGTAAAACCTAGAGCTTGGCCCGGTGGGATGGCCAATCAGATGAAGCTCCTCTCATCTGATTGGCCGTCCCACCGGGCACAAGGTGAATTTTAAGGTTTTACCCTTTGTCAACGTTTAAAAAGAGTTTACCAACCGACATACAACTGGCCCTAGATATTGCCAAATTAATTATCACTAAATTTTGCCTCTTTTGATCCCCTAAGAAATTGAATAACAAAAAAATACTTTCTTATTTCACGTCTACGACATAAAAGGAATTTTCTCGCCAAATTTCATGATTCTTGCTCCAGGGGTTTCGGCTGGGCGTTGTTGATATATCAATCAGTCAGTCGGAAATTCTTTTATAGATATAGTTTAAACTAATACTAAAATATTTTTTTTTTCAGGCAATCGCACTTGTTGAAAATCAAAGTGATTGGTATTTAGGCAAATTATGGAAAATGCATCGTCCTTGGCCTGCTCTCGGCAGAGGATACAACACGGGCGTCATCCTCTTAGCATTATCGAAACTCCGAGAGCTTAATTGGGGACAACTGTGGCGATTAGTTGCCGAGAAGGATCTCACTACAATGTTAACTACAAGTTTAGCCGATCAGGATATTTTTAATGCCATCATCAAAGAGCATCCACATTTGGTTTATAATTTGGGGTGCCAATGGAATGTTCAACTTAGCGATAATACACGCAGTGAATTATGCTATACGGAAATCACGGATCTTAAAGTAAGTTCAAATGACAAATCAGGTGATTGTGATAAGCCAAAGTTTGTTCATTTCGAGTATTTGGATAATTAAAACACCTTTCCGTTCGAATTTACGGTACCTTTTTTAAAAAATTATTCTTAATAACGTTTCAAATTCGAGCTAAATTATAATAATAATTAAAGTTGTTATCGGGAAATAAGGACTATATTTTTTATGCAGATAATTTATATTTTATTGCAAAAAAAATTTCAATCTGATTGATGTAAATGACTTGCCTTGTTATGTTTACTAAGAAAGAATAATTATAAAAATGACAAATATCCAGTGAAGATAACTATTTGAACTCTGAAAAAGTCAACAAAGTTGATGAAACATTGGCAATAGAATATAAATTATCTGCGTAAAAAATATAGTCCTTATTTCCCGATAACAACTTTAATAATTTAATCGATGGATATAACTAATAAAAACAATAAAAATAAATTATAATAATAATTAAAATTGAATTTGAAAGTCTTTATGATTCACATTTACGCTGTCGCGACACGTCGGCTTAAAATAAAAATGCGTTAGATTTTAGATTGCTCATGAATAGAGACCGGATTTTTATGAAGTAAAAAGTGCCAAAACATGCCATAAAATATGCAGTTAAAAATGCTGAAATATGCAAGTAATATGCAGAATATGTTGAAATATGCAAATATATGCAGTAAAAGATGGCAAAATAAATTTTTCTATACACTAACAAATTAAAATTGAAGACAAAATGACTATGTATTTGAAGGAGTTCTATGAGAGGAATAAAATGATAAAGTAAGCTATAGACACCACGTGTCAAATATGTACTTTTATTGCGTAAAATATTGCACAAAATTTTCGTTACATCTATATATATATAAAATTAAGGTTTATCTATACATTGCTCCAAATCACGCCAAATTTTGGTTGCACGCGTTTCAAGCAAAGTTACGAACGAAAACGAAGATGTCTTCTAACTTACGTTTTTAGCTATATAACAATAAATAAAAAATAAAAAATAAATCTCTGGCTCGACAACCCTTCATGGGTCTTGGCCTACTGAATTGGTTGCTGTCCTAATTGGAAACAGTACCGAGGGGTCAAGTGGTTACCGTTAGCTCAACGCACATCTACAACCTTCGTTTCAGTTTTCTTAACCGAGATTCGCTACTTCTCAATCAAGCAGCTACTCATTTATCCTCACGAGGCTGAGTGAACCCCGTTCCAGACCCTATACTTACAGAAAAATTTCTGAGCATAGCCGGGAATCGAACCCGGGACCTCCGGGTTGCCAGTCAGTTACTCTGACCATTAGACCACGGAGGCAGCTATATAACGTTTTGATATTTTGACCCCAGAAGGGGGGCGCACGAATGAAAATTATCAAATAACTCCTAAACTATTAACTCTACGGCAAATTTTATTATAAGCAAAGTTGTAGGGGATGTGATTTCTGACAACTTTTGTTTAAAAAATTCTCCCAAAAAACCACCCAAAAAGGGAGGAGGGTCAAAATATGAAAATTCTTGCTCTTTGACCAAACTCAACCAAATTTTGTATACATAATCTGTGGGTCACTAGAAGGCTAGAAATGCAAAAACTAACCACCCAAAAGGGGGGGGGGTCAAAAAGTGAAAATTCTTACCCTTAGAGCCAACTAAACCAAACTTTGTATACATAACCTGTGGGTCACTAGAAGGCTAGAAATGAAAAAACTAATCACCCGAAATGCGGGGGGGGTCAAAAAGTGAAAATTCTTACCCTTAGAGCCAACTAAACCAAACTTTGTATACATAATCTATGGGTCACTAGAAGGCTAGAAATGAAAAAAACTGAGTGCGGGGGTGGAGGCTGCGGGGGTTGGGTCCGGGGGATGGTGCAGGGTGGAGTGGGAGTTCAGGTGAGGGTCCAGAGACGTAGTGGGGTGGTGCGGGGGGTGTGGTGGTTGGGAGTGGGGTATGAGGGTGTGGTTCGTGGACGCCCCCTGGTTAGCAAGAGGGCCGCCGAAGGCGGGCCTTGCAGCTAGTTTAATATAATATTATTAAAAAATCTTTAAACTCAAAGAAATAATAGGTACACTTGAATAAAATAAACATAGTAAATATAATTATGTTTCAAAAATGTGAACGAAAAAATATGGAGCGTGGGGTGGGGGGGTAGTTTTATTTAATAGACACGATTGTATGTATTGCTTTTATTTTTTTGCCATATACTATATTAAATAGCTTTTCTTATTGACGTACAAATAATAAACTAATAAAATAATGGAAATATTTGACCATCTATAATAATCTGATCCCTATACTAATTTACACACTTCACCACACACACATGAACACTCAATGTCCAAAATTGGCTATAGTTCCCAAAAAATAAAGAAATAAAGAAATAATTAACAAATGATCTCAAAAATAATTAAAATTTGATTGCAATCGTAAATTATTTATGTTTACAAGTGTCCTCCTGTTTTATTTCTTCTTTTTTTAATTTTTCTTCGAAAAGTTACTTTTTAAACATCTGTATTTGGCACGAAATGTGCAATATTTGACGAAAAATCCTTCAAATATGCAATTTTATGCATTATTACTCAAATATGCAAAAATTTGCAGTATAAAATTTAACCCACAGTATTCTAGATTCATGATTCGGATCAATAATTGATCTCCTGGGTCGTACGTGGCGGCAAACAAAATATGCAATTGCATAGGAATCCGGTCTCTACTCATAAGGGTCATTTTCGCGTGAGCGATAAACAGTATTTTAGCGATAACTAGGACGAAAAGTCTTACCAGTTCGAGTTTTAAAAAATTGATTTTAATGGTTATTTTTGCGCTAGTATAAGAATAATTTAGTTCGAGTTAACTGGTTAATTTTTAAAAATATCTATTTTAAGGGTTATTTTCCCAGGAGTCAAATCCAAGCAAACCAGGGCCGTGCCTGGGTATATGGCCGCCTGCGTGCCAGTCTGTATGGCCGCCCCCTTTAATAATATCGGATCACACACAGGACACAAAAAACGATTTATCCTCGCAAGTCTATAGACTAATACGACTAATAAGACGAATAAGACCGCTTACGCGACGCCGGTCAATTGAAAAAACTATTTCGGCTCTTCGCTCGTGCAATGTTCGAAAAAATTCGGATTCGCTGCATGACTAGGTATATAAATACTACAACGACATAATCAGTTTTTATACATTTCTTATTTCTGAGAAACTCTTTTTAGATAGATTAGATTAGAGAAACTGTTTTTACTTCGTATCTTAATGAAAACAAACCGATTGTATTTTTGCCCAGTAAACAACTTGTAACGATTTGGCCGCCTCTTAATTTCGGCCGCCTGCGTGCGGTGCACGCAATGAACGCCCGTCAGGCACGGCCCTGAGCAAAACTACTATGAAAATGAATATGATTTAAACTCTTTCCAGTTCGGGCTATGGCAAATTTGTAAACAATTCAAAATAATTGTTTATAAAGGAGATTTTACTTTGCAAAATCCCTTCCTTTTCGAATTTACACGACGATTTGAGTAAATAATCAAAAAAATTGATTTAAACGGACTTTTAAAGTGAGCTCAAATTCAAGCAAAGCTAATATCTATATCAATTATTTGGATTAAAGGTTCTTCTAATTCGAGTTCACAGCTCGTTTAAAAAAAAAATTACATTTAAAAACAACCTATTCGATTTTTTTTTTCAATTGTCAAGTAAACTTGAACCGTAAAGTATTTCAATCTTAATCATTCTCATAGTAGCTTTAACCTCAAGAGAAAATAACCCTTAAAATAATTTTTTTTTTTAATTCATCCTTAAACTCGAGAAGGTCGAGGATGAGTTTCAATCCAAACTATTGATTTAGTAGCTTTGCTCGTATTTAGGCACATGCAAAAAGACCATAAAATCAATTTTTTTGAATTTTTTTAAAATTCAACCCGTAAACTTGAACCGGGTGCAGTTTTATTACTCGAATTTTGCTTGGATAGCAATATACTATATACGATCATGACCCTCATGGACACTTGTTTTGTTTATTAATTTTATATTTTTAATAATTGTCCCGTAAACTTCTATTTTAAAGACTCTCAATCATAGACATCAATATTAGGAGTTTTGGTCTAATTAAATAAACCGCACTCAACAATGACTATTGAGAAGTATTTTCTCTTCGGAGAGGGGACTAAATCTTGGAAGGAACTAGTTAAATTTTAAGTTTTCGAGAATCTATATAGTTAATATATATAGTTTGAAACATTGTGCTACTAGGGATATTACTAAAGAAACAAAAACAATATGCCTGGGACAGATGGGACCGACAGAGAGATAACCAAGTCTCACCATAAATGGTGAAATCACTATTGATGAGCAAAGCAAGACCAAGACTTGCTTGCTCATCACTAATATTAACACTCAAAAACAAAATAATAATAATATTTTTCTTAAAAGTGATCAGGACTTTCTAAACACCCTATAGAAGACTTTACAAACACACCCTCTGCCTATATTAATTAGTGATGACCAGAATTGGTCTTGGTCTTAATTTGCTCATCACTAACCATAAAGGTCCCCTTTTTTAAGTTTCGGTACTGAAACATAATTTTTTTTTTTTTTTTTTTTGACAAATCCAATCCCGAAGATTTGCCAATCTCATATCTTTCATCTGTCTAACCCAGAAACTCTTTCTCCCTAATTAATCGTAAATGTTCTCTTAAAAAATTTATTTTCTTCTCTTTTTAGGTAATCCATTGGAATTCTCCTAAAAAATTAAAAGTAAAAAATAAACATGTGGAATTTTTTCGTAATTTATATTTAACTTTTCTTGAATACGATGGCAATCTGTTACGTCGTGAATTATTTGGATGTAATAACACACGGCCGTCGTTGAGAGAACGAGAGCTTAGTAAATTAAATGAAGAGGATGTTTGTTATGAATTTCGCAGAGCTCGAATTAATAGGTATTTATTGCATCCAACAAATATATACACGACATAACAAAAATAATGAATGAAATCTTTAAAAGATAAAAACCTCTGGACTGTTTAAAATATTTTTGTTAAAACTTTTTATTAGAAATCACATTATTTTCACAATTGAATATATATTTATTAAAAAACATATATAAAAACGTTACGATCACTATTTCTGTGATCTTTTTCAAAAATGGGATATATGGGCAAAGGCCAACAGACAAATGAACTGTTTGAAATATTTATTTAAATTATTAATTACAAGATTACCAAGAAAGCGCCAGTTCATAAAGAGAAATAAATGAGATTGTTCTCTGATTGATCCAAATAAACATACATATTTTACTTAGAGAAAGTGGTGTAGGTTTTAGGTGAAACATGATATTAATTAATAAAGTAAAGGGTGTGTAGTTTCACAGTGAATGAAATAAAACTCAAAGAGGTTCATACAAACTCAATATATTTCAGATTATTAGTCCATTATCACGAGTTTACAGGTTAAAACTGTTTGAATGGACTAATAATCCGAAATATATTGAGTTTGTATAAACTTCTTTGAGTTTTATTTCATTCACTGTGAAACTACACACTCTTTACTTTATTAAACATACATATACGAGGGAAGTCCCAGAAGTATCTGCCCTGACGTATAGATAGCGGTTTTTGTTTGAAAAAAATTACTATGGTAGAAAGTATCAACCTTCTAAAGCTTAACTTTGAAGTTTGAAGATGCTATGTTATTTAGTATTTGTTTGGCAGCCATCAGTAGTGAACGCTCTCAGTGAATTTATAAACATGAAAAAAAATGGTCATCGTTGTGATACAATACTTTCATTTGAAAGGTCTCAGTACAACCCATATCAAAGCCGAGCTAGATTCTACTTGCTCTTTTGTTTACAACAGTAAAACATTGGGTAACAGAGGTTAAACGAGGGCGTATGAGCCCAAGTCGAACATCGCAGTGGTCGACCAAATGAGGTGACCACGCGAGAAATTGTGAAAAAAATCCACAATGGTATTGGATGACCGTTGACTGAAAGTGCGCCAGCTAACCGACATGAGGCATTTCAAAAAGTGTTGTACATCGCATATTGACTGAAAATTTGGACATGAGAACGCTGGAACAATGGAACAAAAACAGCGTCGTGAGGATGTTGCAATCGAGTATTTGGCAGTTTTTACAGCAATAAAGCCGAGTTTTTGCGCCGATTTATAACCATGGATGAAACCTGGGTCCAAACTTCACACCTGAGATGAGGAACAGTCAAAATAATGGACTGAAAGGAGAGAATCGGTTCCAAAGACGAAGACAGTTCTATCTACAGGCAAGGTCATGGCGTGGCTTTTTTGGGATAATTTTCATTGATTATCTTTAAAAAGGAAAAAAAAATCAACGGCGAGTATTATGCAATCTTATTGCAGCGTTTGAGTAATGAAAGGGCCGTATTTAGTGAAAGAGAAAGTGTTGTTTCATCAAGACAATGCTCCAGTTCACACTTCCGTTATCGTGGTGGCTAAAATCAATGAGTTAAAGTTTGAGTTGCTTCCTCATGCACTCTATTCGTCAGATTTAGCCGCGTCGGATTATTTTCTCATTCCAAACTTGAAAAAATGCCTCATTTGCCAACAATAAAGAGGTGGAATCTGCGGTTGATGGCTATTTTAAGGAGCTCGACGGTTCCCATTATAAACAAAGAATTGAAGATATTAAACTTCGCTGGGAAAAGTGTATCGAGTTAATAGGAGACTATGTTGAGAAATAAAGATATTTTTTCTTAAATTTTTTTTTTATTTGTTAGGTCGGACAATTCTGGGACTTCCTTCATATATATACATATAACGAATATAAATATCTCTATATAATTTATTTGTTAGAGACCATAGTTTCGAAGATTTAACCTTCATCATCAGTCTTTTTAATTAGAAATATTTTATTTGTTATTTCTCAAGAGTTCAAATACCCGATTGTATGTTTTCGTTTTTGTTGTAATTGTGAGCTAGTCACAATTACAGCTCACAATTACAACAAAAACAACAATTCTGGTATTTGAAAAAATAACAGATAAAATATTTCTAATTAAAAATACTGGAAGATGATGAAGGTTAAACTCGAAACTATAGTTTCTAACAAATACATTATAAACCTTTATAGATATTTATATTCATTACTAGCTGCGAGGCTTCGCCTTCGGCGGCTTCTTGCTAGCTAACCAACATATTATATACCCATTCACTTACATATGCGATCGAAACGTCGTGTGTTTGTGTATATTTGTTCAATTTTTTAAAAATAAATCTATTAACAGTGCATATTCTGATTTATTTCAACAAGTTCTAATAAATTAGTATATGTAAAAAAAAACAAAAAAAAAGGTATTCATGCTTTAAAAAAGGTTCGAAGATTTTAATAAATATTTTCTAAACAAGTTGATTCTTGTATTATTTTTAAAGTAACTTTTGAAACAGCAATTTATTCATAATAATAATTTTTAAATGAATTATATTTATTATTATTATTTATTTATTTTTTAGTTTGAGGACACATTTATTTTTTCTTGATTATTCATACGAGCCAAGTGCGGATGGATATGACGTGACATTAGTAGCTCAATTATCAATGGATCGGCTACAAATGGTCGAGGCTTTATCCAAAGCCTGGGAAGGTAAAAACAAACAAAACAAACTATCTATGTTAAATTAAATTAAATAAACTGCGAGTCGGACCGCATACTGAAGGTTCCGTAGCTTATAACTCCCAAAATACTAGAGATATCAAATTCGTTCTTATATGTCTTTTATGAGGAGAAAATGTGTTTGTGGAATTTTAAGTTCAACCATTTCTAAACGTCGAAGGGTACAAAAATCTCATAAAAACGGCCTCTCACACCATCATTTTAAATCAAAATAAATTAAACCTAATTCTACTTAAAGAGATCTTTACAGGAATACCTCTCAATCTATGAAAAAAATATAGATTTTTATTATTAATTGGTACTTTTTTTGGTAGTTAGTGTACAAGCGCAGACAGGTACTAGACCACAAGAGGAGAATCTGTTTTGTTCTCATAAGTATAAATTAAAATTATTTTTTCAATGAGTTGAGATCGAAATTTCATTTTATTTTGATATTTGTTAAATAATGAACTAAAACTTCACTCTAATTTTAGATAAACAGATGTGAATGATTGTCCAAAACTTTAACCGTTTCTTCATAATTAGTATATCTAGTTATATATACAGGGTGATTCACAGTCGATGGCACTTTAGACGTTTATGGAAAACGGAACCCATGGGATTTTCTGAAAATTTAGCACCTTACATTTTCTTACCTGACCTATCGATCTAAAATATTTTCAGCATTGCGACGTTTCGGTTTCCATCGAAAAGTCGTAGGAACTTTATTTTTTTTAAATGGAACACTCCGTATATCAACACGTTTTTAGAACCGCCTTTTTATTAAAATACTTTTTTGTTAATAATGTACTATACCTATCTCTATCGGTTTTCGAGACAAAAAAATGATTTGTGTTAAATATGGTCCAAAACATGTCCCTAATTAAACCTAAATAAATTAGTGCTCTCAATTCATGAAAAGTTGATATTTTGGTGGTAGTTTAGATAGACCTGAAGTATTTAATTTACGTCGAGAAATCGACTCCATATTATACAGGGAGTACTAAGATTACTATTATTTCCGTTATTCATAAAAGAGGTCAAAAGTTCGTTTTTTCAAATGAGATCCCCCGTATATCACTCAATAAATTGAAAGATGAAGAAAAATGCTTTAAAACGATATATTATGTCCCTATACCTAAAAGATCAAGTTTTCTTAATAAAGATGCTTTTTCGTAAAAAAATACTTTTTAATGAATTTAATTTTAACTAACCATGGAAATATCAAGCTTATGACAGTTTGTTGACTATTTATAAAAAACTTATAAAGAGTTTATTGACGGTCTTCAAAAAAATCTCCCAAAATGACCGCAAATATTGATTATTCAAACGAAATTCTTATAGTACAAAATACATTATTTCATGATATATCGTCTTAAAGCATTTTTTTCTTCTTTCAATTTATTGAGTAATATACGGGGGTCGCATTTGAAAAAACGAACTTTTGACCTCTTTTATGAATAACGGAAATAATAGTAATCTTAGTACGCCCCGTATAATATGGAGTCGATTTTTCGGCGTAAATTAAATACTACGGGTGTGTCTAAACTACCACCAAAATATCAACTTTTCATGAATTCAGAGCACTAATTTATTTAAGTTTACTTAGGGCCATGTTTTGGACCATATTTAACACAAATTATTTTTTATCTCGAAAACCAATAGAGATAGGTATAGGACAATATTAACAAAAAAGTATTTTAATAAAAGGGCGGTTCTAAAAACGTGTTAATATACGGGGTGTTCCATTTAAAAGAATAAAGTTGTTTAGGCTTTTCAATGGAAACCGAAAGGTCGCAAGCTGAAAATATTTTAGATCGATAGAACAGGTAAGAAAATGTAAGGTGGTAAATTTTCAGAAAATTCCTGCGTTCCGTTTTCCATGAACGTCTAACGTGCCATCGACCGTGAATCACCCTGTATAATACATATTTACACTTGGAGATGGAACTGGTTGAATCCTCTGGCTATCTAAAGTTAGAGTGAAGTTTTAGTTCATTATTTAACAAATGTCAAAATAAAATAAAATTTCGATTTCAACTCATTGGAAAAATAATTTTAATTTAACACCTTCTTCTCTTTTGGGCTAACACAACGTCTGTATGCACTTCTACATTGTAGATTTTTATTTTTAACCCCGCATAAAATTAGATCCTCCCCAAAATAATCTTTGGATTACAATTTTAATACGATTTTTGAATTGCTGGAAAATGAAGACATATACCATAAGTTCTAAATTTCAAGTTTGTATTTTATTTATACATTGTAACCAGGGATGCCCACAGGGAGGGGTCTTAAGAGTGAGTCATTGAAATTTCTGGATGGGTTGAAAATTGTGGCAAAATTAACATTATATGCTAAAAATAAAAACGATCAAGTTTTATAAGTTCAACCAAAGGTAATAAAAACCTCTTCTAATTTTTTAGAAGTGAACAAAATATACGGAGGGGGGGGCTTACTTATCATGAAGTTGGCGCAAAACCGTAGCCAGAAAATATTTCAGGGGGAGCTTAGCTACCCACCGAGGTGTTAGAGGAGTATATTCTTATTACATCTTTATTGGACGATTTATTTATGTATATCCTGTAAAATTTCGATGTTTATTTCAACATCTTGGGAGGGGTTAACACCCTTATCCCCACGGATTACGGCCATGGGTTGTGGTGATACTAAGTCAAGTTGGTAGGGGTTACTTTAACTAATAAAGCCGGGTTTGAATTTTTAAACTAAACCCTAAATAAGTACTGAACCTTCAGAATTTGAATCCACTTGTACTTGTCTAATATTAATTTTAAATTTACATTTTTTAAAATATTTCAGGACCTATTAGTCTTGCTCTTTATATGTCTGATGCTGAAGCACAACAATTTTTAAGTTATGCTCTTGGATCTGAAGTTTTAGCCTCGCGTAAAAACATTGGCTATCATATAGTTTATAAAGAGGGTGTAAGTATTTTATATACTATATAACTGAAAATCAATTCCTATTTCAATAATTTCTTACTCTCCACTAACATAATATATTTTTTTTATTGAAACTTTTTGATAAAATCCACACTGACAATTAGTGACCAATTACTATCACTTCATTTATTTCTAAAATCATGAAAAAGCCAAATAACGAGCAAGGTTTTGGTCACTTAGAATCAATTAAAATAATCCACGACTGACAAAATACTCCACGGGCGATATTCTAGCATATGTAACTCATATTTGTCATTAAGCGGTTGAGACTTTCGCACTAGCTTTAGATATTTCAAAGGCTTTCGATCAGGCCTGGCACAAATATCTTCTTGCTAAATTACATGCCTTTGGCCTCCCCTCGAGACTCGCATGTGGTTTGAAAACCGTAGTATTAAGGTTGAAGTTAATGGAATATCATCCTCTTCTATACTAATACTGGAGTTTCTCGGGGTTCTGTCATTTCTCCCGCTCTCTTTATTATCTATACTAGCTGCAAGGCCCGCCTTCGGTGGGCCTCTTGCTAGCCAAGGGGCTTCGCCCCCTGGACCCCTCGTCACTTGAACACTCTCTTTCCTCCATCTCCAACCACTCGCCATCCCACCGACCCTCTCCCTAACCTCGGAACTTCTCCTCCGCCTCTGATTACCCTCCACCCCAGTAAACCAACCCCCTGGACCCCGCACCCCCTGAACCCCTATCTTTCTCCTGGATCCACGTCCCAACTCCTGGACCCCGAACGCCCCTGGAACCCCACCTTTCCCCTAGACTCCAACCCCTCCCCCTTCGGGGGCATACATAAATTCCTTTCCCCTGGATCCAACCCCCACCCCGGACCCCCTTGGATCCACTCCCCCGACTCAACCTCCCAACCCCCACCATTGGCCCCACCCCCTGGATCCCACCTCCCAACCCCTGGCGTGACGAACATAGGTAGCTAGGTAGTTACAGAGACAGGCACAAATGTCTTTTAGTAGTATGTGATTAATGACCTTTTGAATTCGCCCTCCAATCCAATACTTAGTTTCTCAAATGATAGTACTTACCCTCCATAAGGCTCATATCTTGCAAAACTATTTCTCAAACATTTCTTCCTCGATTAATCTAGATTTAAGCAGACAAAATATTGTCTAATATCTATGCGCGTCTATAAGAACCTTACTTTGAATCAAACTCATTGAAATTTTGTATTAAAATATCAATGTTGGGTGTCACTCTAGGGCAAGAGTAGCCGATCTTTTTGAAAGCAAGTGCGCAATGAAGAATTTTCATAAGTGTTCTGGGCGCTAGGATATATAATGACATGATAGAATTTTTTTAAATTCCACTTTGAGGTTTGAATCTCAGTCCTATTTTTTATTCTATAAAATTAATACAAATATATTCTATCAATTATTTACTCAATTAAGAGATTGAATTTTTCAAAAATAGATTTTAAATTCCTTTCGAATATTAATATTTTATTTGTATTAAACGAGATACTGCACTAGAAATATTTTTTAGAAACCAATATGCAATAGGATAAAATAAATAAACATGATTTTAGTAAAAGATATAATATAATAATTAATTCATTGTAATATGTACTTATAAAAAAATTACACTGCTCAACACAAATTTGTATCCATAAACCTAACAATGTATCCTTGGAGAATTTTATTTACCAACTAGCTGCGGCCCTCTTGCTTGCCAGGGGCAGCCCTGAAACCCCCCCCCCGAAACTCACCCAGCACCCCCACCCCCCGCACCATGTCCAACCCCCCGCCCCCACAGAACCACCCCAACACTATTCCGCACCCTAACCCACTACACATTACATTCCCCCCCCCCCTTTTTGGGTGGTTTTTTGGGGAAATTTTTTTAAACAAAAGTTGTCAAAAATCACATCCCCTACAACTTTGTTTATCATAAAATTTGACATAGGGTTAATAGTTTAGGAGTTATTTGATAATTTTCATTCGTGCCCCCCCAAACCCCCTTCTGGGGTCAAAATATATACCTAAAAACGTAAGTTAGAAGACATGATGTAAATATGAAATTTCATAATAATCCCTTCAGCCGTTTTTACGTGAATCGTGAGCAACTTTTCGGAAACCACTGAAACAGACAGACATACATACATACATACAGACAGACATACAGGAATTTTGTTGAGGGTGTTTTCGTTCATAACTTTGCTTGAAACGTGTGCAACCAAAATTTGGCGTGATTTGGACCAATGTACATACAAAAGCTTAATTTTATATATATAGATTCTCTTGGTATATTTAGATTTTTCACAGCTCAGATTTTTCATATGTTTTTGAACTAAACCCCAAAAAATAATATTTTGGTCTATTTTTGAGACGCCATAGATATGAAACAGCAATATTTGAAATCAAAATATTTTGTTTCCTTAATAGAACAAAGCGTTTTCTTTGAATTTCACTTTACTGCTTGTTTTTAGCTCAATTTGAACTCAATTTATAACTAAAAAACCAAGACCTTATGTTTTTATCTATGTTTTATTATTCTTTAAAATGAGGTAGTTTTAGTTTTAGTTTTAATTCCAGTTTTAATCGAGATAAAATCAAGCTGTCAATAGAAAATTAAAGAGGAAGCTGTTTTCTATTAAGGTAATAGAACAGTACTATTTTGATTTCAATTTTTTTTTTTTTTTAATATTGATGTGAGAAGGAAATACATCAGAAGGTGCATCCCCTAAAGGTCTGTATGGGATGGCCCCTCCATCGTGAAAAGAACAGAGTAGAAAGAAAGAAGCCGGGATCACAAGCCAAATCTCAGAAAGTTAGATACAATCCAATATCCAATTTACTAAGTTTGTAGGGGCTTCGAGCAGTGGTAAATTCTCCGTTCGATAAATTAGGTTAAATTTATCTCTCACTTAATTTTTTTCCAGACCCTATACATACAGAAAAAATGTCTGGCTATAGTCGGGAATCGATCCCGAGACCTCCGGTTTGCCAGCTAGACATGCTGATCACTACACCAGGGAGGCCGACATATTGCTCCTAAACTCTGAAATTTTGTAAAAAATCGGAAAATGACATAAGAATCAGCATAAAAAACTCTTCTATGATGCAATATTAGGTTTACGGATAAAATTTTTTTCTAGTAGCACAATGTTTCAAACTATATAGATTCTCGAAATCTATATAGGCACTATATAGTTACTATATAGTTTGAAACATTGTGATACTAGGGTTAGTTTAATTTTTGTCGGGGAGTATTATTTATTTCCCAAGTGTTTTCATATTAAAAAAAAAAATTAATTTAGTTTCCCGGGAATCGTGTCGCGGGCGCATAATAGACCAATTGAGGGCGCGAGTTGGACACCCCTGCTCTAAAGACTGACCTTTCTTGGAATGATCATCACAATACTTCTGTTGGAAAAGCTGTTGCATGTCTTTTCGGACCAGACTTTTTCACTTCCACTGAACTTTACTTCTATGCAAGACTAAAATATTTCCTAGTACAAAATGTGTTTTTTATCAATCAGTTTTATTAAACAATTCAACCAATAATACATTAACAAATTTGTAATATTTCTCATTTTAGAGCTTTTATCCGGGCAATTTTCTCCGTAATGTTGCCCTTCAACAAGTCAACACCCCATATGTGTTCCTTACTGATATTGATTTCGTACCAATGCACGGACTCTATCCTTATTTAAAACGTTCTATTCATACATTAAAACTAGATCTTGAAAAAAGGGCGTTAGTGGTTCCTGCTTTTGAAACTCAACGTTATAAAATACAATTTCCTCAAACAAAAGCACAACTAATAACCATGCTAGATATTGGTACACTATTTACTTTCCGGTATCATGTTTGGGCTAAAGGCCAAGCACCAACTAATTTTCAAAAATGGCGTGTGGCTACAACTCCTTACAAGGTGGGTAACTTTTAATCAGTTGATTTTTCTCTTTCTCTTTCCAGACATAACTACATTTCTAAACTCAATAAATTTATAAGTAAATTGAATTAAAGCTTTAGTGGCTGAAATTTTTATTAAAAATCATATTTTTTTCAAAATTAAATATATATTTATTAATTAATAAAGTAAAGGGAGCTGTATTTCACAAGTAATGAAATAAAACACAAAGAGGTTTTACAAACTCAATATATTTCGGGTTATTAGTCCATCATCAGGAGTTTACAGATTACAAACAAATGTTTCACCTAAAACTACTACACTAAGTAAAATATATTTATTAACAAACTAATAAAACAAGACGTTTCGATTCCTATCTGTGGTGGAAAAGTCGTGTTTTATATTTTTCCCAAATTTTGGCGAGCATCTTGCTGGCCAGGAAGCTTGTTGATTTTTTGTCCCTGAACATCTCGTGCGTTTTAAAATAATAATTAAAAAAATTTTAATTTTAATAAATTTAACATCAACTACATATTTATGGGTTTTAAAGAGTGGCTCGCGACGAACAGCATAAAACACTTTATAATTGAAGATATGTGTTTTTATTAGTTTGTTAACAAATATAATTATGTGGTTAGAGTGTTGGGCCGGTGACCTGAAGTATTCTGGTTCGAGACTGAGTCTCGGCAGATATTTGCAGTCACCTCCTCTTGGAAAGCAATGGCAATCTACCAAGAGTATTATTGCCTAGTCAACCTTCTCCAAACTAGCCGTTCGGAACCGGCGTTAAAAAGTAGGTCTCATATATATGTGTAATACAACTAAACACACTCAGCACAGGTATATGTAGAGAGGCGCCGACGCCCGTTTCGGGTATGGCACTCGAAGAAGAATAAATATATATTTAATTCTTAAAAAATATGGCTTTTAATAAAAAGTTTCAATTTGTAAATCTATCAAATTATTTTTAATATTCAAATTATTGAGCAAATGAGTAAATATCGCCTATTGCTCAACATATCTAGAATCGAAATCAAAAAACATTTTTTGTCCTATTTCTAACTGTAACTGAACGTGTCATTTGAAGAAGTGAAACATTCCGTTAAGCAGATTTTGAGAAAATAAAAAAAAACTTCTTGCTGGCCAAAATATTTTATTTTTCCAATTGTTTTGTCAAAAAACAATTTGAGTGTAGAGTTTATTTCCCAAAAGTCCGACTTACAACAGCTCTTATAACATTTAAAAAAGAGTGGAATGTTTTCCTTTTTCAAATGAATCTACATTTTATAATTTATTCGTTATATTTACTGATCGGCGCCCTTAAACAAATGGCGCCCTAGGGCTATAGTCCTGCAGATAAGTAGGCCCTGCCTTTATGGTAATATAAAGGAATGAATTTATTTTTCTGGGAATTAAATCACACTTTTGGGTAAGCTTGATAACCGATATTTTACTTATGTCGCCAAACTTTAAAGAAAAATTGTAAATTAAAAGAATTTTAACTTTATGAGTGAAAATAATCAACCAATCATCTGAGCCCTTTCTCATCTCCAAATTTTCTCCCAAAGATTAATCAATTTTTTAATTATTTTTTGTTTCCAGGTACAATGGGAACCTGACTTTGAGCCATATATTGTGGTTAAAAAAGACATCCCTGAGTATGATACTCGATTTGTGGGCTTTGGCTGGAACAAAGTGTCCCATATAATGGAATTGGACGCCCAGGGCTATGAATTTGTAGTTTTGCCAAATGCCTTCATTATTCATATGCCGCATGCGCCAAGTTTTGATATAGCGAAATTCCGCATCTCCGCCCAATATAGAAAGTAATCAAAACATTTTTTTTTTATTAATAATTTATTTATTCTTACAAATTGATTATATCATAGTATAATATTTAGATTGCATATATATACATTAGGATAGTCCTTATTTTGGGTATTTTCGAATTTTTACGCTGACAAGGGCTCACATATGGTTCGAAATAAATAAAAAAATATCCCTCAATTTTCAAGTCTCTATCTCAATTATAACCCATGCCTCCAGCGATGTAAGTTTCTCATCTAAATAACAAGGGGGTTTTGGCATTAAAATATCAATTTTTTTTATTCCGGCCAAAGTAATGGTTCAAAAAAATTGTAACTCTGTAGACTTTATCCTTATAATAGTAGCTATCCATCAGAATTATTATAGATTTTTAGCTATTATAATTTTGGAGTTACAGCTAGATAAAAAGTGCTATATCTTAATGGCTAAATCGTTTCGTTTCCGAGCTCATTTATAAAAATAATCTCCAATCTCAGAAAACAAAGACACCTGCCATTGAATAAGTAAAAGGTCTTTATTTAAAAGTGTGTTGCATTCTATAAAATTAATTTATTTAAAGAAGGGGAGGTTATAAGTGAAAGTCGTGTGACGCACACACCATTTTATTTCTCAACTTCTCTTTCCAATGTTACTCTATTTTTTTTTTGGCTTTTCGGCCTTTCTAGCCATAAGCCAATTAACGATACTATTTATTATATTTTTATAAATTTGTCTCTAGCCCGGGGTCAGATTTAGCCGGATACCTCGAGGTCGGATTCGAATCCGGGTCCTCTTGGGTTAGCAGGCTGACACGCTACCACCTAGCCTAACCCCACCCCCTATTTTTTTTTTTTTTTAAATTATTTAAATAAATATTTTATATTAATCTGTTTGATTTTTTTAGATGTCTTCGAATATTAAAGGAGGAATTTATAAAAGATCTCGCCAGACAATATGGAAAAAGATTTGGCATCGATTCCAACTGAGCTGAGCCCACCGACAGACAGCATCACTATCCACCTTTATTCTTTCCATTAATAATTTTAAATATTTTCTTATAATTTTAACTTCTAATGCATTTAAATACAGGGGGATTAAAAATTAATTTCCATATGAAATTATTATTTAAATAATTTTTTTATAACTATACTGACCCAGCAATAAAAGTCGATCACTTGAATCTTTCAGAAAATTAGAATAAATATCATAAACAATATTATGCATAAATTTAGTAAAATATTACTATATTTAAGGAAAAAAACCTTTGTAAAATTTTCTCCCTTAAATATTTAATACTGCAAAAAGAGATTTTTACAAAATATTTTAACTAAATTATATTTTTTTCATTTCTATATAAAATTTAAATAAAACTTATATAAGACAGACAAAAAGTTTATATAAACATACGTCCGTTTTTGCTTTATTTTTGATATATAGGTACTATATAGGGTGATAAAGATTTTTTTTGAAAAATCATTTTTTTTTTAATAACACCGAAATTATATTAGATATTTTTATAAAACTTAGTGGCTGTAAACTAGGTGTAGAGACACATCTTTTGTTAAAAAACAAATTTTCAGTTTTAACTAGTGTCGTCCCAATTAATTTCACCTTGATTATTTTGAATGAAAAAGATAATACGCTACTGCTTTTTTCAAAAACAAAAATTATTTTATTAATGGTGCTTCATTTTGTAATGAAAAAGAGCTTTTGAGTTTTTCCCTATCTTAAGGAGGTTCTTTCGCGACAATCCACAAAAAAAGTTTTAGCCTCGTAACCACTCTATAAATATGAACGGAACTAAAATTTTAGGTTATGTTTTTTTAACGTGACTGTAGCACTCACATTACGAAATCTCTATATGGATACACACATACTTGCCGGATCGTTTCCAAGCCATTATGCTTATATCCCCTCCACTAAAAATAATCGCCCAAATATGTTTTTTTTTGTTTTTTATCAAAACTACGTGGTAAATAATTCCAATTTTTTTTTAAGTTACTCCGAATATATTCTAACAAATATTAGTTTTTCATCAATATGGTGAAAGTCCTTCAATGAAAATAAATAAAATAATGATAAAATCCCCACCCTTTCCCTATCTACCCTATGTAAAAAATGTCATTTTTAATTGCAATTATTTCATGTTTGGTGTGGTAAATCGGCTTCAAATTTTAACAGTATGTGTATTATGCTTTTAATGACTTATATTCCAAGTTTCAAAGACTTCTTGAATTTTTGCATTTGTAAAAGAACTACCTTAAACTGATACCCAGTAAAAAAATAAAGAACAGAAAATAAAATATTTTTACACTAAAAGTACCTACATTTTACACTTTTTATTGAAATAATTCTTTAACCACTACTTAGATAACTAATACTCATTTCTGATTAAATTAGTAAAGAAAAACAAAACAAACAATTAAATAACTTGTTGAAAATGCCCTTCAGTATACATGCTTCAGCTCTTCTTCATTTTTCAAAAAACCTTTATCACCCTATATATCAAAAATAAAGCAAAACGGACCTATAAACTTTTTGTCTTGAAATCATCCACGGATTAACCCCCTTCAATATAGCCATTCAATTATGAAACACCCTGAATTTAATTTAACAAGTTTTATATATTAAAAAATAGGGATTTGAGGAGGGGCCTCACCCATGGTTTTGTCAGGGCCACTGCCTCCAATTTCTTTCTTTCTGCCTCTCCAATCGTCCAGATTTCACATCCATACATGGCAATGTCCCATACATATCGCACCTTCACTGAAATAGTCGGTCAACTGGAAAAATAACGTTTTGAGAAAATGGAAAATATTCCCAAAATATCTTATTTGTTACCATATTAGAGCAATACTATTTATTAACTCATATTATATTAAATTGAAAAGTTTCTTTTTGCAGAATTTTTATAAATTAAAGGAGACAATAAAAGAGTGTATCTTGTGCTGAAAAAATAAATTTTTTATTTATTTATAAAATTTTTAGTTAGTTTCGAGGACTTTGCTCTCTTCACCATTCGAGTTAATTTTGAGGACTTTGACCTTTTCATCAGTCTATTTCAATTGGTTAACAGGAATTAATGTATGAAAGTTTCACATCGGTAGCGTTTTCGAAAAATCGAGAGCAGTGGAGTTGGGACATATTTTAGCCACTCTTCATATTTTCTAAATTAATAAATGGAAATGAGAGATGATTTTTTTAGAAAATGATCTAATGAAAGATCGAAAGTTAGGAGAAAAACAATAGATGCTATTTTTGACCGACGTCATCAACACATTCAAAATTTTTACAGTTTATTCACAAATCCAAACTAATATTGTTAAATCAATTTATACAGCCTTCGGATTCACACCAACTCTTCGCAAATGGATAGAAAGCTTTCTGACAAACCGAAGTATAAAAGTTGTGGTGGATGGAACATCATCTGAATCGTTCTCCACAAACTCTGGTGTTCCCCAAGGCTCTGTAATCTCCTCCACACTCTTCCTTATTTATATAAACGACTTTTTCGATCAAACGGCAAACCCCACTCATTGTTACGCCGACGATAGCACTCTACACGGTAAACCCTCACTCCCGAATAATCGAATCAATGTTACCTCCTCAATTACTCTCGACCTAGACAAACTGAATAAATGGGGCTCTCAAAATTTAGTTAACTTCAATTCAAACAAGACTCAATGTTGTCTAATTTCTAGTCGCGAAAATAAAGATTTCCCTGATATTCACTTCGATTCGAATACCCTAAAAATGTGTGACAGCCTATCCATGCTGGGCGTCTCTGTCGCATCTGACCTGTCTTGGAATGAACACATCTCCTCTGTGGCGAAATCTGCAGCAAGGAAGATTGGCTTCTTATTCAGGTCCAAGCGATTTTACAAACCCCCACAACTTCTCACCATCTACAAGGCCCAAATCCGCCCCTGTCTCGAATACGGCTCTCATCTGTGGAGAGGGGCCTCAAAATACTCTCTTGCTACCCTGGATGCAATTCAGAAACGAGCCGTCAGGCTAATTGACGATTCTACCCTCACCGACTCCCTCGACTCGCTGGCTCATCGAAGAGATGTCTCTGCCCTTTCCCTTTTCTATAGATACTATCACGGCAGGTGCTCTGATGAGATAAAATCAATAATTCCCCCCAAAGCATGCTTTGCACGTAGCACGCGTTTTGCCGACTCCCAACACTCTCTCGCGGTCAAACTAGAAAAGTGCCGGACCACTTCATTCGCCAATACATATATCCCCATGACTTCAAGGAACTGGAACTCTCTTCCAGCCTCTATCTTTCCCAGCACCTATAATCTTCAAACCTTCAAAACCGGAGTGCATAGACACCTACGTCTACACCCTCTCACTTAATCAACTTTCTCTTCTCTTCGGTAATGCAAGGGTCTTTCGAGATCCATGAGGGCTGCATCTTTACTGGTGCACCCCTTCTTGCATTCGATTGCATTAAAAAAAAAAAAAAAAAACTAATGATTTTTGAAAATTTTCAAGTGATCCATTTTTATTACCATTTTATAATGTAGGTATATTTTGTTGGTGCTATATTTTTGTCTTAAACATCACAGTGATATATATATTATCTAGTCTACTAAATATATGTTTCAAAAAATTCATTTTAATATGAAATACATTATTATTATTATTAATATTAGTTTTTCAACTAAAATATAAAATTTTATTTTTTATTTAATTTTTATTCACCCTGTTAAAAATAATAATAATTTTTTTTAACAAAGTTTTTCTGTTATTTTTAAATTTGCTAATATAAATATTATTTATTTAAAGTATTATAACATACCTACTATAATTAAAAGAAAAAAATAAGTTTTAAAATGACCTTTTTTTACATTTAATTTTTTGATTTAGCAATTATTTCCATTGATCTTAAATTGTATTAAAACTTAATTTTTTTTAAAATAATTATAATTTTTATTAAAAAAAAATTATTTATAGTTAAGAAACTCAATTTGATTGATTTCATATCAGAAATTATAGATCTGCTTGTTGAAGGTTTGGTGGCCACGTTTGACTACCAATGGTACAATTAGAAAATTGGTTAAAATTTTCTAGCTCATTCATAACGTTTTAGCTTCTAATTCTCAAACTGTTCTCAAGTGATGATAAATATTTTTCAAATTAATTACAGATTATAGTGAATTTACTTTCACTTTTGCTCTGATGCAAATCTAATTAATTTTTTATGATTATCCAAACGTTAATTAATAAAGTAAAGAGAGTGGTTTCACAGTGAATGAAATAAAACTTAGAGAGGTTTATACAAACTCAATAGGAAAGTAACTTTCTATTTCTCCTGAAGATGGGTTAGTCACCCGAAATATATATATCGAGATTAAAGATTCTCCAAAAATAAATTCGTTTTATTTTTTATATCTTAATGTGAAACCTACCAAGTATTTTTTATCCAATAATTTTAAAAAATGTTTCACCAAGTACCAACACCAAATTCCTTAATAACTATTGATGATGGACTAATAATCCGAAATATATTGAGTTTGTATAAACCTCTCTGAGTTTTATTTCATTCACTGTGAAACTACACTCCCTTTACTTTATTAATTAATATCATGTTTCACCTAAAACCTACACCACTTTCCCTAAGTAAAAAAAAATATCCAAATGTTATTTTTTGAACTTTGAGTGTGGTTCTTGAGTCATTCACTTTCCTCTTTGAGTGCTTGAAATTATAAACTTTCCATTTTTTTTACCCAATAATTTAAAAACACATTTTATAAGCAGGTACAGATACACTCTTTATAAACAAACTTATTCGATAGCAAAACACTTCAAAATGAAGAAGGTATAAATAAACTACCTGACTCAGGAAATAGAATTCCCTACATATATTTGAAAAATACTACACGGTCATTTATACACTTTGAAAATTTAATTTAATTTTAAAAACAAATTTTTAATATACTTATTGAAAATAAACGTGAGCTTCTCAATCAAATAATGTTTAGAATATGAAGCGTAGCTGGCTAATACTAATGGGCTATGTTGAAATTTTTTATCGATTGTTTAATCCTTAATGAATATAAATAAATACAAATCTTTTATAGAACAATCTAGAAACGTTTATTAAAAATCCAGAAGTTTCAGAAGAAAATATCCCTTTATCAAAGGAATATGAAATTTTTCGAAAAAATAGTCTCTTTAAAATGATAGAGCTAACTATTAGATAACTATTAGTTGCTTTATCATTTCTTTTCAAAGCAATTATTTTTTCAAATATATTAAATCTCCATTAATTAATGGAGAATTTCTATTTAAAGGCCTGGATTTTTAATAATCGTTGCTTTAAGAAATAAAATAAAACTAATGTTTAAAAGTTAAGGTAGTTGTTTCACCATATGGGTTTTCTTAGGATTTTTTTTGAAATTTAAACAGATTATTATTTAAATACTTCTGCATCAATTGGTGGCAAAACGAAATTGATGAACAATATTGTTCCGGAGATATTAAATTCAAAAGATAGAGTTTTCAGACTCTTATACATTGCACTATACGGGATATCGGAAAGTTTACATACATATTTAATTATAATTAAGAAACTACTCTTACCATTTTTATAAAAAACTAGACCAACATTAAACAATAACTAATGAATTCTTTAAGAAAATTTTAATTCATAGTTACAACACAGTTTCTGAGATAATAATTAATAAATAATGAAAAATGTATAATGAAAAATTTACTCTAAAAACAAGCTGGCAACAACGCATTTACTTAACCTAAAAAATGGGTTAACTTTAGTAATTTTTTTGACGTTTTCTCGCTTCAGCCATTGTCGCAACAGCTTTCAATCGCTTATTAAGAACTTTTTGTTTTATAAAGCTCCCTTTAAAATGTACTTTATCTGAAATTTCTATGATAAAATATATACAAGCTCGGACAGTGTTGCCAGATTTGTCAAACGAGCACGGGATTTGCTAGTAGTGGTACATAAACAACAAAAAGTTTTGGGCTTATGAATTATGAATCCTTATTGTCTGTTCTATATAGTCTAGCATTAACTTTTTGCTAATATTGTCCCGAAACAACTACCTTAATTTGTCTAAAATCTTTTCTAGATTTCTATTTATTTATACTTGTGAGCTATGCATAAGAGATCACCGGTTCGATCCTGGCCGGATACTTAATGTTTATTTTCATTTTTTTTTAATTAAAAAAAATTCATAAGTTATATAGAATTAACAATTTAAATAATTTGATTAAGATGCTCATGTTTATTTTCTCTTTATACTCTTGACAGATTGATCTGCCTAATTGTCTGAAATTATATAAATGGCAAAAATGATTAAGAATTAGAAGCCGAAACGTTGTGAATAAATTATAAAATCATGTAGGTTATCCGGAAGAATGATATTGTTTAATGAAAACGCTTTTTAGTTGATTTAGCCATTATTAGTATAACTGCCCAATGTATGCTTTATATATTTCCACAGATGTCATAAATTAAAGGACGAAATCAACTAACAAACGTTTTCATTAAACACTCCTTCTTTCTGATATCCTACATAATTAAATCTCATTAAAGACGATAATTTGTAATAAATTAGAAAATTTTAACATATGTATTTTCTAATTTCACCATGGGTGATTGAACTCGAAAGAATCTCCAATTTATCTATCTGATCAGCAGAAATTATTACTCCATATCAAATCATAGCAGCTAAACTTATGGATATATATATATATATATATATATAATAATTTATATATATATATATATAATGAAGTTAATTTTCTCATTAATATATCAAAGAATAATTAACACATTAACGAGAATTGTTTTTGATCGCGCTTTTTAAACAAGATATATATCGCGAGACTACTGCTGGTAGAGGCTATTGGTGATCCATATCAGTGTTTGATATAAAAAGCGTCATGCGGGCTAAACCCGAAATGATGCTGGCTAAATGGATCACATCTTTTTCATTCTCTCTTGGTCCAGACTTAAGACTCAGCAGAGCTTCAACCAGCAGTAAGTGAAAGGCTTTTGCCCCTAAGAATAAGTAAATGCCTTTTGAGAGAACCTTTTCTGCGAGAACCCTTCTCGCAGACTGGTCACAGACGAAAGGCTTTTGGCCTGTATGAATAAGTAAATGCCTTTTGAGATCACCCTTATGCGAGAAACCTTCTCGCAGTGATTCACAGAATGAAAGGCTACGGCCCGCATGAATACGTAAATGCCTTTGAGAGAACTTTTTCTGAAAAACCCTTCTCGCAGTGATCACAGACGAAAGGCTTATGGCCAGTATGCTTGTTATTAGAAATAGTTCCCAAACATTGATTAGTTTGTTTTGATTTTAATTTTGTTTTATCTTTACGAGAGGGTAAAGACAGTTTGGCGTGCGCTATATCGATTATGAAAGGTCACTTTAGAAGCCTTCTCGCTCTGAGGAATCATGGCAATAGGGGGTTCCTGATTTGGTTTTTTCAGACGCCGTATTTCTGATGGCTTGAGATGATTTGCGAAGTGAGTACTTCTTCTGTAATGGCCTTCCAGTATATGGCTTTTCGAAATCAGACAATGATAGAAAATCCAGACAAACATTCCTCACAGAAATAATTCCCCAGTTTCATTCTTAGTTCGAATACTTGTATCT
>JALMQS010000099.1:18999513-19016241 GCA_024734495.1 Forficula auricularia
AATCTTGTTCAAAAAGCGCGATCAAAAACAATTCTCGTTAATGTGTTGATTGTTCTTTGATATATTAATGAGAAAATTAACTTCACTATTTCAAGTTAGAAATATATGAATTCGGATATTATTTTCACTTAATATTTGACAAAAATCATCTGCATTTGATACGCGATCGAATCAAATACAGGAAACTTATGTTTATATATATATATATTTTATTAAATAAAAAACAATACTTAATAGTTTCTACTTAAATAAACGACCAGAAAAGCAGAATTTATGTGAAATAAGATTTAATTATCCAATAATTTTAAAAAATGTTTAACCAAGTACCAACATCAAATTCCTTAAAAACTATTTAATTTTACAATTTTTATTCTAATTTCGAATTTTTGTATTACTTGAATTCAACAAGTGATTTGTATCTCTTTTTAATTTAGTGGAAAAAAATCTTAAAAGAACATGTGAATCAAAAAAAAAATTATCTTAAGGAATTACTAAAATTTAATATGAATATGAGTCGTTCAGAAGTCAGTGTGATTAAGCACATTTTTGAAAAATTTAATTAATTCTAATCCAATAAATTAATTTTAGAATATTTTGGTGTTAAGATTTTGAGGATTTGTGAAATAATTGTATGGATATAAGTAATGTTAACGTAGTAAAACACTAACATCCGATTAGTATTATTTATAGAGTTTATAGGTGGACAATTGACAATTTGTTTCACTAAAATGATCATCATCTATTGACAATTAAAATGCAAAAATAGACACCGTTCTTAACTACCTAGTTACACATTTTAAATTGTCAATTGACTACCTATAAAATGTATAGGTACATATAAATAATACTAATCTGATGTTAGTGTTTTACTACGTTAACATTACTTAATTATTTCAAATCCTTCACAATCTCAACACCAAAATATTCTAGAAAGAATTGAATAAGGAAAAACTATTCAGTACTTTTTGTCTAAAAGTTTACTTCATCATACCAATAAACTAAATATATTCTTTTTAATAATAATTTTTTATTTTTTGATTGTATTTTAATTAATTTAAGAACCATAAATACTTTTTATTTCATTTAAACTGTTTTAATATAAAATTGGAATTTTAAAAAAGATCAATTTTTTATGATTATAAGAGTTCAATTTGCCGATAGAAATCGACTTTAAAATCCTAGAAAAATCACAAAAGGTTCTCATTTATTAGATCCGAGATGGAATGGATTATTTTTAATTATATGTCTGAAGGGTTTTTTTTATCCCCTCGGGAATCGAACCCCAGTGCCGATATTAGCAATCCGTGCCAATTTGGCTACCCTGTGAGATAAAACCCTCTGACATATCGCTAAATATTTCACACTCAAGATTTAAATCTTTAACCCACCCTTCGGATTTCTAATTAAAAACAATCCATTCCATCTCGCATCTAATTAATAGACGACAATCTCATGGGATCTTCTTAGGGCCAGTTGTATGTCGGCTGGTAAACTCTTTTAAACGTTGACAAAGGGTAAAACCTTAAAATTCACCTTGTGACAGGCACTTTCATCTGATTGGCCATCCCACCCGGCACAAGGTGAATTTTAAGGTTTTACCCTTTGTCAACGTTTAAAGGGAGTTTACCAACCGACATACAACTGGCCCTTAGTAGATATTGCCAAATTAAATATCAATAAATTTTCCCTCTTTTGATCCCCTAAGAAATTGAATTACAAAAAATACTTTCTTATTGCACGTCTACGACATAAAAGGAATTTAAACTAATACTAAAATTAGTAATTTTTTATGATTTTGGTTTTATGGACTTAATCGAATTGACATCAGAACGGCTAATACAAAAAACTTCTCTAATATGAAAAAATAGATTGAAAAATTATGTAAGAATTTTTTAAAGAAAAACAAAAACATTGTGCAAAAATAACGCCAACTTCTTATATATCATGTTAATAATATTGTGGTGACGTTGACAGGGAGTGAAGAGACAATAAAGAATATCAAGGGCATACTAAATCGTACTTATGTAAATTGTAAATATATAATGAAAATATATATATATATACATTAGAAAATTTATTATGTTCTATCTTTAAGTGTCTACTAGAGCAGCGTTTCTCAACTTTTTCTGTATCGTAGACCGATAGAAATAAAAATTATTTTACATGGACCGGAAAATTTGTGAAGTTAATTAAAAAAAAAATCCCGGATTTGTCCTTACAATATCATCATGTTTTTCAATTTGCTTAGTTAACGATAGTCACAAATATTGTATTTATTTATCATTATTTTATCACGTGTTCTTTGACCGGTGAAATGCCTCCTAGAGAAACTCTGTACTAAAGGAAAGTGTTATAAAATTTTGTGTACTTATGAGAAAATTTCAATTTAATTATTTTTTATTATTTTTTCAAATCAGTTTTTTTTACTTTACAATACGTAGAATGATGAAGTTTTGTAATCGTGCATAATTAATAAGTTGTTGTAGGGAAATAAGGACAATAGCTTATGCAAATATTCTTTATTTTATGCCAATATTTCGTCAACTTTGTTGACTTCCTCAATCTGTTCAATGACTGGCGTATATGTGTTTGCTAAGAATGAATATTTATAAATTGACAAATATGCAAAGAAGTTTATTTGTTTGAGCCCTGAGGAAGTCAACAAAGTTGACGAAACGTTGGCATAAAATAAAAAATATTTGATCGAATGTTTTCTACATTTGATTCAATCGCGAATTTTTGTCAAATATTGAGTGAAAATAATATTTGAACTTATATATTTCTAACTTGAAATAATGATCTTAAATAAATTTTTATAATTTTTCTAATTAATATAACAAAGAATAATTGCTATATCAATGAGAATTTTTTGACCGCGCTTATTTGAAAAAGATATTTATCGCGAGACTGCTGCGGATTACGCTATTGAAGTCTGCGGAGTCTTAAGTCTGGACCAAGAGAGAGAAAGATGTGATCCACTTAGCTACAATCCAACGTCATTTCGCGTATAGCCCGCTAGACGTTCGGATGGATCACCAAGTGAATTTGAAATCTCAGATGTTTATGACAAGCATCTAACATATGGTACATGCTAATAGACCGAGCGCTCTGGACTGGGAGATTAAATATATAACATCTGAGATTTCAAATTCACTTAGTGATCCATCCGAATGTCTAGCGGGCTATACGCGAAATGACGTTGGATTGTAGCTAAGAGGATCACATCTTTTTCTCTCTTAGTCCAGACTTAAGACTCCGCAGACTTCAATAGCATTATCCGCAGTAGTCTCGCGATAAATATCTTTTTCAAGTAAGCGCGGTCAAAAACAATTCTCATTGATATAGCAATTATTCTTTGTTATATTAAATGGAAAAATTATAAAAATTTAAAAAATATTTGCATATGCTATTGTCCTTATTTCCCTACAAAAAATATTAATTTAATCGATGGACATAAACAATCAAAATAATAGTGCAGAATTTTTGTTTTTCTAGATTTTAAAGATGTTTATCTTTTTAGATTCCCTCAGTATAAAAAGTGTTTTTTTAAAACCAAAACTTTTCAATGAGGTCTTTTCAATAGTTTACTTGAGATATGGCTACTTCTTTCTGCGTAAAAAGAGATTCTCATCCTTTAGAATTTTTAATCTATTCTATTTTCTTTTTAGTTTCACGTCTTTATCCATAAGTATGTAAAATTTCAACCCTCTAGAGAAGTCGGTTTTAATTGAAAAGTTTTTGTTTGCCGAGAGTAGCAGAGTTGTTGGTTCACAAAGAGGAACACAGAGATTGTCCTCTGCTTGATGCAAATAAACATACACACACATATATTATTTATTTATTTGAGACTATATAGTTTCGAAGACTTGCTCTTCATCATCAGTCTTTTTTCAATTATAAATATTGTTTTTCATGGAGTCAATACCGTATGGAAATTGAAAATTTTCGATCTTTACGTAACATAGCTAGGAGCCAGTTAAAATTAAAATCATCTTCCAGTTCATATTCATATTTAAACATATGTATCCCTTTTTTTTTGTCCGTTGGTTCTTTGTCACAAAAAAAAGGGATACATGTGTTTAAATAATTATGAATGTGAACTGGAAGATGATTTTAATTTTAACTGGCTCCTAGCTAAGTAAAGATAGAAAATTTTCAATATCCATACGATGTTGACTCCATGAAAAACAATATTTATAATTGAAAAAAGACTGATGATGAAGACCAAGTCTTCGAAACTATAGTCTCAAACAAATAAAATATATATATATATATATACAGATATATAATTTCGATATATATATGTGTATGTTTATTTGCATCAAGCAGAGGACAACATCTTTGTTTCTCTTTGTGAAGTCGGTTTTATTTTACAGAAACAAATTTCCACTACGTATACTTAAATAGATAAATTAAATTAAAAATAAGCTGACGTGTTCTGATCCACTTGACTTACCATACAACCTGGCCCTTCACTTATATTTAATATTTAATAAAATTATTTATAATTATGTAGGGGAGAGGGGTTAGTTTTTGCTTTTTAGACTTCTGGGATCCCACTGATTATGTATACAAAATTTGGTTGAGTTTGGTCAAATGGTCAAGATTTTAATTTTTTGACCATGCATCCCCCCCATTTTGGGCGGTTAGTTTTTTCATTTTTAGACTTCTGGGGGTCCACTGATTATGTATACAAAATTTGGTTGAGTTTGCTCAAACGGCCTAGATTTTTAATTTTTACCCCCCCCCCTCCTCATTTTGGGCGGTTAGTTTTTCCATTTTTAGTCTTCTGGGCTCCCACTGATTATGTATACAAAATTTGGTTGAGTTTGGTCATATGGCCAAGATTTTTAATTTTTAACCCCCTCCACCCCCCTTAATTTTGGGTCGATATGCACCAAAATCTAATCAGCTCTTAATCTCAATGGACCAAAACTACGTGTGAAATTTGGTTTCAATATTCACACTAGTTTTTGAGCTAGCTCGTTCACAAAATTTGGTAACGCACAGACTAACTAACAGACATTTTGACAAAAAAATTATTATCTCGAAAAATATAATTTTTTCGATGTTCACTTATTAGAGTTTTTTTGTAGAGCGAAATGCCATGGTTTCGCTCAATTTTTTTAATCGAAATAGCTTCAGCCGTTTTTGAGAAAGAAGGAAAAAAAAACACTTTTTTTATGCACGATTACAATACTTGACCATGCCCTGTATGGTAAAGTAAAAAAAAATTATTATCCTTGGCAGAATACTCTTATCACTTTTAAATTTGATTTGTTTTTCAAAGATAAATTTTCATGTTGGGAAATAAAACATCATTTGAAACTGCCTTACGCACATTTTAAAATAGGAGATTAGTGACTTCTGACCTCATGCCATTTTTAGGTTTTCAAAAATCAAAAATAAATACGTATTCATTATTTTTAATCAATCTGTCGATTAATATCAAAATTCATACATTTAAATTGTCATCTAGGTACATATCTTATTAGCTTATTACACCCAATAATGCGATGTTTCGAAGGCTAATAATTCTTTAATAGTTTTTAAACCAAAAGATATTTTATTTTTACAAACATAAAATTACAAATCTATTATAGTATTTTTTTAATATTACATTATATTAATAGTTTATTTTACACTTTTAATTATATACCTAACTTAAATATAATTTATTTTTTTAGTTGAATAATTATCCCATTTATTTTTTATGCACTTTGTTATTTTACTTTTTTGTTTTTTATATTTATTAATTTTTTCGTTATGAAAGAATATATTAAATGTTTTGAATTTCTGCTACTAAATTTTATAATTTTTTTTTTTTAAATTAATTAAATTGAGAATATTGTGCCATAATATATGTTTATTTTAATAGAGTAGTTGATTTATTTTACAACCTTGTTCTTTATTTTCTTCTCCTTTTTTCACAGACTGTGTTATTTTGTTCAATAATTACTAGCCCTCCATTAAGAATTTTTCTAAATAATAACTCATTCTTGCTAATTTAAATTTAATTTTTACCTATTATTTTTCAATTTCTTATTTTTTTTTAATAATTATTAACCCTTGTCAATTTTGATATACCTATATATATAAAATAACCCTTGCAAAATTTGATATAAATTTTTCTTAATAATGACCAACCTTTGCTAATTTAAATTAATTTTTTTTTTTTAATAATAACTAGTCCATGTAAATTTCAATATAAAAATTCCTTTATAAAAATAATCTCAAAACCTTCATAAATTCAAACTTTTTGATTGTTTTGATAAAATTTGTATTTATTTAATACGGAAAACATACAATGAATTATTTCAAAATATACAAATTTCTATATAATGACTAGAGACTGGATTCCTATGCAATTGCATATTTTGTTTGCCGCCACATACGACCCAGGAAATCAATTATCTATCCGAATCATGCATCTAGGATACTGTGGGTTAAATTCTATACTTCATATTTTTGCATATTTGTAGAATATTGCATAAAATTTCATAATTACAAATTTTTTACAAATATTGCTTATTTTCCGCCAAATAGAGATGTTTTAAATGTAATTTTTCGGAGAAAGACTGAAAAAAAAAATAGAAATAAAACAGGAGGACACTAATTTAAATTCGAAGAAAACTGCAATGGGCCTCAATGACAAGAGTGTAGTAGTCTTGGACTACGAAGTAGGAAGCTGGATTACAAAGGATGTAAACAAGCTACAAAATAACAATCCACTCATTTGTCTTATTATTCAGTTGTACTAGATACTATATTCTACACGAAAATGCCGAAAAATTTGCAATCTTTTTCTTCCAAAATAAAAGTGGAGGGTTCCTTCAAATTTTCTCCCATTACATTTGAGGATGTGGAGCGCTCTTTGTCATCGTCTAAATCAATTTTATGTGACCGTAGACAGAATAACCTGAAGATAATTTAGAAAATTACTTGTAAACATAAATTATTCACAATTACAATCAAATTTTAATTATTTTTAAGATACTTTGTTAATTATTTCTTAATTTTCTTTTCTTTATCGGACTTCGGGAACTATAGCACATTTTGGCCATTGAGTCTTCGTGTATGTGTGTGTGTTTGTTGAAGTGTGTGTAAATTAGTGTAGGGATCAGATTATAGCCCATCAAATATTTGAATTATTTTATTAGTTTATTAATTGTACGTCAATAAGAAAAGATTGTTAATATAAAAAAATAAAGACAATACAATCGCGTGTCTGTTAAATAAAACTACCCACCCCCCTGTAGTTTTCGTTCACATTTTTTGAAATATTATTATATATGTATATTATGTTGATTTTATTCAAGTGCACCTAATTTTTCTTTGAGTTTAATTTTTTAATATATATTAAATGTAATGAGAATTTTGTTCAATTTTTTACTCTATAAAAGTAGATATTTTACACTTGGTGTCTATGTTTAATTTATCATTTTATTCCTTTCATAGCCCTTGTTCAAATATATAGTCTTTTTGACTTCAATTTTAATTTTTTAGAGAATAAAAAAATTTATTTTGCCATCTTTTACTGAATATATTTGCATATTTCAACTTATTCTTCAGATTACTTGCATATTCCAGCATTTTTAACTGCATATTTTATGACATATTTTGGCACTTTTTACTGCATAAAAATCAAGTCTCTTATTAATGACTAACCCTTACCTGTTTAAATTTAAGATTCAACTTAGAAGGTGTTAGTTCCAAATTTATCTACGAGCGCTAGTAGTCAGAGCAGCTCATCAACTTGACACAGAGCAAATGGTTAGTAATAAAACATTATTTCCGAAACCATAACTCAATTCATTCCTATGGCTATTTGTTCATTCATTTAATTAGAATTAAAGTGATGGAAACTATAACAGATGATGAAGATTTTTTGGAATTTGCCCATATTGTCTCCACTTCAAAAACAAAACCCCCTTTATTTCGTGAAAGGGTGGATCATTTTGCCAAATATACAGAGGATGAATTTTTAGAAAGGTTTCGTATAACGAAAAAAACTGCACGAGAAGTAATTGATCTAGTCGATCTAGGAATTATACTTAAAAGGTAAATCATTTTCATATTACTATACAAATAAAAAAATAGATATTTACTTTTGAAGTTTTTTTTCCGAGATAGCCTAGTAGATTTATATAGGTATTAAGTGGGGATTTAGTGTAGGGATTAGATTATTATTGATGATTGAAAGATTAGAAATATTTTCTTTACACCAGCGAGCACTGAAAAAGGAGAATGAAAGGAAAAATACTACATACCTTCATTCACCCTTTTGGACCTTGAAGGAGGGAAGATCCTCCGAAACGTCGGTTTCAAAAGACTCTTAAAAAAAAAACCTTTCAATAAAATACACTTTTATTGGAAATAATTTTTTTTTTATTATTCCCTGACTGCTTTCCAATAAGGTAGTTGTTCCGCCAAATGGGTTTTCTTATTTTGAAATTTAGCCAGATTATTATTTAAATACTTCTGCATGATTGGTGCCAAAACGAAATTTATGAACAATATATTTCCGGAGATATTAAATTCCAAAAATAGAGTTTTTCAGACTTTTATACATTGCACTATACGGGATATCTGCAAGTTTACATACATATTTAATTATAATTAAGAAACTCATCTTACCATTTTTAAAAAAACTAAACCAACATTAAACAATAACCAATACATATTTTAAGACAATTTTGATTCATACTTAGTTACAACACAGTTTCTGAGATAATAAGGAATAAATAATGAAAAATGTATAAAAAAATTACACTAAAAACAATTTGGCAACAGCGCATTTATTTAACCAACGAAAGATGTATAATTTTTAAAAATTATAATTTTCATAAGGTGTAACGTAGGCGTTGATTACATTTGTTAAAAAATAACAAAACGATTTTTATAGAAATTTTTTAACTTTTAAAATGTATTTTATCTGTTATTTTAATATAAAAATATTCAAATATACAATGGTGCCAGATTTGTCAAACGAGTATGGGATTGGCTAGAATCGGTACATATACAGCACAAAGTTTTGGGCTTATGAATTATGAATCCTTGTTGTCTGTTCTATATACTCTAGCGTCTCTAGCATTAACTTTTTGCTAGTATTGTCGCGAAACAACTACCTTAAATCCTCAACACTTATTAAATATATACATATTAATATTTGGAATATATAAATTTACAGTAAAACCTCCATTATTCGACCCTCATTTATCCGGACCTCCAGATTATCCGGATCGGATTTGTAAACATTTTTATTTTAATAAATGTTCACAAAGATAATAATTTTTAACTCTGTTAGGAAGAATGTAATTATTATAATTTCACTTTTTTCAAGCAATTCTATGTAATTTTGATATAAGCATGTTTTTTTATCGTAATAAATTCAAATTCGCTTATTTGAGGATTTGTTTTGTTTTTATTACCCATATATACGGATTATCCGGATTTTCGATCATCCGTTTGCCTTTGGTCCCAGTTAGTCCGGATAAACGAGGTTCTACTGTAAATGTTTATTTGCATCAAGCAGAGGACAACCTCAATGATTTCTTTTAATAAAATAAAAAGATATATGATTATATGGTATATCCATCTGTCAGAGTATTGTAGATTGTAGCTTGTAGCTCTTCAACTAAATAAGATACAAACTTGGAAACTAGTAATATACTAGTATATAGGTATGTATTAATTTCCCCCAAAATCAAATTTTAAATTTAATGATTATCTTGGGGAGATCGAAATTTTTGTGGGGTCCAAAATAAATTTTTTTTTAATATAGGGTGAAAACTGTAAAGGCCTGTAAAGATCTCTTCAATAAGTAGAATTAGGCTGATTTTTTTTACATTTAATTCACTTTAAATTGACGATGTGAGAAAACCCAATTTTAAATGATTTTTTACTTGTCGGTGTTCAGGATTGAGGCTTAACTTAAAATTATAAAAAATTCTAGAAATCCCCTCAATCTCCAATAATAAGAACAAATTTGAGAGTTCAAATATTTTGGAAAATATAAGGTACAGAACCTTCAGAATGCTTGTCCGACTCGCACTTGGCCGCCTTATTATATTTTTTATTCTAATAACCTTTAAGATTTTCCAAACTATGTAATTTGTCACCGGAAACAATCAGTCAAAAATTAAAAAACTACTAAATAAAGGTACAAGACGAATATTTATATTAATTATTATTGGTAAAAAACCGGCCAAATGTGAACGGGACTCACATACCGAGATTTCCATTCCGTACTTTATATCTTCCAAAATACTCGAGATATCAAATCAGTTCTTCTTATCACTAATAAAGAGAGAATAAACGAGTTTGTGGTGTTTTTCCATAATTTTAAGTTAAGCCAGTTCTGAACTTCGACAGGTACAAAAATCACCTGAAAATGGACACTTTAGGGATCTAATTGAAAAGTTTTTGTTTTGCCGGGAGTAGCAGAGTTGTTGATTCACAAAGAGAAACAAAGAGGTTGTCCTCTGCTTGATCTAAATATACATACACACATATATATCGAAATTATTTATTTGTTTGAGACTATAGTTTCGAAGAATTGGTCTTCATCATCAGTCTTTTTTTTAATTATAAATATTATTTTTCATGGGGTCAATACTGTATGGATATTGAAAATTTTCGATCTTTACTTAGATGGGAGCCAGTTAAAATTAAAATCAACTTCAGGTTCACATCACTATTTAACCATATAATTTCGATATATATGTGTGTATGTTTATTTGCATCAAGCAGAGGACAACCTCTTTGTTTCACTTTGGGGATCACTCCCCATTTTAAATCGAAATAAATACCTCTCATCCTATTTAATTATTGTGATAATATTTAGTGTAATTAGTGAAAATATTTAGAGGGTGTCCTCAAAATTGAATTGCGCCTCTCGTGTGCTAAATCCTTCACTGGTTCCGTTTTGCTCTTTAACCGAACCCTAAAAATAATTTGTCCAAATTATTTCAATAGTATGGCAAAATCCTTGAAGTTTGAAGAAGATTAGCTAAATAGTCAGATAAATTTTGAAAATATTAGGTGGGTGCATTATTATCCGCCGTTTATATTGGCACGTTTTTCGTTAGTGGTAATAATTGTTGATGTTGTTTATTTTTTTCAATAAAAATAATTTTCTCTATTTCTTTAAGAAAATGCGTGTCGAAAATCATATTAATGTTCGTCATATTATGCTGTACCACTACGAGAAAGGATGGAAGGCAGCACAGTCATTTCCTGATCTTAACGAACTTTTTGACGAAGGAACAATTAGCTAAAGACAACGTTTGCACATTTCAAATCAGGTAATACCAGCTTGGAGGACAATCCAGGAAGAGGTCGACCATCGGATTTTGTCAACCAGGCCCTACTAGCGGCCGTGGAAGAGGACGAAAGCCTGACAACTCGAATACTGGCTGAAAACTTCAACGTCGACCACTAAACGATCGTGCCTCGTCTCAAAAAACTCGAAAAGGTATGAAAATTGGCTGGGTAGGCCCCTCACGAAATCTCTGACAAAATCAAAGCCGATCGTGTACGAATTTTCTCCGAATTGGTGCAAAGAAACGAGCACTCCATTGCCAATAAGGGATGGGCTCTGCTCCTACATTCGCCATATTTACCGACCGAGACTCCCACAGACTACCAAGTTAATCGCTCACTGAAAAACTCGCATCTGAATAAAATTTACGACGATTTGGATGACTTGGTGAGTGATGTTAAAGCATGGATTGCCTCTAAGAACAGCAACTTCTTTGCCCGTGGAATCGACTGTCTGCCAAGCAAATGGGAAGCAGTAATTGAAGTAGATGCTGAATACGCTCCACAATAAACAATTAAACATGTTTCTGTTTAAATTTTATCTTTCATTTTTCATAATCAAATTTAAAAAAAACGGCTGATAATTATACACCAACCTAATATTATCTTCTATTTCATTAATCGCATCCATAATTAAAATTGTTAATTGTAATCGTAGGGAGTTGAATAAAAATTAAATTAAAATAAGATTGGAGTAATTTTTGGAGACGGACTGATAAGTGAATTAAGTGGATATCGATGAGGCAGTCCAAAAAAGAAGAAGATAATTTACACTATCTTTTTATTCATAAAACCGACGTTTTGGAGGCTATTCCCTCCTTCTTCAGGGTTGTGAAAAGTCAGTGAAGGAAACCAATTCGACATTCCCCTCTGTCTCCTCTTTCAGTGGCAGTAACAAAAATATATTATATTTCATTCTCAGCAGAGTTATAATGTCCTGAAGAAGGAGGGAATAGCCTCCGAAACTTCGGTTTTATGAATAAAAAGATAGTGTAAATTATCTTCTTCTTTTTTTGGACTGCCTCATCGATATCCACTTATTTAAATTAAAAACTCAGTTTTATTCTTTAAAGCGCTGAACGTTTCGTCATTTTAGTTTTGACTTCTTCTCTACGAATCAATTAACAAATACCTTCTATTTTTATTAAATGCTTATAATTATTTAATTTTTGATAAATATATGTCTTTTTACAGATGTTATTCGCTTACCAAAGAAGAAATGGTTCTTCTGACTTTGCTCTTTTACGCGAGTGGTTCAATGCTCACTGTGATTGGAGACTTCATTGGCGTACATAAAACCACGGCCAGTCGAATTATTTTTAAGGTCTCAAGAGCAATCGCCTCGTTAGCAAAGCTCTATATAAATCTTCCAACCGAAGAAAATCAACTGCATCAAATTGAATTTGGATTTTATCGAATCGCCAGATTTCCCAATTGTGTGGGCGCTTTGGATTGTACGCATATTAAAATACAATCGCCTGGCGGCGAGATTGCTGATTCATTCAAGAATAGCAAAGGAGATTTTTCCGTGAACGTCCAATGTATTTGCGATTCTTCTCTTCAATTTACGAACATTGTGTGCCGTTGGCCTGGCTCTACCCAAGATTGGACCATTTTCAGCCAGACCAAAGTGAAACAACAGTTTGAAAATGGCGAATACGCCAATTCTGTTTTGTTAGGAGATTCTGCTTATTTTGTAAAACCATATTTGTTAACCCCGCTTTCTGACCCGACCACCTCAGAAGAACATTTATATAATGGTTCACATATACGGACACAAAAAACGATCAAAAAATGTTTTGAATTGTGGAAACGTCGATTTCCTATTTTAGCTCTAGGAATTCGGCAAAAGGTTGTTAAAATTAAAGCGACTGTAGTGGCGACTGCAGTTTTGCATAATATGGCTTGCCGAAATTCTGATCCTCCACCTCCGCCGTTAGATGCCGACGGTGAAGCACTTATTCAAGAAATGTATAGTTTCCCTGCTGATGAAGTTTCAGATAATCCTACACCTGAGGACAATAAAACAAGACTTGCTATAATAAATCACTTTTCAATATTATAAAACAAACAGTGCCATTTAGGGAAATATGGGGCCCTAGGCAAACAGTTTACGGCCTCCCCCCATTCAAGGCAATTTTTTTTCGGGGAGTGGCTGGTTAGCCACTGATGGGTTAGGGGAGTATGGATAAACTCCTTGGCGTAGGAGACATGACCTCTCAAATTGCTTTTTTAACAGAGTATTTTTTAAATTCATTTTTTATTGAACGTTTATTTTGTATCCTATAATATGAAAATAAAATAAGACCTGTACATAATATTAAAACATATATTGAAAGTTTCTTTTTGCCGAGAGTAGCAGAATTTTTATAAATTAAAGGAGACAATAAAAGAGTGGTGTCTTCTGTTGGAGAAATAAATTTTATATTTATTTATAAAGAGACTATATTTTCGAGGACTTTTCCCTCTTCATTAGTCTATTACAATCGATTCACACAGCAATTGATGTATTTATTTATTTATTTATTTATTTATTTATTTAGCTGTTTAGCTAGTTTTACGGACAAGATGTCCAATACAGAAAAAGAAACATATACAGGATACAATATTAAAACAATATGGATATAATAAAATAACCTATAGGTATCAGAGAGAAAAAACAAACTTATTACACTGAAGTGGTTTTTACAATGTGGCTGATGGTTTTAAGATGATTTTTTTGAAACACATGTATTGTCTCCTTTAATTAGAACATAATTTAGAAAATTACATCAAAAGTAAAATAAACTACATAAAAAATAAATTCTATAACGAAATAAACAATAGTATAAATTACAAAAAAATTCCTACGTTCAATTCAGAGAATTGAGTGTTCAAATGTCCATAATTTTAAATATTGTTTCTTTTAAAGTATTATTTTCAATAATCAACACTGATAAATTATTTATTTTTTGTCTTAATGTACTTCTCAAATAATTTTTTACTCTTTTAAGAAATGAAAATGACCTCTCTCCACCAGCATTGCTTATTGGCAAAGTTAGATATGTTCATAAATAATTTCCAAATTTGGGAATTTTGCTATTGTATTAATTTGTTGAATACATTCTGATGTTGATAAAATTTCAAAATAATTGTTAATGATGCATTTCTGATTTACTTAGTAATTTCTAGGCCCTAGGGAATTGCATGAATACAAGGACTTATTAACAATAACATTATAAGCAACAAAACTGAAAACCTAAGATAAGAGGCTTTGAAGTTAAAAAAAAAATTAAATTAAATATTACAGATTTTTGGTAGGAACTATTTTTAATGTGTGCTTTATTTTAGATTCATAGTATCTATTGTTGGATAAAAGGCAAAGAATTAAGTATTCTTATATATAGATAAAAAAATTGTTTTATTAAAAATCATGTGGCTTGTCATGTTATTACAATAAGCCCTTCAATGCTTCAATAGTATAATAAAAAACCAGACTACTTGTCTTGTATACCTGTATATATATTTATCAAATGAATGTTTTATGAAGAATTTTATTATATTAAAATTTATATTTTTGCAAAATAATGTATTATGATTATTATTGTTTAGGGATGGCTAACAAACCTTCCAGTGATGGAATTTGAAGAGGATTGTATGGGAATTGATTTAAGGAAGTGTAAGCTAACTTGTTTATTATCTTGCTATTAGGAATGACGGAAAGTGTAATTATATGATATTAAGAGAAAATATAGTAAATATATTTGCCTTTATTTAACGACTTAGAAATATATACAATTTAAATTATTCTAACGTTTGAGTGTTCTAGAATTTTTATTTATGGAAAATAAATGAAATTTTTTCTAAAAATTGTAAAGGCCTCAATGTTTGAATTTTTTTTTTTTTTTTATTGTCACCGGGAACAAAGCCCATTTAGACAGCACATCAGTAAAGTGTTAGTAGGGTTAGTGAGGGAGCCGAGTTTTAGCCGGTAGAAATTTTATATGCTAGCCAGGATCGAACCCTGGCCACCCGCTTAAACATCGTCATCATCGATGCTGAAGCGGGGCCAGCGCGTTAGCCAGCTCGGCTAACCCGACTCACTATGTTTGAATTTAAAAATTAAGAAAAGAAAAAAGACTAAATCGTAGATCTTGGTAGATATCTATGTTTTTATTATATGTCAGAAGGATTTGCCCCCCAGAGTCGAACCCGAGCGCCAAGCCGGCCTTCGGGCACTTGGCCTGAATCTAAAGACGAAACCATTCTGACATATAATAATAGCGTTTCCATAGAAATAATATATATATGATTTTATTTTCAAATTGTCTGGAGTTATAGCAATTTAAAAATTTCAGGTCGATTTATAAATTTTGTTAGATAATCCCGCAATAGCCCAGTATATAGGGGGGTTTCAGCTTACATTAATTGCGGGAAAAGATTTTTTCCTAGGATCGTTTGGTATGGTGTCGGTATGCTAAATCTAAGTTTGTGACCTCGAAAGTATGGGGGACAACTTTTGGCCGAAGAACCTCGAAATTTTCGAACTTTAACCCAAAAACTCGCACTTTTTTCGTTTTTTCCCATTTCGACCATATTGGAGCACGTTTTCGACAAAGACCATTCTATACATTTTTAAACTAGATTAAATTTGCAATCTTAATTGGATAATAGTAACCCGTGCCGCAATTAGGTTGAAGTTTTGAAAAACTGCAATTTTTTGGAAAAAATCTCAGTTTTCCCTTGATAAAATGAAAAGCACTGATCTTAAAAACTTGATTTCTATCTTATTCTCTAGGAAATTTTATTGACTTGAACGTTTACTTGGATCTACTTTTTGATAAAACTCTTAGATTTATAGATATCCAGAATTTTCCATAGAAATAATCCATATAATACTCTTATAATTAAATAGCTTTGAGAGTAATTGAATTGAAATGAGTAAATGCAAAATTTATAATAAATAAACGGAACGAGATCGAAAAAAGTTTTCCATTAAATGGTGAATTTTGAGCGGATTTATCATCTAATATTTTTCATCTTATATAAAAATTAAGGCAAATTGATTTATTACATTAAATTAAATTAAATTTTTTAAAGTTAAAAAACAAAAGTGTTTCGTGATGAGGGTATCTGGATTATATATAAATTTCCTGGCTAAATCGTTGGTCAAATTTTTGAGCAATATTTTAAATTAACTGGATATTGATGACTCATTCCAAAATTCAAAAACTATCTTTTTTATTCAAAAACCTAGGTTTCAGTGGCATATTCCCTCCTTCTTCAAAACCCTGAATGCCTCATCAATATCCACTCAATTCACTTATCAGCCCGTCTCCAAAAACCACTTCAATCTTATTTTAAATAATTATTATGTCACCTGATTTTTAAATTTGTACTTTTTTAAGACTATCCAATACATTTTTA
>JALMQS010000099.1:19021318-19156460 GCA_024734495.1 Forficula auricularia
CTTGTCTTATACATCCATAGAGTAGCTATATGAAGAAAATAAATAATTAAAATAAAAAAAATACAGTCGACTCTCGATAATTCGAACACTCCAGCTGTTAACTCGGTAAATCGAAAAAATGCTGTGTATTTTAATACGCTCGATACTCGAAATCCTTTTCGTAACAAAAGGGGGAGAGAACGTTCTATAATTCGAACTAGGCCATGTGGAAGTACTTCCTTTCTTTATGATTCTAATTTTTCCTAGAAAAATCTATTCTTAATTTTTTTATTTAGGTATGTTATTATCTACTGTAATGTTAATACATATATAATTTTTTGTTCTTTTTTGTCGTTTTCATTATAATTACTTTTTTACTTGAGGCTATATATAAAATTTATGTAAGCTCATATATATTTTCAAAAATATAATAAAAACTCTTAATAATTGGAATTTTATTTCTTTCCTCTTGATAATTCAGACTTCTGGATAATTCGAAGTCTCGATAATTCGAATTTTTCTTGTAGTCCCTTGGATTTCGAATTATCGAGAGTCGACTGTATAAACTTTTTCAAAACTTCGTACACCTCACGAAATTTTTTTAATTTGATTTAGGAAATTTAATCATTGCAGAGAAGCATAGCTAATTAACAAAAACATGTGTACAAAATTTTGGCTCATTAGTTACAATCGAGGGGTGAACCGCGACCTCTTATACATAGTGTACATCTACTTCCACTTCCACATTCATTTTCAAGTAGAAGACAATAGATGAAAGGACATTATCTAATGAATTCCAAAATAATTCCACATAATGCCAAAGACATGTACACCTTATTCCAATCGCGGTTCACCCCTCGGTTACAATCGATCTATTAGATTTCCATTTGGCCATTCGATTTTTTCACTGAGTTTCTACATTTTTGAACCAGAAGATCTGAAGCTAGAAATCTCAAAATGTTAAGTACACATTTTCACATTAATGTGTTTATTAATGACTAAAACAGATTCGATGAGACACCCGGTATACAGATGGCTTAGAATTTATCATCTCTGTGTCTTCATTAGGAAGAGCAGACTTTTCGGTCCATTAAAGGAAAAAGCCCTAGTGATGGATCAATTTCTAACGACAAGATGATTGATAGAAGGCGAGAATGTCCAATTAATTAGATAATGATTAAATGATACGAAGGATAGTTTGCCAAGAGAACACTCCCCTGCACCCGTTCCTTGTTTCATGGAGAAATTTATATTCTATTTTTTACTGTATTTTGGAATAAAATCGTGGTTTTTAAAACCTTTTATAATAATTAGATTGAAGTAGTTTTTGGAGACGTACTGATAAATGAATTGAGTGGATTTTGATGAGACAGTCCAAAGTTCAAAAAAGAGGGATAATTATAATTATCCTTTTTATTCAAAGCCGACGTTTCGGATGTTTATTCCCTCCTTCTTCAGGGGTTTGAAAGGTCCGTGAAAGAAATACAATGTGACATTCCCCTCTGTCTCCTCTCTCAGGGAATTTCACATTGTATTTCCTTCACTGACCTTTCAAAACCCTGAAGAAGGATGGAATAAACCTCCGATACGTCGTTTTTGAATAAAAAAGATAGTTATAATTATCTCTCTTTTTTGAACCTTGGACTTCCTCATCAAAATCCACTCTTTTATACAAAATTTTTATAGTATTTTAGTTTTTAAAAATTAACCCCTTAACAAATATAACCCCCCTTACCTATAAACGATTTATTGCTGACAAGTCGAGCTATTTGGATCAAACAATTTTTTTTGTCTTTTATAATAGATCTTGTGATATTCAGTTAAATATGGTTAATCAAAATTTTTTCAGTTATTTTTGAGCAATTTTGAAATAAGTCAGCCAAGTGAGAGTCGATTCTCATATCAAGGGTTCCGGATCTTATATATTTATTATCTGAAAAAATTTTGAGATATATAATTCCTTTTTCTTTTGTCGTTAATAATGAATTTGTTCATAATTCTAATTAGTCAATTCCGAATGCCAATAGGTAGAAAAATCATCTAGGAGTAGTCACTTTAGGTTATCTCATTCTAAAGAGACTTAACAAAATTTCGTATAATTCTTCTTAAATAAAATCTTTCTAGGGATAACTCACAATATTATAAAAAATATTTTTTATTTTCGACCACAGAAAAAAATTCGACCATGCACATTTGATTAAAATTTTAATACAATTTTTTTATTTCAGCGATTACACATAAGTTGTAATTTTTAAGTTTGTATCCTATTCAACTCACAAGCTACAATACTCTAACATATTATGAACAAATAGAGATGGGCACTGAAAGGGTCCCATTTAACATTTGAATAGGATCCCAAAAATGCACTCCCCACGCCAAACTCACCTCAGGATGGAACAAACATTCAACTGAACGAAACTAACGAAATTTTGAGCAAAAAAGCAAAAAACTGTTTTTTAGAACTTGTGTATAATATGTAATTGAAGAAACATGCAAAAATCAAAAATATCTTGAACACTATCTTTTTTAACAGTATTTCAAACTATTTGCTTTAATCACTTAGGACTCACTGATCTTCAAAGTTGACCAACATATACGTATTTATAAACATGACTTATACCCTTTCAGCAAGGGGTCGTCCATAAATTACGTCACATGGATTTTAAGATTTTTAGACCCCCCCCCCATCACATGTCACATTTTCATTGAACCCCCCTGTATTGTGACGTCACACTATCACAATTATACCCTATAATTTAATAATTAAAAAAAAAAATTATAAATTAAACTCAACTAGCTTTAACCTGAAATTTAAAAAATATATTTGAAAATTTTTAAAAAATTTTAATTTGACTTTTGTGACATCACAATTTTTAAGATCCCGGGCCCCCCTTGTCACATTTTGTCACAAATCCGAGATGCTCCCCCTTTCTGTGTGATGTAATTTATGGACGGTCCCCGACTATATTTTAAACTATAAAATTATCAGAATGAAATAGTTGAATTTTAAAGTCCACATTCTCTCCGAATATAAAGACACGATATGATTGATAGGGGAGCGAGAATGTCCAATTAATTAGATAATGATTAAATGATACGAAGGGTAGTTTGTGCCATGAGTAACTCTCACCCGTCCCCGTTTCCTGTTCCGTTGATGGAATTTGGTCGCCGGCTGTCATCCGCCACATAGTATTCATATTTGCACCAGCACCACTGCACAAGCAAAACACACCTGCTGTCTGTATGTGTATATATGTTCCTAATTTGCTTGCATTCGGTTTGATTAGCGCCTTCGGTCTGTCTGTCTGTTTCTATGTATCACTGACACAGTCGCAGAGTTGTCGTCTGGTGAGGTCACTCAGTCCGACTCAATGAATCCGTTGTTCTGCTCTGCCTACTCACATTTCCAACCCCCACTACTTTCTCCTCTCGTCTCGTCTTCAATGTCTAGTCACTTATCCTAGCCTTTACCCATAGATTCCATTTTTAGTCCCCTATTTCCTTATTCTTGTCGATAAAATGAGCCAAGCTTGATGATACAAATTTATTCATTAGGTGCAATCACGTGATGAACTCTCTCTCTCTTTCGCTCCTCTAATAGGATATTAGAATATTTATGGAATAAAGTATCCCAAAAACAAGTTGAATCTATTTTAAGATCAGTTTGCTATTGGTTATTAAAATAAATGTGGGAGACATTAATTATTGTATATTTGTCTGTTATTCCGAGGGGTTTAATTGAAAACTGAATTCTAATCAAAAATTAATTCTTTTACCTACCAATCATCGAATCATTGAACTGAATTTTATATTCACCAAGCTTACAAATATTTATTTATAAAATTGGAAAATGGTCTCATCAATAATGCAATTATTAATTTATCATCGGATAGATGAGATGTTACAGCCTATCTCAAATGACATTTTTATTTTAGACGTTATATTAAATTTAAATTGGCTTCCATAATAAGCAAACGTTTTTAATTAATTAATTAATTATTTTATGAGACGCACCAAAAAACCTTTTGTGCCTCTCTGGTTAAGAACAGCTGCGGATTTAAGCACTATTCGTGACAACCAGAAAAGTGTCACAAAACAACTAACAAATAAATAAATACCTAATAAGGAAGGAATTTCTATTACAGAATGCAAATGGAAAATATTTATAACTATGTTAATGTCATAATTTTATCAACAAAGAAAATAGTAAACTTCCTTATAAAATAATTAACACCACACTTTAAGTATGGCTAAATGGCTTAGGCCTGAATCCAAATAATAAAAAAAAATTAATACCATAGAAATTTTATTTATCAAAATTATTTGAGCTCTTTTTGAAAATTTTTCAAAAATAAATAAATAAATAAATACTTAGTAGGCTGTAGGAATTAAAAAAAATAATTAATTAATTAAATTTAAAAATCTGCCTCATTATTTTATCAACTTTTTGTCAAAATCTCTGAAATAAAGACATTGTGATTAGGTATTGGCTAAAACCGAGGGGTGAACCACGATTGGAATTAGGTGTAATTCATTAGATAATCTATTGTCATCTATTGTCTTCTACTTGGAAATGAAAGTGGAAGTGGAAATAGGTGTACACGATTTTAGGTCGCGGTTCACCCTTCGGCTAAACCTAAACGATAGGGATAGAAAAAAAATCAAGGGCCTTAAAAAGCTTCTCGTTCGATATTTGCTTGAGACTACAAGATTGATGGAACGTTTATATTTTTAAAAAATATTTGTTTATTTTATTTTCTAATTAACCTTCAAAATAATTCAATTTTTAATTAATTGTGTGCAATTTTAATCCGAAATGAAATTTCTGAAATGTTTAAAACTAATTATCGCCGGGTGAAAAAAACTCGTTTTCAATTTTTTTTTTCTTTTTTTAAATTCGTAATATTATAAAATAAAACGAAGAAATAAAAAATAAATGAAGTATTGAGTTAGTTAAGTTTAAATTCGAAATAAAAATTATTAAGTATGTTTTTCATCAATTTTTGTTTCAAATAGTGCACTATACCTATACTATATACTAAATTACTATACTCATTAATATATAGGTAATTCAACGTAATATTAATGAAAGATAAAATTTAAATCAGGAGCTAAATCAGGTCCAGAAGATAAAATGAGTGAAAAGAAATACAAATGAGAAATTTCTCCATAGAATTAGAAAAAATAGAGCTTAATGGAAGAATCTGGAAGAATTGAGGAGTCAATAATAAGCTGATTGGGCACATATTGAGACACGGATTGCTGGAAAATATTTTGGAGAGAAAGTAGAGGGAAAAAAGCCTCGGGAGAGACCTAAATTATAAAATTTGGTCGTAGAAAGTTGATTTGGATGCTGATTTTTTTTTTGTCTGATTTTTATTTTACGGTTTAGGCCTCAGAAATTTCCGTTCGAAAATGCTAAAATGAAAAAATTGAGTCGTTATAATATGAGAAGCCCCTGGCTATAGTTTATGAGTTGAAAGTTCAGCCGCATGTTTATTTTATTTTCAATTTCATTCAATTTTATTGGGGGTCGGGTTAGTCGAGCGGTTAGCCTACTAGCCTGCTGATCAAGTGGACCCGGGTTCGAATCCGACTCGAGGCAACCGGCTAAAAATCTGATCCCTACATAGAAGAAATAGTTAAATAACAGTATCACAAATTGGCTGATGGCTAGAAGGGCCAAAAAGCAAAAAAAAAATTCAATTTTATTTTAAAATACTAATTGTCTAGGTTTCATTATTTTACTGATCGCTACGGCCTAATCACCAAAATTTGCGGACTGAGTCTTGAAAAAGGTTCTACTTTTTCTCCAATTTCTTCTAAGGCAGTGTTTCCCAACCTTTTTTGTTTCATGTTCCACTTAAGCCTTTTTTAAATTCTCATTCCCTCTATGTATCATATACCTACATAATTTTATATATTCTAAAAATGAATTATTATTTATTTAATTACAAAAACAAAATTTTGTTGATTAGAATGGTTCTAGATACATTTAAGTGTATTTTATACATTGCTTAAAGTACTTACTATCAAATTTAGTTAACATTTATTTTTTCAAATATGGGTAACTAATTTTGTAGATTTTTATATTTATCTGGACGAGCCCATTTTTGAATTGCCCCCTGTGGGACATGGACTCCAATTTGTGAAACACTCTTCTAAATTGTTAGAGTGGTGTGGGAAATGTTTTTTATTTTTTAGAGTTTACTCCGTAAGAATCGATTTGCATATAAGGAGCCCGGTATGGAAAATTATGGGTAGTAAAATTCAGTCAACGAATGACGTTCGCACACTCTTCTGGTGGTGGAAAAGAGATACATTATTCAAACATTTTTTAGGCGCGGATTTTAAAATTGACATTGAAAAATTAATCGAAAAAATATTATTATTATATTATATATTTAAATATATTATATTATTATTATATATATAAATGCAACATGACAGGTTCCATCCCTGTCGAGTGCTTATTTATTTTTTAAAACATTTGAAACTTTATTACTTGACATTTAGAAATTTTCATTTAATTAATCTCAAAAATTAAATGATGATTTTATTTATATATATCATATACAATTCAACCCTATAATTTGATACGTCTTTCTCTAATGTAGTATGGTTAAACTTAGATAATTAGACAATCACTATAAATATTCATTTTTTATTTTATATACTTATGTTATATTTATACTTTATTGTTATTAGATATATCATACATATTATATTATATATATTATATTATATATAATTCTTATTTTAAATTTAATTATAATATTTATTTAAAATTTATATAACATTTATATTATAGATTTTATTTATAATTCGTGGGTATTGATTTGTGGGTAAGATTTGTGAACCACATATCTACCAACGTTCATGTGTCTTATTTCAGTTACCATAAGCCTCTAGTCACAGTAATTAATAACGACGTCGCTATTGATCTAATTACTATTTGAAATTTTATTTAGGTATTTTCACTGATTCGTTTATTTATCATTTGATATGGTATTAATCTTTTTCTTAGACTAGTAAGCCTTTTTTGTGCCTATTTAGACAGTCGATCTGAATGAGTAAACTCCAGTCGTGCGTCGGAGCTGACTCACACATTTTATTTTTTTATTTTTTATTTTTATGGGTAGACCTCTGAGGTAAAAAAATAATCAAGCAAAATCTTCTGTTATTTAATCTGTCAAAATATATATTTGAAAGCACCTTTCATTTCTGATTTCTCTCAAAGGGCAGTTAATGAAGAAGATCGGATCTCGCAATTGACGTGTAGCTGTTTGATTACTTGTTCTCAAGCACTTAGCCCCTCATCAAGTCCAATACAGACTACTCGGCTTTATTAATTTCCAATCATGCTGCTGTCTGTCTGCTAGAATTAATATAATTGAAAGAAGAGAAAGCCCCTGTACCCCCACTTGTACCCTTGTACTTCTTCATACCCCTTTACAAACTCAAATATCAGGCACCGGGATCAACTTCTTCTCTGGAGGGTCCATCCATTATAATGCCGGTGGAGGATTTCAATAAGCCACTTAGCTATAGCCGATTCCATTAGAAATCCTCTTCATCTCATTTGGGATTTCGTTACTAATAAAATTTTCCCAAACGAAAAGAATCTTTAAAGAAAAATTAAATAAAACTTTTTTTCTTTTTTTTTCTTCTTTACTTTTCAATTTGATTAATTTTACGAGCAAATTGATAGAGGGGGAGTAAAAAGAGAAGAAGAAAAAAAAACTTTACAACTTTTAACTGATTTAAATAATAAATTATACTTTAAAATTTATATGAGAGCTATGTGATTTATTATTTAAGTAAATAATTCAGGCCGATAATTCTTCGATCATTAAAAAAAAAAATATATTATTTAAAATGATAAATTTTATATGGACTCAAAATATACAATATTTACTTTTAACTGACATTTATTTTCACTTCAAAAAAATAAAAACAAATCGTGCGTAATTTCATTTTCATTCATTTGGAAAATTAATCTCAATTTATTAAAAAATATTTAAACCTTTTTTGAGATAGCCCAGTCAACAAAAATAAATAAAATTAATAATTTGAAAACTTTTTACAAATGAGAGTTTATGATAAAATAAAGTAAGGTGACCAAACGTACTCCTTTAGGGAGTTTTGTTTTTCTTTTTCGTGAATCGTACTCCTTTTAAAACCTGTACTCCTTTTGTACTCTATTGTATTATTTTGTACTCCTAAAAACATAAAAACTATAACAATTATTAAATGCAACCTTGTATACGTTACTGTGCTAATGTTGGCTATGATAATTGAAAATATGATTTCAATAATTAAAATATTAGAATTACTATTGTATCTATTTTATATTCTTTTAAAAATATATACTCGATTGTAGAAGACTCATTTTTTTCACAACCCCAATCACCATAACCAATAAAAAATGAAGGCGACCAATTATAAATAAATTGACACGTTTTGATGTGGCCGTCCACTTGACTTTACCATACACTTCTGGTTGAATTTGGTACAAGGACCTTGATTTTCATTTTTGACCCATCCCCCCTAATTTTGGAGCCAGAGAAAAAAAATATATTCGTTATTATAGGTTCTTTTATAGTATATTTCATTTTTCTAGTTTTTTTTTACTTTGAAAATAATAGGTAATTGAATAAAAATGTAAATAAACATTTTTATCGAGACAACCACCAGTGAATAATTATTTCAATTAACAAAAAACCCATCAAAAACAACTTAGCCGAAGATGAGACCGTGACAGATCGAATGTCCAACACAAAACCCTCATAACCCGTGAATTTCATCCAAATCATTTGAGCCGTTTTCGAGAACCCGACCGGATATATATATATATAATTTTTGCTCTTTAAATATAATAAGATAGTAAACAATCAAAGGAATGTTGACTTATTTATACCAACGACAATCACGTTAAATTAATGGGCAGGGTGTCTAACTATATCTGCATCCCCTATGTTAATTAGTATTCCAATCTCGTGATTTACTACAGAATTATAAAGCGTGCTCCATTGCTCCAACCTACTCCTGTTGTCAAAGAGCCCCGGTCTTCTCTAAATAAGAACTCAATTAATATTTAATTAAAATATTTATACCTATATATATATAAGTTTATATACTAATTTAATTAATACGTTTTATTATATTCATCTTCACGGTTGAATTCCACTTTTCACAAAATGTCTGCTCTCTGTATACAATGGAATCATTTTAAATGGAACATTTTTTCCTCTCTTAGAATCATTTAATAGGGTTGTTTTCTCAAGAGATTTGTTTGCTCTCTTGAAATGCAGAGCATTATGTACCAAATGGAACCACTCGATTCTGAAGAACCTTTCTAGAGAGAGATACTAGGTCAGGACTTAAACCAATGATTGTAAAAAATCATCGATTAGTGATTTAGTAGTAGTAGTAGTAGTAGTAGTAGTAGCAACGATGTAGAATATTTTTTTTTTTTTTTTTTTGAACAAAATGTTTTTATTTACCAAATTTAATTTTACATATTTATTATTTTTACAATAATTTAGGCATCGAGTAACGCTCCCTTTCCTTGTCCATATTTAAAACAGTGTCTTTTATTATTTTAATTACTTTTAGATGTTTTATTGTGGGATGTAGGATAAATGAAAAGAGTTATGCTAATTTAGTGAATTTTGTCAAGTGAGGTCGGATTCAAGGAAATAATAATTAAAAACTAATGGGTAATTGCAATTTTGAAAAAATATAGGGATTTTCGAAAAATCAATACTCACTGGAGACTTTAGCGAAATTACAGTAATTATTATTTAATATGAAGAAAATTTAAAGGTCATATAAAATATTAAAGATATTATTGAATATGTATTGTTTCAGAAGATGCCAGTTCCCTCGGGAAGCAAACCCAAGTGCCAAAGCTTCTATCTATTTAAGTTAACTGAAACCTTAAGACATTATGTTCCCTTTCTAACATGAAATTAAGCATACTCGTATTCATATAATCCTTGAATATCCATATGTCCTTTAAATTAATTTCTTCTTATTATTATTAATAATTTGAAAATAGACATTTTTAGCTATTTACAATATTTCAAACAGATTTACGAAATGTAACATTATTGAATTTTAAGACTGCTCAGATCTGAATTGATTGAAGAAATGTTTGTTGTTTGCTTTGTAAAAGTAGTATTTATCTTATAATTTGTATTACTTTGTATGAATTCACTAATAATTATTTAAAATAAATATTTCTCAATAAAACGTGCCTCTAATTTTAGCTTGCAATCAATATTTTCAACGAATAAAATTTAATGTTTAAGTCAATTTTTGGTCAATTTTACTACACACAAAAGTTCTTATACTGTTCTGCTGTGGCCACACCCTGAGCCACTCATCTGGATCAAATATGGGAGGATCGGAGGGTTAAAAGGGGAGATGTGGGGGCCCTTTAAAAAAATATATATAACAGATATTAAAAAAATACAAATCTTTAAAAAACAATCAAAAACACGTTTATTCGAAACCAAAGGTTTCGGGAGAATTTCTCTCTTTTTTAATGGTAAATTTTTGTAAAAAAATAAAAAATAAAATAAAAGTTGCTTCCTCTAAAATTTAGAAAGCAACACTAAAAATTTTTTAAAAAATCTACAAAAATTTACCTTTGAAAAAGGGAGAAATTCTCCCGAAACGTTTGGTTTCGAATAAACGTCTTTTTTGATTGTTTTTTAAAGATTTGTATTTTTAAATATTTTTTATACAATCAATTTCTTGGATAACAGATATTTACAAAAGAATGTACATTATTTATTTTTGAATAGATTCCCTGTGTATACTATTTCCATATGAAAATACATTTAAAAAAATATCTCAGCAAAAAAGTGATGAATTGTTTTTCCAAGTAACGCACCCTAGAATTGGTGGCTGCTTGTCTAAAATGACTCCGGAATTGTTTTCACTTTAGTAATTAATCAAAATCGGGAGCGAGTGCAAAAAAAAAAAAACTAAAATGAAATAAAGGAAGGAAGGACAGTGTTTTTGAAGGGAAGCAAAGGGGCGAGGGAGTTTCGAGAACGGATATCTATCTCCTAGAGAATGGGCGTTGATAAATGATAAATCTCACTGCGAATGCTCTACTTTATCACGCAATGCAATGCAAAAGCCCTCTGGTGTCTGTGTCGTCGTCAAATCAGGGGAAGGAAAAAAGGGAGGCTTTCATTTTTTATTATGTCACCCGAGGTGGTTTTCCCAAAGTTTAACGGGTGATTTCGACGTCATTCATTCTGGCATTAATCTTAACCTTGAATCCCATTTAATTATAAAGAAGTTGTTCAAATAAGAGATTTGGGGGTGAAAATATTTTTTGCTTAAACTTTTTGAAGTCTCAATCATGATAATGGTTTTGTGGTGGTTTCGAGAGTAATGTTACTTTTTACCCGATAGATTTAGAAAATGAAGATTTCAAATAGTTAGAGAAAAGGCATCAAATCGATAGCTTTTTAACTAGAAAGAAATGATAATGGCTTTTGTTGCTACCCTTCATTATTTATTACTTTAGATGTTTTTGTTTTAAAAACTTTTTACATCTGCAATCACCAAGGCAAGGAATAATTCAGGGACACGATTTCGTCAAGGATAGTTAGTAGAGTATATCAAAGTATAAATTTACGAAACGTGACAAACGTGGCTGTTGGCCAAAACTAAAGCTGAAAATACTTAAGTCAAAAATACTGAATAAAAAAAGTAAAAATTCGTAAAATGTAATAATAATATATTGTTGTGCCGTCGGGAATTTTTTCCTTAAATATAAATATAATTATCCTTAAGGGTAATATTTTGGCAGCCGGCTTCCCTTTTTGATCCTCGAATGTGACCATATCACAATGGGAAAGGGATTTTACAACTTCCTGGACGTAAATGGAGCTTAACACATCGATTATAAATTCATTGGCTTTTTGGGAAATTTCCAGAGGCAGTCTTGGGTCAGTCAGAGAGCTAGGCAGTTCTAAGCTGAAACCCAGTTGGGGTGGTCAGTTGTCAATTGGAGTTGAGAGACGAGTTTTAAGCTCTCCAGCCATCAGCATGGAGAAATGTAAATTTATAAATAACTAATAAAAAAAACAAAATTAAATAATACTCTTTTCTTTAAATACATCTATCCTACTTCAATTACCATCATATCAGCATCAGGACTGAAACAGGTCGAATCGCTTGGGCGCGTTACCAAGACCTTTCTGCGGAGACCTTCTTCGAGATAAATCTACAAATCGTCAACCTTTCTCTGGTCAAGAAGGGTTGCAATCAAAACTCTAAAGTGTTGTCGTAACAATATTTAAAAATAACATAACATATATCCAACACCTCCAAAAAAACTTTGGCGATTATATACAAATAACTCTTCGGCTAAAGAAGTATCACTTCCCCCGTGAGCCTATGTGGATGAGGCTCACACATATGTAGATATATAGTTTTTTTGACTCTGTGTTTTGATGTCTCATGAAATGTGGAGAAAAATTATTTTCAACAAAGATTTTTTTCCTGTGTCTGTATGTGTGTTTGGATTCTGATACTGATGATAACTCAAGATGTATTGTCAGCCAAAATATTTGTATTTTCAATTAGAAGAACTAACTAAATTTTGGGCTCTCTAGCTTTAGAACTTCCGGTTCAGAAATGGACAGAATATCATTTTTATCAAGATAAGTAAATCATTTTTTTAATAGTTTATCATAATAAATACAAATCTTAAAAAAAAACAATCTTCAAAACGTTTAATAAACCAGACGTTTCGGGATGAATTTCTCCCTTTATCAATGGAATTGTTCAAGTTAAAAAAGTTGCTTTCTCTAAAGTTTAGAAACCAACACTAAAGAAATTAAATATTTTGAATATATGGTAGACTGTGGGTCAGTGGTTAGAGTGTGGGACCGGTGACCTGAAGTATGCTGGTTCGAGACTGAGTCTCGGCAGATATTTGCAGTCGCCTCCTCTTGGAAAACAATGGCAACCTACCAAGAGTATAATTGCCTAGTCAACTTCTCCAAACTAATAGTTCGGAATCGGCGTTAAAAAGTAGGTTCCGTATATCTGTGTAAAACAACTAAACACACTCAGCACAGGTATATGTGGAGAGGCGCCGACGCCCGATTCGGGCATATCACTCTGAGAAGAAGAAGGTAGACAATGTTACAAATTGTCTAATTGTTCTAGTTGATTATATTTAAGTTTATTAATGAGCACCTCAACCTGTATACCAGGTCTTGTAAAAGTTTTTACTTTGTCGTCCAATTCCAATTTGAAAAAGAAAAATATTTTTTCAAGGCTCGGTACGATTTTTCCAAATTTTAACGATGGCTTTTAATTAATGTCCACACGCTATTTTACACCCCCTTTAAAAAGCTCAAATTCGCATCTTTCTCGAATATGAAACTCTATGTCTTTCTCGCGAAATATTGTGTTTTGGAGTTGTTGATGATGAAATAGAAATGTATTTGAGTGTCTATATGTGTAATAATGGCAGAGCTTAAAAAATTGACAAAGTGTTTAGAGCTTTATTTATCAAGAGCCTGAAGAAACTGCAATAAAGTAGCGAAACGTTCCAATTGATAAGTCGTAAATAAACCCTTATTTTGTTCCTCATTCTCTGAAAAATAAAAATTACATTACTTCCAAAAAAACTTCGGTAACCCAACCTTTGAAATTTTTTCCTCTTATTTTCATGATACTAGATTCAATTCTGATTTAAATGTATTGCATCTTCATGAGACTTGCTCATATACCTACGCATATACTGTGTACTTTGTATTCGAGTTTTGTCAAATCAAGTAATAAATCCAGGGTTTATAATATATTATATAATTTTCTAAATAGGAGTAGGTACGTAATACTTATGATAGACATAGCTAATATTTAAGTAATTTGAAAATTATCCATCGGAATTATTTTTACTTTCACTTATATTTTTGATTCAATATGTCTAAAATATATACAGTAAATAAAAAATAACTAGCAATAATAATACTTTATAATAATGATAAAAAAAATATCTCCGAGATGTGTTTGTAATAAAAATTTATTTTTATCGGGAAATATTGGTAATGTTTTTGGATTCCCTAAAAAAAGTTCAAGAAACCTATTTAGAGCAAAGTATTAGCTTCTAATGTATAATTTATAATTTCAAATCATATTTCCACAAACATTTTTTACTTTAGCATACAGGGTATGGTCAAGTATTGTAATGAAAATGTGCATGAAAAAAGTGTTTTTTCCTACTTTTTTCGAAATATCTAAAAAACGCTTAAAATTATTTTGATTAAAAAAATTGAGCGAAACCATGACATTTCGGTCTACAAAAAAGCTCTAATAAGTGAACATCGAAAAAATTATATTTTTCGAGATAATAATTGTTTTGTCAAAATGTCTGTTAGTTAGTTAGTCTGTCTGGTTGTCTGGTTGTATGTTTGTCTGTTAGTCTGTGCGTTACCAAATTTTTGTGGACGAGCTAGCTCTAAAACTAGTGTGAATATCGAAACCAAATTTTACACGTAGTTTTGGCCCATTGAGATTAAGAGCTGATTAGATTTTGGTGCACATCGACGCAAAATTAAGGGGGGGTGGAGGGGGGGTTAAAAATTAATAATCTAGGCCATTTGAGCAAACTCAACCAAATTTTGTATACATAATCAGCGGGACCCCAGAAGTATAAAAATGCAAAAACTAACCCCCCCCTACATGATTATAAATAATTTTAGGGGTCAGGTTGTATGGTAAAGTCAAGTCGAAGGCCACATCAGAACAGGTCAGCTTATTTCACGTGAATTTCCATGATTTTTTTAAATATAATTTTATATTAATCATGTTAGACTGTTAAATTGGTTGCAATGACTATTAAATCTTATATGGCCTTAATTGATAAGCTTTCAAATTCACATATGTTACTACTACGGTATCCTATCTATTGTCACTGAATTCATATTAAGTTTCATTTTATTTTAAATCAATAAACGGACAAAAGTGTCCTTATACTTAATCCTTAAATTACCCCCCCCCCTTCCCCTTCCCCCAACCCTCTCTCCTCCTTCAAAATTTTAGACACAACTACGTCTAGGTAGAGTTAAGTAAAAGTTTTCAAATTGTGAACAGGTAATTAGCGATGATTAAATAAAATCAAAATGGAAGCCCCTGAAAGTTATGCAACCGTTTATACAGGAAAGAATAAGGCTTAGATTAGTTTAGGGGTCTCCGGTAGGATCGCTACTATCGACATCTAAAAGAGGCTTTTTAGCAAAACGACCAATTAAAGGTCTCTGGAGGTTATTTTAACAAATTTATTTGAGCTTACTATCGTCGATAAGACCCTCAAGCTGAACCTTAATTTGAAAGCTTTATGTTATGGTTTTTAAAAATAATAATAAAAAAAAATTAAATTTACTTCAATACTTTTTGAAATGACATTCTTCATTATAATGAGATTATTACATTGAAAAAGTTTATTCTAAGTGGGTGTAGTTTATTAAAAATTCAGATCGTCAACAACAACACGTGGAAAAAAATCTTCTAAATCAGTTAAATATAAATCAAGGAGATGTTCTTTAAAACCTCCTACTCTCTTGGATATCAAGTATTTTGATTTTGTCTATAAATACGTCTAGACATAGAAATCGGTATATCTGTAGACTTAGGGCAGATAGCCATGACAATATGTAAATAAATAATATATATTTTTTTTGGCTTTTCGGCCTTTCTAGCCAATTTACGATACTATATTTTTTTTTAATTTGTCTCTACCCCCGGGAGACGGATTCGAACCTGGGTCCACTTGGTTAGCAGGTTGACACGCTACCACCTAGCCTAACCCGACCCCCCAAATAATAAAATTATTTAGAATTTATAAAGTAAATTTTGGAGGTCAGGTTGGCCGATATGGTGAAGTACAGAAGCTACCCGGGTTCAAGCCCGACTCGCTGCAAACCGACTTTAATCTGATCGCTACATAATAGAGAAAAATAAAGTAAATTTGTATTTAATTGTTTAATTGCAATAGTTGTTCGATTCACTTCAAATCATATCACTTCGGTTGGGTTAGATCCAATTTAACTCTCTAGTCCAGTTAGGATATTAGAATAAACCAAAGAGCCGAGCCAAACTGGATCGAACCAAACCGAACTGATATGAATTTGCAGTAAACTTATTTTGTATTTAATCCGACATTATTAAAAAAAAAAAAAAAAAAACGAGCTTATTTTTATTTTACCCAAGTGAAATCTTAATAAAATTTATTTAGGTCAAGCGTGGGAGTTAATTATTCCAACGATGCTCTTTTTCCCTTTATAAAAATTATCGATAGGTGCTGCGCAACCTTGTATTTTCTCCTTATCCCGCCGTTGAAAACAAGCTCAGACAAGTCTTGTAAATTTTTTTTTTCATTTTTTTCATTTTACTTTATCCAATGCGAACCAATTGAAATGAAATTGAAAACCTATCATTATTTTAACAAAATGAAGCGGTGATTAGTTTTTGGTACATATCGCCCCACAAAAATTAGTACTTTATTATGGTACTTTTTTAGTTTTTTCTAAATATCTTGAAAATGACTTAACCAATTTTGATGAAATTTAATATCCGAATTAAGTACCTTAAGGACCACAAAAAAGATTAAATAAAATTTTTAGTAAAATTATATTTTAAAGTACTTTTCTCTAGAGTAATATAATACATTTTAAAATTCTTTGAAATTTATTCATACTATCGATTTAATATAGCTCATTTAACATTGCTTAAGTAATAATGGATAAACTTCTCTCTGTGAAATGATAAAAATTTGGGAGGAAATTTTATAAATAACCATAGCCAATGCGTTGTTTTCTTATCCGTTACCTTTGCTGAAGACATAGAGGAATCTAGTTAAAATTAAAAATAGGAATTGATTCTCATCTATTACTTGAGGAATAACTATTCTACATTGGATTTTTGACGTTTCGATTATTATTGGTAACCATTACTGAAGACATGGAGTAATCGACTTAATATCAAAAATAGCCATCGATTCTTATCTAATACTAGAGGAATAGCCATATTGCATTACATTTTTGATCTTTTGACTATTAATGGTAACCATTGCTGAAGACATGGAGGAATTAGCTTAAAATCATAAATAACGATCGATTCTTATCTAATACTAGAGGAATAGCCTTATTGCATTCAATTTTTTATCTTTTGACTATTAATGGTAACCTCCTCTACTTAAAACATATAGAAATTATCGATAGGAGGTGCACAAATTAATTATTTCTCCTGATCCTGTCATCCAATGCAAGGTCAGACAAGTTTTTAAAATTATTTTTTTTTCCATTTGCCTTTTTACTTTATACAATGAGAATCATGGATAAAGAATTCTAATCGGTCTCGGGTTAAATAAATATCCATGAGACGTGAATTTTGAGACTGTAAATTTTATTTTAATATACAACCCACAATGTAATATTATGCTTATTGTTGCATTGATCTTTTAGCAAATGTTAATTATGTATTTTGTCGATAATAATTTTATAATTTAATTCAAAGTTTTATTGGTTGTTGATTTTGATTTCTAAAACTATGTTCCCATTTTAATGATCCTTTGGAAATCCTTTGATCTTGGCAAGTCCGTAGGCTCAATACCGATCTGATTACATAGTCGGATCAGATGTTCAATGGGGTTCTCAACCTCAGAATTGGATTCCTTAAAAAGCCTCAAAATATCGTAGATATCAGCTATCTAATAACATTTGAATTTCTAATAAACCATTTTTTTCTTTGAAGTGCATTACTTTTACACTTTTTTTTATTTTATAAAAATAATTTATTTGTTTTCTATAAAAAAGGGGCTTTGGTGAGGGGGGGGGGGGGTGTTATCATAAAGCGTGGAGTGTTTTAATCTGAGTCATTTAAATTCTCTCTTTTATAATTCAATAAATCTTTTTCAAATACAATGCAAACCATTTTCAAATAAAATGTCTCCATTATTTTTCCCTTTTAACCCTTCCCCCTCCCGTTTCTCTAAAACATTTCATTGTAATGGCATAGAGTAGAGGAATTTAATAGGAAAAGAAAAAAAGAGACCGAAAGAGATCTATGGTACGAAAACAAAAAAGCCTTTTATGTCAATTTTTAAACCAATGGCTGTAATTATTTTTAATAATTCTTATTGTTCTCTATAAATTAATACTATATGATCGATTAATAGGAGTGCATTAAATTGTAATTCGATGGCAGAATTTTGAATCCATTAACTAATCCAGCCTGATCATTAAGAATAGTTTATAAATTAAAAATTAATATGATTTTCATCATTGTTTAATTTCTAAAAAAGAGTTTATTTGTTTTCAGAAATGGTGAAAATAAATTAAACTAGAACCACTGGGTTATACCTTGTTCACACTAAATTTTAAAGTAAATTGACAAAAATCTTATAAAAAATATCGTTTAAAATGTATTTTAAGGTAGGTAACTAATATTTATATACTAATAAATAAATTATTTTGGGAGTCGGGTAGCTCAGTCAGCTAACGCGCTGGCCTCTCTTCGGCATCGATCGATTATGACGATGTTGGAGTGGAGGTCCGGGGTTCGATCCTGGCTGGCAAATAAAAATTTGTACCGGCTCGGCTCCCTCACTAACACTACTAACACTTTACTTATGTGCTGTCTAAATGGGCTTTGTTCTCGGTGACATTAAATAAATAAAAAAAAAAAATTATTTAAAAAAATTTTTGATTTGTTTGCCCCATTCCCCAAAAAAATTCAAGTACCTACATGTCTTTTTTTTAAATGTTATACTATTTTATAAAATAGTTATTGAAATTTGTGATTAGTTTATTTAAGAGTTTCGAGCTCGAAGAAAATATAATCCTATAATACCAATGAGTTTTTTATATCAATTTTGAAAATGTCAGTTTGAATATATTTTTAAAAATAAATCTAGTAATTTTTGTTTTTAATTCTTGAATGGAAATTTTTTTTATAAAATTCTAAATCAGTATTTGATTTTCTATTTGAATTTGTTTTAATTATTAAGTATAACATTACATTATTTATTTAGTTCTCACAAGGATAGATTACCTGAGATAGAGAGAGGTCATACCATTCTTTTTAAGGTTTTGACCAGGTTTCCTTAACAACTTATGGCAAATTCCGAGATGGCTAATGCGTCGTTTGCACCTGGTATCGGGTTTTTGAGCGGAATTATTTAAATTACGTTTTGTATTTTGATGGAAATCTATGATCATGTTATTTGTTAATGAGCATATATTCTATTTTTTTCTTTTTCCTGTTTGTTAATTGATCATTTCTTTTAATTAATTTGTATTTATGTTTATTAATTTCTTCAGCTAATTTGTATTGATGTTTTGTTGACCTAGCCTCCGAGGACTTGTCCCTCTAAGCTTATGTATTTATTTATTTAAAATGTGAGTTACTTTATAATTCTTTATCCCGAATTTACAAAACTTAATTAAATATAATATATATTATCTATGGAGGAATGGCAGAAGTGAAGGAGTTTAACAATTCACATATTAATATCAAAACTAGTTTTTAAGGAATTTGGTGTTGGTACTTGATGAAACATTTTTTAAATTATTGGATAAAAAATATTTGGTAGGTTTCACATTAAGTCTCTCCAAAAATAAATTCGTTTTATTTTTATATCTTAATGTGAAACCTACCAAGTATTTTTTATCCAATAATTTAAAAACTATTTGTAAATAAAATTTTATACTGAATTTTTGGAAAATGTGATTAGAAAATTTCACAAGAATTATTAAGATAAACAATTATAGGCCTCAAAAGACCGGCCTAAATATAATATAATAAATATAATTTTTTCAGAACCCTTTAAAATAACTAACGGGGAGATATAATATATTAATATTTTATATTATATATAATATCTCTAATAGCATTTTCTTCTAAGGACTTTTTTTTAAAATTGGCATTGTTTCTAGGAATATTAATCCCCTAAGATCTCGATGCCATGAGGTCTAAAAACACTCATAATTATCTTAACAAGTCTAATAAAAAATTCGTACCAATAAATGATTATTTGTTAATCGATATCCATATGATTTTGAATATTAATCAAAAACAATATTCTATAAATGAGCAATACCAGTGGAACTATTTGAAATTTAATCTGGAATATTTATTACTAAATAAATAAAATAAATAACACATATATCAATAAGATTTTCAATATTATGGTATTTACAATTTCATGTATCAAAATAATGTTTTGTTAACAAAATTTAATACCAAATCAGTTGTGATTTATCGATTTGAACTTTTCTTTTGCTAAATCCATCATTTCACTCAAAAAACATTTTATATATATTGAACATGTCAAGCCAATCTTTTTCTTTTATTCTATTTCATTTTTTTTTCACTACCCCTATTACCCTTTTTGAGGACTTAGATGGGCATTACATAGTCCTAGGGATGGAAGGCAACGAGATTGGAAGATTAGTGATTTATTGGCTTGGGGATTGGCAAGTCTGTTTTGCAATTTTCCATTTAATAAAAAGAAATTGAGGATGAGAAGGAAGATCCTCTTTTCGACTTTTTTTTTCTTATCGGATCTGTTCGGTTCCGATTCGATAAAAGAAATAAAGAAAAAAAACGAATATTTTTTTTTTGACCTCGCTTCTGCTTTTCTTCCCGAGTCTAATTTCCTGAATAATCACAAAAGAAAAAAAAAAGAAAAATAAACTGCTATCTGCACCATTAGGTTCAAAGGGAAAATTTTCTCTGTAACTACAAATAACTATATTATATTATTAGATATTGTATATATACCAAATTGACAGCCATCATTTCAAATTAATAGCAAACACATATAGAATACAATGCCTAAAATACTACCTATGACACCTTTAAATTATATCAAAACTTGGCAGTCCAGTTAAATAGATAATGGATAAGCCATATTTTACTCCAGAATATCTTCCCATTAAGGACAAAGAAATATCTGCTTATCGCTTAACTTTGGCTTCTACTAACTTGAACATAATAAACAATAAATAATACGAATGAGAAAAATATTTAGTATTTTTGAGTGAATTTTTGAGTAAATCCAATATTCCGGCCGCCTGGAGAACTTTACCCATTAGTCAGCCTAAAGAGTAATTTAAAGAGAAAGAATTCAATCAATCTTTTTCGGACAAATTCTAAGATTTTAGTAGAAATATTATTAAATTGCGATATCAGCTGACTGCCCGGAAAGCATGTTAGTTCTCAGGTTCTACACCTGAGGGGATGAATCCTCTGATATCGCAATTTAATAATATTTCTACTAAAATCTTAGAATTTGTCCGAAAAAGATTGATTGAATTCTTTCTCTTTTAAAATGCATGCGGTTGAAAATCTAGACGAGAGCTGATTTTTTGAAAAAACTTTCAACTATTTTCAAAAAAAAGATGCTCAAAACTTTAATTTTAAATTTAAATACGAGGACTTGTATGAAAAACATTTTTTCATTTTAAGCTAAATTTTTTAATTTCCGTTATAGAAGAATGGAGTAAAAAATTTCTGTGCTTATATCATATATTGCGATTCAGAGAGAGGTTTTTTGTCTCGAGGGCGTGAGCTGACTGCCCGGAAAGCATGTTAGTTCTCAGGTTCGACTCCTAAGGGGATGAATCCCCTCTGATATCGCAATTTAATAATATTTCTACTAAAATCTTAGAATTTGTCCGAAAAAGATTGATTGAATTCTTTCTCTTTTAAAATACATCTTGGTTAATTTGAACCCGAACTGATTTTTTGAAAAAACTTCCAACTATTTTCAAAAAAAAGATGCTCAAAACTTTAATTCTAAAGAGTAATAATTTTTCATTTCATTTTATCAGCTAATAGTCAAAAATTCTTTTATCTTTTAAAATCATAAGTGAAAAAATAATTGAATATTGTAGCTCTGGCCCAAAATCGAAATTGAATTTGAATTATTTTTTCATTTAGAGCTATTTAACTAATTCAATTTTTTTTTCATGAATAAGAAAAACATTGAATTATAAAATATAAATAAATAGCTGTACTAATTAAAATACTCCAAAAGTAGTTTGAATTTGAACTTGATTTATAACAGTGAAAGCAAAGATTTAAGTATCTTTTTGAGTGTCTTTTTTTGAAAAAAGATGGAAATTATTTCAAAAATCAACCCAGACCTATAATATTAATAAATGAATTTAACTTTTAAGGACAAATCATAGATTTTAGAGAAAATATTTTTACACTGCATATCAGAGAGCTATAATACTTATATATGTTGCATGTCAGAGAGAGATTTGTCTTAAAGGTTTGGCTAACGGCCCGGCAAACTTAGTTAGCGCTTGGGTTCGATTCCTAAGGGGACGAACCTCTCTGATATGCAATGTAAAAATATTTTCTCTAAAATCTATGATTGGTCCATAAAAGTTAAATTCATTTATTAATATTATAGGTCTGGGTTGATTTTTGAAATAATTTCCATCTTTTTTCAAAAAAAGACACTCAAAAAGATACTTAAATCTTTGCTTTCACTGTAAAATTAATGGGTCCCTCACTGAAAACTTTTTTCAGTTTAGCAGGAATTTTCACTTTTCCCTTTGAGTTGAAGGGAGTGAAGAATCTTTAGCTATAATACTTATATATGTTGCATGCCAGAGAGAGATTTGTCTTAAGGGTTTGGCTACTGGCCCGGCAAGCTTAGTTAGCGCTTGGGTTCGATTCCTAAGGGGACGAACCTCTCTGATATGCAATGTAAAAATATTTTCTCTAAAATCTATGATTGGTCCTTAAAAGTTAAATTCATTTATTAATTGATTTATAACGTTGGTGCGCCTGTATTTAGGCAACACAGTGAGCGCAGCAGAATGAAAGCTGCGTATTAGCTAGGCGAGTCCAGTCGTTGATGGAATGCTCCAGAGCTTATGGCTTAACAAATATAGATGAAATTTAATATTCTAATTAAGTAGGTACATAGAGGACCACAAAAAAGGTTATATAAAATTATTATTAAAACTATATTTTAAAGTACTTTACCCTAGATTAATATAGTACTTATTTTTAATTCTTTATTTATTAATCTATAAAATTTATTAATTTCATCGGTTTAATATACATCAAACATGTTATGTAATAAATTTATTCCTCTAGTATTAGACAAGAATCAATCGTTATACATATATTTGATTTTAAGTCAACATGGACTTCAAATAGCCAGTGATATCTGATTACTAATAAAGGAATAAACATATTAATATTTCAAATGATTTTGGATAAATTCTAGCAACGATCCGTTGCAGTTTATTTTATTTAAAACCCCACAAAAAATTTTATCTTTCCCAAAATAATCATTCGGCTAAAATTTTAATTACAATTTTTGATTCCTGAGAAAATATAACTTGTGAATTTCAAGTTTTTATTTTATTTAGCTTACTAGCTTATGCTCTGATAGAGGGCAAGACAGATAGACAAATAGGGTCCAGTTTTATTTCTTAAACTGAATCCTAAAAAAGAATTTCAAATTAAAAATAGCCCAAAAAAACTTGAATATTTATTTAGATTTTTCTATCTTATTTTAATATTTTATTTTTTCTCAAACTCAAAGCATTAATAAATAAGGTAAAAACTTCTAAACATTTCGAAAAACATAAAATCCATTTGATTTTTGAACGATAAAATTTTTTAAATAATTGACCTGATAATCTGATCATTAAATAAATGAGAAAAAAATATATATCTCTGTCCAAAATAGGCTATGTTCCCGAGGAAAAAAAAAATAAAAAAATAATTGACCTGAAATATTTTTATAGAAAGTTATGCATATAGTTAAATAAAGAGAGGGAGGGAGGAGGACTTTGACCCCCATTGCCCAGAAAAAACTTCTAGTTCCGGACTGACAGATACACAATGTTGTTGATTTTTGATACGCGATAAAAATGTGTCCATTATTAAATCATGCATCATAAATCTCTTCCTATTTACAGTTGATTTATTTATTTAAACATTGGCAATTTAACGATTGGTTTGTAAAGTGTCAAATGAATGAGGAACGTTTGGAGAGAAAAAACAGCGACCATAATGTTTATCTCACCTCCAACTCTTCGGTTCAATCTAAACAAACTCCCCCTCGGTTTGGTGGGGTTTCGAGTCATTAACTCGACAACAACAACAACAACTCCACCCACCGACGCCCGGGCAGAAACTATAGCCTCTGCATTGACAATAAACAAAAGCAAATAACAATTTTTATTTATAAACAAAAAAAAGATGTCGAAAACGTAATTAATTAGGATATGTAAATAGACAAGAGCGCGCAATGAAATTGCTAGATGGATTCCAACGTAATGTTAATATTTATATTCTCTGTTTAATATGAAAGTTTAAATACATCGAAATGAAGAATGTCACTGACGAGCTTTTGTCTTTTGTTATATCTGAGAGAGCAAAACTCGTCGAGAGAGGTGAATTTGTTGACTTATAAATGTCTAAAAAATTTTAAGAAATATTTTTTAAGTCCCTCTGTCTGACTTGGATTTTGATAAGATAGCACACAATAAGCTGACGTGTTCTGATGTGGCTATCCACTTGACTTTACCATACAAACTGGCCCCTCACTTATATTTAATATTTAATAAAATTATTTATAATCATGTAGGGGGGTTAGTTTTTGCATTTTTAGACTCCTGGGACCCACTGATTATGTATACAAAATTTGGTTGAGTTTGGTAAATGGCAAAGATTTTCATTTTTGACCTTTACGCCCCTATCCTCATTTAGGGCGGTTAGTTTTTGCATTTTTAGACTTCTTAAATCTACTGATTATGTACACAAAATTTGGTTTAGTTTGCAAATGGCCAAGATTTTCATTTTTTGACCTCCGCCCCTCCCCCCCATTTCGGGCGGTTAGTTTTTGCATTTTTAGACTTCTGGGGGTCCACTGATTATGTATACAATATTTGGTTGAGTTTGCTCAAACGATCTAGATTTTTAATTTTTACCCCCCCCCCTCAACCCCCATTAATTTTTTGTCAATATTCACCAAAACTAATCAGCTCTTAATCTCAATGGACCAAAACTACGTGTGAAATTTGGTTTCGATATTCACACTAATTTTTGAGCTAGCTCGTCCACAAATTTGGTAACGCACAGACTAACTAACTAACAGTCATTTTGACAAAACAATTATTATCTCAAAAAAAATAATTTTTTCGATGTTTACATATTAGAGCTTTTTTATAGACCGAAATGTCATGGTTTCGCTCAATTTTTTTAATCGAAATAGTTTAGGCCGTTTTTTAGATATTTAAAAAAAAAAAGAAGGAAAAAAACCCACTTTTTTCATGCACGATTACAATACTTGACCATACCCTGTATGGTAAAGTAAAAAAACGAAGGTCGAATAAAGATTTTCTAATGCCAAAATGTTAGAATTTCTAATAAAAAAGAATACTGAGATTTTTCACTTTCTAGCTTCAAAACTTGTAAAAAATTCTGAAAATTGTAGAATAATTTATTTTTAAGACCTCTTCAACTAATGACCTGTAATTTGGCATATAATAATAAACAGTGAAAAGTAGCACTTTTGGGCCTATTTAAATCTTTCAAATTTAAACTGATCTCCATTAAAAAATTAAACGTCCCTGAGTTGTCTAAATATGTGTGTATATTTTTAGTATCTGGCTGGTAAGTAATTTAAATTTATATCTTACTCTCTATATCTATATTCAGTGAAGGATTTAAGTATAAGCCACACAAGCTATAGTTTAGGGACCCCACATTTTCGGGGGCCCCCGAAAAATTGTCCAAATGAGCAATTGTCATATACCATATATTTAAATATACTGAAGCAAAGGCAAGAAATAAAATATTTTAGTTTAATATAATTACTTAATCCTTATAACATGTTTCAAGAGATTAGATAGGCCTTTGTAAATTGTGACTTTTAAAAGAAATTTTGTTTCTTTTTACCATAGTTTGAATTTTTAAGTTTGTTATGAATAAAAATGATTTTAAGTTAAAGATTTATTATTTCACTATCTATATACTTTTTAATTGTATTTCATTTTAACCCTCTAGGTATCCGAAAATCATATTTGGCACTGACATATAATATCTGGACTTATAAAGGGCTCCATATCTCAAATAGCTTAGGGCCTTATCAAGTCTAAATCCGGCCCTGTCTATATTGAAAGAAAACAAAATGACTGAAGTGTTGAAAGGAAAGAAAATCGATGCTAAAATGGTTGGAGATGAAATTAATCTAATCATATACGAGTGATTGTATATAAGGGTAGGACAGAGGAAATAAAAGCTAGAAAAGTACTAAAATGGGGTTGAAAACAAAAAAGTAAAGTTCCAAAATACCAAAGAATACTGCTAGAGAAAGTGCTGAGGAGGCCCTAGAAAGAGAAAGGTGAGAACGTTTTTAAAAAAATTAAGAAAGCGATAAAGAGTACCACGGGGATTTAAAATGATTAAACGAGATCGGAACAAAGAAATAAAATTCCAATGTGAAATAAAAAACAAATAAGAAGGCAGCTAGAGGTCCTGAAAATATTATAGAGAAGAAAAATAGAATAGAATACACTATGGAGTAAGAACTTAAAAGAAAGAAAATAGAAAAAATAGAACGAGATTAGAAGAAATACAAAGATAAATTCCTTCAAAATTCAAGAGATGAAATAGTGAACGCAAAAAAAAAAAGAAAATACAATTTGTGAATTTATCTATTAGAAGGTTCCATAAAGAGGGGTATGACAGATGAAATAAATGATAAGAGGAAAAAGAAGAGCTTAACAAAGATTATAATGAGGAGGAACTTAACTAAAGATCAAACAAGTTAAAAAACAAGAAATCCTCTTGAAGAAAGATGTATTATGAAATGAATTCTATAAGGGGGCTCCACCAGATGAATTAAAGGCGGAATAGTAAAGAGGCTGAATGGAATTTGGAGAAGTGGTGAAATAAAAGAGGACTATATAGAAAGATCAAGCAATATTTATTTTAAAAGAGAAATAATTTAATCTTTAAGACAAATTCTAAGATTTTAGTAGAAATATTAAAATTACGATATCAGAGGGGATTCATCCCCTCAGGAGTCGAACCTGAGCTTTCCGGGTAGTCAGCTGAGTGAGCTGACTACTCGGAAAGCATGTTAGTTCTCATGTTCAACTCCTGAGGGGATGAATCCATCTGATATCCCAATTTAATAATATTTCTACTAAAATCTTAGAATTGTCCTAAAGATTAAATTCTTTCTCTTTTAACATACGAGTACATTGGTTAATCTGAACCCGAGCTGATTTTTTGAATAACATTCCAACTATTTTCAAAAAAAGATGCTCAAATGTTTAGTTTTATATATTTAATTTATTTGTTTTCACATATCAACTCCTGTGGATCAATTGTAATAGACTGAAAAAGGGGGCAAAGCCAAAGCTCTTGAAACTATAGTCTCCTTATAAATAAATTAAAAAAAATATTTTTCCAGCAGAAGACACACTCTTTTATTGTCTCATTTAATTTATAATAATTAAAACATGTGTACCGAATTTCAACTTAGTAAATACACATGATTCAATTTCATTCTGATTTTCTTGTTTTTTCAACGGCATGTTTAGATACTAGCCTCTATTTCGATTATTCATTCTGAAAATATTACATTTTGGCATCAAAACGAACTTTATACGACTTTCCATTCTTGAGCTATCTGAATCCTGACAAACACAGAAACACATAATTGTAAGAAAAATTGTTTGAAAATGTTTTAGACATTATAAGTACGAAATAAAGTAAAATTGATAATTTTCTAGTGAAAATAAATCTCCAAACTGCCCAGTAAAAGTAAAGCCTGTTGAACGTCTGACTAATCTTCAATTTCAATTTTACAATGGCTCAGTATAAAATTATTTCGTTTTTTATTTTTGATAAATAGTAAGATGTCAGGTTATTACATTAAAAACTAAATAAATAAATAAATTTTCTAAAATATTATCAGCACAATTGAAGATTTACAATTCAGTATACGTTCCGGTAAAATTTGAATCAATATATTGGACAATTTATTTTACTGTTATGACTCTAAAAGATTCACTTTCTGATTCAATCTATATTCCAAATTCAACAAATTTAATAAATGAATCTGACCAAAGAAGGAATTGAGAATGTATTTTCGGAAAAGGTCACGGATAGAGGAATCCTCTCAAGGTATCTATTGACATCGAGGAAGGTGCTGGTTCAATAAGACAAGCCCTGACAGGTTTTAGTCGAGTAGAAATTATTGTCAAATATTGTTCTGTTCTAGAAAGACCCACACTTGGACTAAAATGATACTCTTTAAATATAAAAAGATTATTGATATAATAAGGAATTGCTCTTTTTTAAACAATAGTAAAAAAATATTTACTATAGAATTCTCATTTAATTTTTTATACAAAATAAATAGCAAATGAAAATCACGACTCATTGTGTAACATGAATATTAAATTCACTAATAAGTAAATGTTAAATTTTATTCTTCTTCGGGATCAGTTTTTTTATTTATTCATTTGTTTTTCAAAACATAGCTAAAACTAACAATTAAATGTTCAATTTTTTCAAGGGAGAATGGTCTAGGTTCAAAGCCCTCGAAACTATAGTCTCATTATAAATAAATTAAAAAAATTATTTTTCCAGCAAGAGACACACTTTTTTAATGTCTCCTTTAATTTATAAAAATTCTGCTACTCTCGGCAAAAATAAACTTTCAATTTAACCCGCTTAGTATTACGACAAAACTATTTATCTAAATCCAATAGGGAATTTGAGCCCATGTGAAATACAAAAATATTTCTATTAATTATTATATAACATTTCGATTTAATAATAATAAAATAATAATAATTGATATTTTCTTCACTTACTACATAAAATTTGGATTCAGTTTGATTTAAATATTTTTAAGATTGTTTTAAGGCTGATGATATCACTAATATAAAGTGGTCGAAACGTCCTTATTGAGAATTAAATTTTAAAAAAAATAATATAACCTAAGATTCTTCCAAAACTAAGTGACTTGTAGAATTTATTTTTATAAGTTAAAGGGTTTGTTTATTCAGTCACATAAAATAAATAAATAGAGTAATTTGAGACAATTAACATAATTTATTAGATAGATTTACTGAAGAGTTTAGGCAACCCCTGGTAGATTATCCTCAGTAGTACTGAAAATTGAACCATTTTTTTTATATATACAAAATAAAAACCATAAAATTTCACGTTCATACATACAATTTCGTTCAAGATTTGGAATTTGTCAATTTGCATATATAACTCATTCTCGATTCATTAACATGGATACTTCAACAATTTTCAAATTCCAAATCTTGAACGATATGGTATGCATGAATTTGAAATTTTATGTTTTTTATTTTGTATAATAGTATATATAAAAAATGTTTCTATTTTCAGTACTACTGAAGAAGGACTACCAGGGGTGACCGAAAATGTTTAGTAAATCTATCTAATAAATAATGTTAATTGTCTAAAATTACTTTATTTATTTATTTTATGTGACTGAACAAACCCTTTAACTTATAAGAATAATATAGCCTTTATTACTCTTTTATACAAGAAAAAAATGAGAATACAGTATATCCTCGAAAAGTTATATAATAATTAATATTAAAAAATTCTCAAATCACGTCTTTTATTAATAAAACGAGCAGTACCTGGCGTGTCTGCGGCACGCCCGGCCCTCCGGGCTGGTGGCCCTGGCGGGCAGCGTCTCGAGATGTGATTATTAGCTGTCCGTAATTATATATGTTTTGAAAAAAATATTTTTTTGAATAATGAATATTGATCAAAGAAAGATGAAAAATATCATTAAATGCTTTATAAATACTTTATTAGAGCATGCAACACCATTTCTCTCGAAATTCCCGATCGGTTGGAAACCTATTTCTTTTTTAATAATACATTTCAATATTTAAATTTATCTAAAAAGTGTCTCTAAATTAATTATATATAATAATTTTAAAATTAATTTATCTACTAAAATTTCAAATGACCAGCGCAGTAATAAATTAAGAATTAATCTCATTATCCCATTAAATCATATCTCATTAAAACTTATATTATAAATTAAATATATATTAAAATTAATTTGTCTACTAAAATTTTAAGAATTAATATTTTTCTTAAATTCAAAAAAAAAAAAAAAATTAATTTTCGCGGTATGAATTATTTCCAAAAAATATTTCGGAGTTGCAAGTTGTCCTCATCGTTTCATTAATCATTGCAAGGGCGGATGAAGCTTCCGAGTCCCAAAACACATACACACCACAAACACAGCCTGCTCAACATGAAGTCCCCAGAAGTAATGCCCGCCAAGCGCGTCCTGTCAGCATGGCCAGGCACCCCTGTCCTGTGGAGTTCTCCAGAACTACTTCAGAGCATCTGGTTGTGTCCCGCGTGTTTTGATTCACGAACGCTGTTCTGACTGACAGAGAATCCAGCTGCCTAACCCTGGCCGATGCAATCTCCGACATATATATTAATATATAATATATTTAAAATTAATAAATTTTTCTACTAAAATTTCAAATGAGGCACGCCGTAAATCTAATATTCTAAGCTATATAGAGGAATATATTAATATATAGAGATATTATAGATATATAATATAGAGAATAGATATGTTTTATTTGTAAAATTTGACAATATAACAACTGTCATTGAATATTAGTTGGTTTTTCTCCCACATGTTCGTTGCTGCGCCACGGGTACTGTCTAATTGTGGCTTTTATATATAGATAGATATTTCTAGTTAAAAAGACTGATAATGAAGGTCAAATCTTCTAAATTATAGTCTCTAACAAATAAATGATAAATAAACATATTATACTTGTTATAATTATAAAATTCAGAATATTATTTAAAAGTTTCCTCATACTGGTACTGGACATTTGTTTCAGCAAAGACAATAAACATAAGAAGATAACAATTTTTATTATTAACAAAAAAGATGTCAAAAATAATTAATTAGGGTGTGTAAAAATACAAGGTCGTATAAATGAAATTGCTAGATAAATCTTAACGTAATGTTAATATTTATCTTCTCTGTTTAATGTGGAAATTTAAATACCCCGAAATGAAGCATGTCATGGCCAAGGCTTCTCTTCTCTTTCTTTGTTTTATTTTATTCTAGTATAATTAAATGAAAAATATGAACAGAGCTTCATTTCCCCAGAAAGCTATTCTAATTGTCAGATGCGCTCTCTTAACATTTCAATGGGCGGACTTAATTGCATTGTTTTCTTATTTAAATAAATTTCCCCAACGGAAAGATGTTTAATTATATCTGGAGAATTTTATGAAATTAGTAAAAACAAACAATAAATGAAATGAAAACGAAAATTCACTTCAGTTCAAATTCTCAAGTGGTTGGGATTTGAAAGGTTTTATTGTGGAATATTTATTTCGAAATACGACTGTTTTAATTTGGCCAAGTTATTTATTAGATAGCAGCTGCGAAACCCGCTTTCGGCGGTCATCTTGCTGAGCAGAGGGATTAGCTCGCTGGACTCCGTAGGGATCCGTCCATAAATTACGTCACACAGTAAGGGGGGATGGGCATCTCCGATTTGTGACAAAATGTGACAGGGGGTGCTGAAATTTAAAAAATGGTGATATCACAAAAGTCAAATTAAAATTTTTTTTAAATTTTCAAATGTATTATTAAATTATAGGATATAAAAGTGATAATGTGACGTCACAATACAGGGGGGATTCAATGAAATAAATAAATAAATCTTTATTCCTCGACCTGCTTAGAGGCACAAGTCCTCGGTGGCTAGGTCCTCCAGACATCAATACAATCTAGCTACAATACATTAACAATCATCAATACAAATTAATTACAACAATTTAACAAATAATAAACAAGTAAAAAAAAAAAGAAAAAGAAAAGAAATAGAAATGTATGCTCATTAACAAATAACATGACCATAGATTTCCATCAAAAGACAAAAAGTAATTTAAAAATTCCGCGCAAAAACCCGATACCAGGAGCAAGCGTCGCATTAGCCATCCCGGCATTTGCCATAAGTTGTTAAGGAAACCTGGTCAAAACCTTAACAAGGATGGTATGACTTCACTCTACCTCAGCTAATCTCTGCTTGTGAGAACTAAATAAAATTTTGTACAACTCTAGGACTTTAGGACTTGACAAAATGTATAATTGATTTAATCATAGGAGGCAGAAGACTATAATCCCAAAATGTGATAGAATGTGACACAGCGGGAGAGGGCAAAAAATCTTGAAATTCCTGGGGCGTAATTTATAGACGGTCCCTATGGGGTTTTAAAATAGTAATTTAAATTTTTTATTTTTAATAAATTTTATTTGTCATGAACTATTAGTGGGTTTTAAAAATTAAAAAAATCACTCCTGCGTCCCCCCTCAAGCCGATTCTAACAAGTGAAGATAAGTTTAGATTGAATTTTTTGAACTCTTCATTCTATATATTTATTTATATAGATGCGTACGTTTATTTGTATGAAGAAGATTATACCTTCATTATATTAATTCTCTCTCAAAAAACTCTGCTACTTTCGACAAAAAAACATACATTTTTTCTAATATTTGACTATAAAATATTAAATTTATAAGAAGTATTGGCGAAAATCACGATAGGCGTGACAGATAATTAAATATACATAAGGTAAAATATCGAATTTACTCCTTCTGACATCTAGGGAGAAAGTTATTGTGCAAACAAACTCTATTCCCTCATGAGAATAATAAATGTATTCACCGTTGACTAGAGCCTCTGATTTTCGCTAATACAATAGCTTTTATTGTTAGAGTATCAGTAATCATCTAATAAAACTTTACGAATTATAATTCCAATTAGAATTCAAAAATTTGAAAATATATTTTATTCGGTACGTTCAATGGGAGAGATTGAAAATTATCATTTTTTTTTTTTTTTTTTTTTTTTAATATTCGTTTTGAGAAATTTCTGAAAAAAAATCTCCCTCTGACAACTATTGGCAGAAAGTTATTGTGTAAACAAACTCTATTCCCCCATGAGAATAATAGATTTAATTCACAGTTGACTAGCGCCTCTGATTTTCGCCAATACAATAGTTTTTATTGTTAAAGTATCATTAATCATCTAAAACATTACGAATTATATTTCCAAATAAAATTCAAAAATTCAAAAATAAATTTTATTCGGTACATTCAAAGGGAGAGTTGAGTACTTTTTTTGAATATTCGTTTTGAGTAATTTCTGAAAAAATGTCATATTTTGTCATTATTTCCTTCTGTCTGACCATTGAATTCTGAATTCTAAAACTCAAGTACTGGCCGAAGTAGAAAGTTCTTTCTGAATGTAAAATTATTTATATTTTCTAAACAAAGAATTTATGAGGATTCGTGTCTAACTTCACATTTTCTGAATGACAAATTTAAAAATTAAGGAAATTTTTTAATTATTATATATAAACTTTCGAAAGATTGTAGCTAATGTTCTGGAATTCGACAGACAAGTTTGTTTAAAAGCTGAACTTTCAGCTTGCTAGCTTAAACCATTCGCTGACAAAATAAACTGCAACGGATCGTTGCTAAACTTTATCCAATGTACTATCTTATTCTAAGGTAAAGTACTTTAAAATATAATTAAAAAAAAACTTTATTATTACCTTTTTTTTGTTCCTCAAGGTACTTAATTAGAATATTAAATTTGATCAAAATTGGTTTAGTCATTTTCAAAATATTTAGAAAAAACTAAAAAAGTACTGAAATAAAGTACTAATGTTTGTGGGAGGATATGAACCAAAAACTAATCAGCGCTTCATTTTGTTAAAATAATGGTAGGTTTTAAATTTTATTTCAATTGGTGTAACGGTGTCAAAAAAATCGTGGAGCAAAAAAACGATAACATACATCCGCACGCACTAAATGAAAAAATCTCACTTTTTGACCTCTCGACGAGACCCCATGTAATTTTTGCCAAAACCGTCACGTGCTAAAATTCAACCTAATTGAATACTACAATTTGGGACTTTAATTGAGTTCATGGGTTCCGTAGTTTAACTTTTCCTTCAGGTGTAATATTTGAAAAATTTTAAATTAAATATGATAATTTTAATATAATATGTAGATTGTAGATACATACTTGTATTTAGGGGAATAATCAAAGTAAGAAGGAGTTACCTCTAACTTTCTGCCAGGCAAATGCAGAGGAAATAATATTCTTGTATATAGAGAGAATTCATTAGATATATTCAGATGAAACACTCACGGAGAACTAAATGCACAAATAAATAGCCAGAGGGCTCAATGGAAATATATCTAATCGAAATTCCATGGATTGAATGAAATAAAAAATGGATATTTCTATAAAAATGCATTTATATTTTATCTGAACAACTATTAACTCCCTCTTCCGCCAAACACACACAAACACATATAACTCACGCATAAACACAACGATGATAATTTCGTATTATTAAAAATTTAAATTTCATTTTATTAAATTAACATAGATACATTTATATTAAAAAATTTATGTTTGAAATATTAATCTGTTCCTTTATGCTAAGTTTCAACTTTCTAGATCAAATTCGCTATTTAAGATAAAATGATGTGACCATAAACACGACTTTACCATATATCTGGCTCCTCTCTTATATTTAATATTTAATAAAATATATTAATTTATAATTATTTAAAAAAGATTCCACCCCCTCTTATTTTCTTTTTTAATTATGAGACTTTTCTATTAGAAAAATCTGCTTTCTTCGAATTTTGTTTGAAAATATTTATAGCCCGCCCCCCCTCTCCCCCCACACTTTTCGCCAGTATCAATTCCACATTGTAAGTCATTTTTATAAGGTCGTATAGAGTGCATATGCGAAATTTCGTATAAATCGATCAAAGGGTCTAGGGCTTATATTGATATTTTTTGAATCCCTCTCCCCACAAATTTTGCTCCCCCCCCACCCCTCTGATAAAAATAATAATTCTCTATTTTTATTAAAGATTCATTTTACAGTAAATTTCATTTTTCTTGTTTTTTTTAAGTTTGAAAATTTTATAATTTTAATTTTTTAACCCCTGCCCCCGCCCCTTAATTTTTGGTTCGATTTCATCCAAAATCTAATCAGCTCTTAATATCAATGCACAAAAGCTATATGTGAAATTTAGTTTTGATATTCACACTAGTTTTTGAGCTAGCACACAAAATTTGATAAAGTACCTGCTATCAGACTTTTTAATTAATATCTCCTAAAATATAATTTTTCGATCTTTAGTCATTAGGGCTTTTTTGTAAAGCAAAACGTCATGGTTTAGATCATTTTTTTTTATCAAAATAGTTTCAGCTGTTTTTGAGATATTTCAAAAAAACATTTTTTTTCATGTACGATTACAATACTTGATCATACTCTTTTGCATGGTAAAGCAAAAATTTGCTGAAAGAGATCGCGTTTTGAAAGAGATGTCAGTTTTGAGACGAAATTATTTTTGAAATTCCTTAACTTTTTCTCAGATTCCTTTTACTCTATTCAATTCTGTCCACCGGGTGTGCCGAAATATTAATCAACGTTTTTAGAAATGTCTATTTTCAAGCATAATTTTCTCCCTTTCTCCCAGATACCCACAATAACTGAAGTACGAAAAGTCGTAGAAATTGTGTCAAATGTTTAAATATTCAGGACAGAAAACTGGTTAATTTTCTGCTCAAAAATGCAGAAAAATATAGAACTCTTGAACGTAGTATGTTGTTATTAAGCCAGAATTTGGCATACAAGTTTATAATAATAAGTTTACTCTTAATTCTGCAAGGTTTCAGATTTAAGCTCATACAATTACTGAGGAAATAAATTGTCAAATACCACTAGTGTGCCAAGAAATTGTGCGCGTTTTCCTCTATATTTATAATAATAATAACACTTTGAAAACTCAATTCCCGAATATGTCAAAATTATATTGGAAAGTAAAAATCCCTGATTAGAATACAACATTTGCAAATTGCAAATTATGGCTTATCAGTCAATTGACATTGAGGTGTCGTATCGGTTACATTAGCTACACATGGACCAGGTGCCGTTGATGATACTCGCTAAATGAATTTTAATTATAAATCGATTAAATTCATTTCATTTTATACATTTTTTGTATATTTATTGACAAACTCGGTGCATGATGTTTTTAGTTCTTCTATAAAAGAGAAGTTAAACACCGTGTTAGAACTAATTACATCATGTATCTCTATTGTTACAGCCAATCCTAGTTTTGGCCGACGTTTACGCTTCTAATTCTGAAGCTATTTTAAGTAAACTCTGTTTTCTTATAGCAACATCATCCCATTAATAACTTTTAAGGAGATTGGTGTTGGTTGAAGATGAAACATTTTTTAATAATAAAAAAATTAGGGAAAATTACAAGGTGGGTTTCACATAAAATAAAACAAAATTGAGTTTTGATTTTGATAAATTTTGGGTTGTCAGGCCATCGTCAGGAGTTAGAAAACTGAATATAAATTAGAAAAATGTTTATAAGTAATCATTTTTTGGAAATAGGTATGGTGAGGGAAAGTGAGAGGGAGGAGAAGACTTACAGAGAATTAATATTTCTAGAAAGATGAAACAAGTGGGTTTTTTGACAGTATTGAAATATATATACATGGATTTATAAAAGAACAGAAAGCTGCATGGAAAATTACTGTTTATTTAATATTAAAATGAAATATATCGAAATTAAAACTCACTTTTGTTTTATTTTATTTTATATGAAACCCACCTTGCAATTATACTTAATTTTTTTATTATCATCCCATTAATTCAGAAGCCAAAATCAATTCTAATTATTTGATATGTGTTGGTCGACTTAAGTATTGAATTCACTCAACAACTTTAATCTATTTTTTGTTTTATAATGAAATGTGAAGAAAAAATATTATCAAGAATTAGTTATTTTTTATGACTTATTGGATTCCGATATTCGCGATAACTCAAAAAAGAAGATCGTGGAAAGTTCCTTCTTATACCAAAATATTTATAGGTATTTCGAAAACGAAAAAACGAATAGATTTTTGGTTTTTTAGCTTTATAATTCGGGTGGAAAATGTTGAAAATCAGAAAAAAATCGAACCATTGGAGCATTATATCGGGAGCTCTTAAACAGTTGTAGCAAATGAGTTACAATGTAAATCACAAGTTTGTATCTTTGTGTCAAGTTTCAAAACCATTAAGAGACAGAAAATTGCCAAATCACGAAAATTTTTGGAGACTTTTTCCGATTTTAGAAAACTTTTCACTTTTTACTCAAAGTTATGATTTTGCTAGTTTAAGCTGTTATTAATAAAAATGTGATGTATTTGTAAACATTAATTAAGTCTTTATACGAAACAGAAATGGTCTAGGCTAGACGTATATATGTAATATGGGTGGCACCCAAAATCTCGGATGTCAAAATCCCGACCCCGCAAAAATTCGTCAGCCCAAATCCCGAGAAGCCAAAATCCCGACATTGTGTGCGCCAGCCTCATTTCAAAACTAATGCATGATAATTATTTATTTATTTATTTAGCTGTCTGGGTCCCAAGTGCTTTTTTTTACCACTATTAGTATCACTCGAGGGTTTTCGGTTTTTTAATTTGTGGTTGATTAGAAAACCCATATAATAATTGATAATAATTGATCTATTTATTTAAAATTTTACCCAGTAGCCTATATTCTCAGTCAAATTTTTATTTTTCTTGACCATGGCGGTTTCCTGACTATTTATTTATTTATTTTTTATTCCTTGACTTCGGCAACTTCCTGTCTACTTATTTATCTGTTTTTTAAATTATTTATTTTTAAATAATTTAACAATTACTTCAAACCCAGTGACATATTCTAACTATTTATTTTTTGTTTTATTTATTTGACTATTAATTTATTTTTCCCAGTTTATTTATTTATTTATTTTTATTGCTTGGACGACATGCGGTATTCCCCTTTTTTGCTATTATTATTATTTTATTCTTGGTCGCATCATACTAAGGTTTCACACCGTTCTGCTGTGGCCACACCCTGAGTCACTCAATCAGAACCTGAGTGGGAGGATCGGAGGGCTATAAGGGGAGATCTGGAGGCCCCCTAGAAAAATATACTAAGCTTATATTGTAAGCTATTCAATACCCTCGTATACTTATAAATTCGAAGTGTTTTTTTGAATATATTAAAAAAAAGTTTATTCAATATGTTCATTAAAAAAATCAAATATATTTTTTTATCATTTGATACTTTTTATTTGATTTGGTGAATTATATGAAAATTTTTAATCTTAAAGAACGCTGATATGATTTAATTCTTCTCTTTAGAAATGTATCTCTGGATTTGGGTTTCTATTCTGTTGATTTTCCACAATGCAAATAAACTAAAAAGTTACTTGAAGTCGAAGGTTTACAAAAGGGATTCTCTGTTATATTCCAATGTAAATTTATTGAGCGGGCGATTAATGGATTAATCCTTTTGATAATGTTCAAATAATATAATTTATTCATTCAAGTAAAGACAATTTTTTAAGGGAGGGAATTGATAAAAATTTCTAATATTCTTTTGTTCTTAAAGGAAATCATTAAGATTTATCGTATGAAATTATACTTTATATTTTATTATTTTTCTTTTCTTTTCTATTTAATCCCCTCATAGGGGTGAAAATAATCAAGTATTCATGCAAGTGATATCAAAATTCAAATTAGCATTGCATGCTATAAAAAAAAGCAATAATATGGAAATTTTAAGGAATTGATCAAACAGTGAGATTAATCATACATTAAAAATCAAAAAAACGCATTGAGATTATATCGTCTTATTGTATTAAAATTCATACATACATTTATCATATATCCCATTTTTAGACTTACAATATCAATATGATTATACATATAAATTAATTTATTTAATCGTATTTAAGAGGTTCAGTGTTTGTTCTAGTTGAAACAATTTAGTATGAAGGGTTTAAATGTGTAGTTTCAACAAAATAAAATAAAATTCGTTTCGGGGATTATAGGCTTATGTTATATGGATTAACAACCCGAATATATTTATTTTAATAATTATAAAAATTATTTTATTTTTTGAAATCCCACCTTAAATCTTGTATGCTAAATAATCAATTATATTTTATGAATTATATAAATATAAATGTGTGTGCGTGGGTGTCGTATGCAATGCAGTCAAATAATTTTTGTTTTGGCAAATATTTTATTATTTTAATTTGTTTTTACCTAGGCAAACTCTACAAAAGGGAGATTTGCAGCCGCCATATTTGATCCAAACTAACAGGTCTAATATGGCGTTGTAAATGTATTCAAAGTGGTTTGCTATTTATGTATATTTGATTATTATAAGAAAAAATCCGAATACTCAACCGAATTTTAAATTATATTTTTATTATTATTATTATTATTTGGGGGTTTAAAGGCACATCGACTGCTAAGGTCATTAGCGCCTAGGATTTCTATTATATTCTCTATTTTTTTTTTTTTTTTTTTGGACTTCCATATATCTAACGATACATAAATGTATAAAAATCCAACGAGAGATAGACTATATAAGAAATAACAATACAATAATGAAGCTGTAAAGGGGCTTCTGATAGATATGTGAAATAAACTATATCGAAAAACAGAAAACTAAAATAAATGTATAAAAAATTCAACAAGAGATAAACTATATAAGAAATAACAATACGACAGTGAAGCTGTAAAGAGGCTTCTATAACAAATATATAATAAATAGAATAGTCAACAAAATAGATAATATCACAGATAGTAAGACTGCCCATAGTTAGGCCATGACTAGAAAGAATAAAATACAAGCTAAATCAAATTAAGGAGTTGGATTCGATTTAAAAAGCCGAACAAATTCTCAAAATTTTCTTGACTTCCTAGTAGATTTAGGATAGTCTTGTTTTTTATTTTAAATTCTGTCCTAGCTAGACTATATACGGGACAATCAATTAGGATGTGGTCCACTGTGACTCTAGAACTGCAAGTAGCACACCATGGGGGATCCTCTCTCCGAATCAAATATCCATGAGAGAAGAAGCAATGCCCTATTCGGAGGCGTGTTATGATAGTCTGCATCCTTCTAGGCATATTAGCATATAGTGGAAGGGGACTAATTTTAGGTTTGACTCTTTTGAGATGAGTATTTTCCCTCTCCCATTCTTTGGTCCAGGTGTTCTTGATTAGGTTTTTGAAAAACCTTGAGGAGTCCTCCAGAAAGGTTTGGGAAAAGTCAACAGACGACTTGTTGGCTCCCATTCTAGCTAAAAGGTCTGAAGCCTCATTTCCTACGATACCCTTATGTCCTGGCACCCACATTAAAAGAATTTCCCATTCGTCCCCCGGCGGTTCCCCATACAGGGATTGAATTCTCTGGACCAAAGGATGGGGAGGATTAAACCCCTGCAAGGCAAGGAGGGCGCTTAGAGAGTCACTAATGATTATACTTTTATTTAACCCATGGCGTTTAATGAAGGAGAGCGCTAACTCGATAGCTTTTAATTCCCCAGTGAAAATGCTGGAGATGGCGGGCAGCTTGAATTTCCTTTCTATGCTATCGAGTTTAAAAGCGCAACCTACTTTATTGTCTGATTTCGACCCATCAGTAAAAATAAGCGAAAAATTAGGGTATTTCTTGATGACATCTTGAAAAACCGTTTGGAAGATGTCGCTGCTTGTATTTTGTTTGTTAAATTTATGCAGGTCCCATATGACTGCAGGCTTTTTTATAAGCCAAGGGGGTTTGGGGGCATTAATAAAAGCGACCTGGTGTTTACAAGTGTCATCAAAGGTATCAATATAATGTTTCATTCTTACAGCTAGTGGTTTGGTAGATCTAGGTTTTGAGAATTTGTTCGGGTTTGTGACTGCAAATAAAATTTTGTATGACGGGTGATTTGGCAGTGAATAGATTTTTAATAAGTAATTTAAAGATAAAGTGTCCCTTCGTATTCTTAATGGGGGTTCACCCGCTTCGGCTAGCAAACTAACTATAGGGCTAGTCCTAAAGGCTCCTAATGCGATCCGAATACCCATGTTATGAATCGAGTCAAGCTTTTTTAAGACATTGTCACGAGCCGATGCGTAAACTGGAGAAGCATAGTCAATTTTGCTCCTTATTATAGCCCTGTGAACTCTCAGGAGTGCGGTGGAATCCGCCCCCCAATGAGAACCAGCAAGGACTTTCAAGAGACTCATAGATTTAAGGCACTTTATTATAAGATAATCAACATGCGTTCTCCAGTTCATCTTTTTGTCAAATATTAGGCCTAAAAATTTTACTTGATCATAGTAGGTAAGCGAATTCCCGTCGAGTGTCAAAACAGGATCATCATGAAGGGAACGAAGTCTACAGAAATGCAGACAGGAAGACTTTATTTTTGAAATTTTGAAGCCGTGTTCAAATGCCCAATTGTCAATATCATTTATTGCCGTTTGCAGTTTAATTTTTACGTTATTTATATTATTAGATTTATAATAAATACATAAATCGTCAACAAAAAGAGACTTTTGGATTGGGTATTTGATTTTGGCCAAAATGTCATCAATAGCTATAGCGAATAAAGTGGTGCTTAAGACACTTCCCTGAGGCAAACCATTTTCTTGGGTATTTACTCGAGATAGGGTATTTCCTACCCGAACCTGAAAAAGACGGTCTGAGAGGAAATTACGAATAAATAGTGCAAGATGGCCCTTAATTTTCCAATTATTAAGTTTTTGGAGAATCTGGTGACGCCACGTTGTGTCATAAGCATGTTCAAGGTCGAAAAAAACGGCAACTGTGTGCTGTTTGTTTGCAAAACCCTTTAATACATAATCCTCAAGACGTACCAGGTGGTCGAGGCAGGAACGATTTTGGCGAAAGCCACACTGATACTTAGAAATAAGGCGTTTATTCTCTAGCAGCCACCATAAACGCTTATTCACCATTCGTTCGATTAATTTACATAAGACGCTCGTCATGCAAATGGGCCGATAATTCGTAACGTCTTTATAATCTTTATTCGCCTTGAGGATAGGGATCAGGATTGATTTTCTCCATTGACTAGGGAACAAATCATTTTTCCAAATTTCATTTAAGATATTTAAAAGAATCAATTTTGAATTCGGATGCAAATGTTTCAACATTAAATTATGAACACCATCCGGCCCTGGAGAGGTATTTTTGGAGGAGTTTAATGCTGATTCGAATTCCCATAAGCCAAAAGGCTTATTATAAATTTCGGAATTGTCCGAATTGAAATTAAAAGTAATTTGTTCCGATGCATTTTTAATGTTAAGAAAACGAGGATTAAAATTTTGTGAGGATGAAATGTTGGAAAAATGTCGAGCAAATATATTCGATAATTCATATGGGTTAGACACGGGGTTGTTATTAAAATGAAGAGGTCTAACCGAGAAATTCTGGGACCCTTTTATTTTGTTTATCTTACCCCAAACCTCCTTACTGGGAGTAGAATACGAAATGGTCGAAATATATTCTTCCCATGAACGCTTTTTTGCTTGTTTTATCAAATATTTTGCCCGAGCCCTATGTTTTTTAAAATTTATCAAGTTTTGTGTATTAGGAGAAGCATTGAAAAGCCTAAGAGACTTTTTCCTGTCCCTAATTGCATTTTGAATTTCTTTTGACCACCAAGGGACTGAACGGCGTTTAGGGTTAGTTTTCGACCTTGGAATAGATATTTCGGCTGCTTTAATTATTTTTTTATTAAAATTTTCTAGCTTTAAAATAATGTCGCTTTCATTATCATCGCTTTGGTTAAAAAAGGATAGTCTTTCGAAAAGAGGCCAATTCGCGTTTCGGACCAGCCACCTCGCATGTGTTCGGGTAACAGGAATTTTTCTGTTGTCTGATAAAACAATAGGAAAGTGGTCCGAACTACATAGATCAGGATGTACCTTGAAGGAAAATCTATCTTGGATAGACGGAGATGCAAAAACAAGATCTATGATTGAATAGGTACCATATGCCGTGCTAAAATGGGTTGGAGAATCGTTATTCAAAACCGACACGTTGTTGGAATTAAGAAAAGACTCGATTATTTTTCCCCTGGGGGATGATGGAATGTTTTCGAAAAGGCAACTTCTGGCGTTAAAATCGCCCAGAAGAAGAAATGGAGGGGGCAGTTGAATAACCAAATCTTCCAAATCAGATCTAGAAAAACGGTGATCTTGAGGGATATATACACTGCATAGGCTTAAAGATAAAGGGGATGAAATACGGACTGCGATGGCTTGAAGGTTTGTATCAATGGACAAGGATTGCGAAAATATAGCAGATTTAACCAGGATTGCTACCCCGCCCTTCGCTCTTTGTCCTATATCGTTATTTTTAAAATATTCGTTAAAACCTCTAATAGAAAATTTATTATTATTCAAATGGGTTTCTTGCAAGCAGATTACCGATGGGTTGTATTCTTTAATTAATAATCTAAGTTCTTCCAAATTATTAAAAATACCATTCAAATTCCATTGAATAATAAAATTACTATCCATATTTAGATAAAAAAGCAAATAGATAAATTATTAGAAGATTCCAAGAAGAAAGGAAAAATAATATAATAAATAAGATTAGCGATGATAATAAAAATGCGCATTTTGCTAGAGATAAAAATAAACATATACTAAGAGACAGCGTTTCGATTCTGCCCCTTTGGTTTCTTATTTTTTTTCCTTGCGGAAGTTCGTTGAGATAAAGGGGTTTCATCTTCACTTGAGGTTGGCAGGCTAAGAAGGACTTGGCCATTGGTAGTTGGTGTTAAAGGAGATGCACTAACGATAGGGGCCGCGATAGGTCCTGACGAAGGAGTTGGTTTTATTGGAATAATTACTGTTTGTTTTTTTTCATTTAATTTGTCGGCTGCAGTGAGGGATTCAATTTTACTTGTGAGGGCTACTATTTGTTCAGTAAGGACTTTAACTGTTTGTTTGAGCTCCTCGCAAGAAGTGCAACTTGAATTAGTCTGTACTACAGACGCAAAGGAAGTTTTCTTCGATAGTTTTTGTTTTTCGAATTGGGCTTTGGCAGCAAAGTATGAAATATTTTTATCAACTGACAAATTAATAATTTCTTTTTCTTCAACAAACTTGGGGCATGTACGAGAGAAGCTAGGATGAGAATCATTGTTACAAGGGGTGCAAAAAGTCCTTGAGCACGGGGTGCCAGGGTGGAGTTCAAGCCCGCAGAAACCACAAATAGGGGTTGTTTTGGAACATCTACCCTTGGTATGCCCGTATAACTGGCAGGAAAAACAACGCATAGGGGGTGGTACATATTTTCTTACGGAAAGCCTATAAAATCCAACATTAATTGTTGAAGGAATGGTAGGGGTGCCGAATGTGAGGACAATCAAGGGGGTTGTAGTAATTTGGTCCTGAGCTTTTCGAGTAATTTTATGGAGATCTGTTACGTTTTGATTTTGAAGTTCAGAAAGAATCTCCTCTTTCGAGATGTCAACAAGATCGGGACAAAATATCACACCCTTTGATGAGTTAAGTTTTAAGTGAGGCTGAACTGTTACCGGGATTTCCGGTAAAAATTGTTTAATTTTAAAAAGAGATTCAGTTTGTTTATCATTTGCTGTTTCAACCAAAACTGTTCCATTTCTAAGTTTCTTAATGTTATTTACCTTTCCAGCGGAATTTGTAATAACTTTATTAATTAAAAAAGGGGAAATTTTAGATAAATTTTTTCCGTTTTCACCGTGAGTGAAAACAAGGAAACGTGGCAGAGATTTTTTAATTAAATTGTTTTCATTATTTAGTGAATCATCAGATAAATCACTAAATGGTTTAAAACGTTTAGCTGGGATCCGACCTTGGGCCAGCGAATTGGAAGGGGAAACTTCGTTCCCGTCCATTGGGAGAGGTTACGCGGACTGCTATAACCTCATAAACAAATAAAAACTATTATTTAGAAATATTTACAAACTAAAGCTAACTAAATAATAAAAACTAAAAAAACTATTTATGTAAAAAAGCAAAACAAAACTAAAGAAATCGAAAAATATTAAAAGATAAAGAAAATATAAACAAAAGTGTTATCTTAAAAAGCGCTGCGCAGAGTCGACCGTCCTCTAGAAGCACTCACTCACGAATGTGAAAATTATATTTTAATCTATCTAATTGCAATCACATTAGCTGAAGATCGAAATTTCGTAGTTGTTTGAAAACTATAACCGATGATGTTGCACTAACACTGTAAATAAAATAAAGTTTATAATTCACAAACAACACAATACTTTTTAATTGTTTAATATTATAACAATATTAATTAGGACTACTTTAGTACATATATGTGTAAACATATAATTGGCAATTGGAGTGGATCAAAGATGGCGACTGCGAATACCTCTCTTTATAGAGCTCTAGGCAAACATTTTCTGCAAAAATACTTTTTTGATAAATAGTTCTAAGCATGATATTATTTAATTTCTAAATACTTTTAATATTTAATGATGTCGGATGAAAGTTATTCACGATTAATTATGAAAACTTGTGAAATTTTATGTTGATGTTTGAAGGGTACCTAATTGACATTTATGAATATTTATGATCAAAATACACATAGTCCCAAAATATGATATAAACCAAAGTTCTTAATTTATCATATTATCACTCATTGAAATAGGAATTTCCTTTTTTGATGAAAAACAATAACATGAAAATATTAATAGTGAAATAACGGTATAGAATTAGTTATTGTGGATTATAAAACTATGTACTCATTTGAAAAAAAAGTTTTTCTGGTCAATTATTATTTGCCTACAAATGATATCATCGATCAAAAAGTGCGGAATAGGAATCAGAAATATTGCTAGAGCAGTAAATCTGGTTTAAATTAGCGCCGAACTCGATAAAGTTTTACTCATTTAGGACGATTCTACATCAAAGCCATACCATTAATTAACACAATCTACACTCTCACTTTAATTGAATTTGGTATACTAAAAGCTGTCATGAGTGTAAAGAAACTTATCAAATTTTGAGCTGATATGTGTAGCATTAAAAGTTACCCAGCTTTAAAATCCAAACTATTTGAACAAATTGAATTTTAATTATTTGTGTTTTCATTCAAGAAAAATAAATAATTAAATATAATAAATAATAATCATTAAATAAATGTTTATTATAATTAAATTTGCATAACATTCAAATTGTTAAATTATTTAAGTCCCGTTCAGTGAATTATTTTATTAAATTGCATGCCTATCTAAAACTGCATGTTAACTTACAATAATATATTTGTGAAATAAAAAAAAAAAATAAAAAAAATCCGGAGATGTTATTTATAATCTAAAAACGTAACCTTTCGTGTAATAACATAAAAAGTATCTATAAACAAAAGAATAAAGAGTTTTATTTGTTGCTAACATGAAATTTTTCACATTTCATTTTAAAATATTTAAGACATTATTTATTATAACTAGATATTAAAAAATTAATGCGTTATAGCGCAATTAGTATAATAATCTCGGGGTGTAATAATGGTTGCTAAAAGTAAAAGATTTAAATAAAAACATAATTAAATTAATTTCAATTAGATTAGAGTATGAACATAGTTCATTGAGATAGCAATTCGAAAAATTATTATTCTTTTAGATATTATCTGATGTTTTTTTTTATCAATAAGTATTTTTTAAATTTACTATGTGTGATTTAAATATAATTTTCTTCAGTTATGGAACATCGTTTGCCATTTACAAGTTGCCTTATAATCTTTTTAAGGGTCGTTTTGAGTTTTGCGATATCATCCTAGAAAGTTTACCACAACTTCATACTTCAACATTTGGGATGTTCCCAATATTTTCGTGAATAATTTTTTGATAAATTAATAATTTACTTTTAAAACTTGTATTGTTTGCATCAGCTTATGCTCCATAAATTATGTTAAAGTCATTCTAAGAGCCTATATTTTAAAACAACCAGACATTCTAAATCCACCCTTATTTTGATGAAGTTCTAATGGTTCATTTACTTTTTGGAAAATATAATGTATCTTCGAATTGTGTTATGATTAAAAGCGCAATATGATGTATTTAAACTAGTTATGTTCTTATAGATTTTACATTGATACTTTTTTATGCATCAAAAAATCCAACAAAAATTATAATTAAATAAACTGCAACGGATCGTTGATAGACTTTACCCAAAGTCATTTGAAATATTAATGTATTTATTCCTTTATTAGTGATCAGATATCACTGCCTATTTGAAGTCCATATTGACTTAAAATCAAAAGTAACGATGGATTCTTATCTAATACTAGAGGAATAACCTTATTACATTAAATTAATGTACCTAGATTAAACCGATCAAATGAATAAATTTTAAAGAATTAAAAATAAGTACCATCTTACTCTAGGGTAAAGTGCTTTAAAATATAATTTTAAAAATAACATTATATAACATTTTTTGTGGTCTTCAAGGTACTTAATAATTAGAATATTAAATTTCATCAATATTGATTAAGCCTTATACTAAGCTCAAGAGCTTTTCATCAACGACTGGACTCGCCTAGCTCTTACGCAGCTTTCAATATGCTGCGCCCAAAGTATTGCCTAAATATAGGCGCGCCAACGTCATGAATCAAGTTCAAATTCAGTCTACATTTTGAGGATTTTAATTAGTACAGTTATTTATTTTTATTTTTTAATTCCTTATTTTTCTTATTATACGTAGAAAAAAAATGTAATTAGTTAAAATGCTCTAAATGAAAAAATAATTCTAATTCAAGTTCGATTTCGGACAAGAGCTACAACATTCAATAATTTTTTCACTTGTGATTGTAAAAGATACAAAAATTGAATATTGGCTGATAAAATGAAATAAAAAATTATTACTCTTTAAGCTGACCAATGGGTGAAGTTCTCCAGGGGGCCGATATATTGAATTTATCCACTCAAAAATACACTCAAAAATTCTAAATATTTTTCTGATTCATTTATTTCTTGGTTATACTGTCCAAGTTATAAAATAATTTAAAAATAAAAAATAAAACAGACTTCAAAAATTAAATGCAACAAATAAAATACACCAAAAGGTATAAAATAATTATTATCTTATTTAGTTACAAGTAAGTAAACTACTAAATATTAACATGAAATCACTTTTTGAAGTCGGTGCCAAACAAACCATACCTATAAGCGAGTGTACCCACCAAACGTAAGATCCGTCGAGTGCAATTCATAAAAGGTATATGTTTGGCACCGTCTTCAAAAAGCAATTTCATGTTAATATCTAGTAGTTTACTTGTAACTAAATAAGACAATAATTATTTCATACCTTTTAGTGTATTTTATTTGTTGCATTTAATTTTTTGAAGTCGGTTTTATTTTTTTCTTAAAAATTATTTTTATTTTTATCTTTTTAGTGATGTTATTAATAGTGATCATATCATCAGAACTTGACCAAATTAATATGACACCATTCATAAGATACCTCCTTTGCAATAAAAAAAGAATCATCGAAATCGGTTAATAAACAAAGAAGTTAGGCCTGAACAAACCTAATAAAAAAGGTCTAATACCTATGAAAAAAAATGGGACCAATCGGAAAGTAGACTGAACCCAATGCAAATTTTTTTTTCAAAATCGGTTCACAATTGGCGGAGACATAGGCACAAAAAAAAATTCATTCGAATAGAGAAACTCCTCCTTTTTTGAAGTCGGTTAAAAAGAAGACAAATTTCAGGTATTTAGTCATTATGAATGTACACTTTTCGTCAGGTTCTTTCTGAATTAGGAACCGGAACCAACCATTTCATTTACAAAATATAATAGTTATAAGTTAATTTCTAAGCAAACTATGAAATTAAAAATTCATACAATAAAATTTTTATGTTTTTATTTTATCCCTTTAAATTTTTCCTTTTCTCTGATGCACCCTGTATATGCAAAACACCTTCAATTTTGTTTAATATATTTTAATAAAAGATGAGTGGGAAAGACAGTGAGCTTATTGTTTCTGTCTTTGACAGATAGAAGCGATCGACCAAAACATTTGTCGGATGAGGGAAAGATAGAGAAGAGGAAAAAAAATCCGTTCCAATGGGAATAGAGAAGAGACCCGGAACAAATCAGGTTGTGGATCTGACAGCTGGCCCCTTGGAAGATTCTTTCGATGGATGGGGATGAAGAAGAAGATGAAAAAGAAGAAGAAGAAGAATCCAGGGTAAAGAATTTTCTGTCAAGGGAGAACAATTGGTGCCTATTCTAAAAGTGGTCCAGATCATTGATAACACGCTTTCTAGTCGGACAACGGTGGAGAAACTGTCCACAGAGATCAACTTGTATTGAGGTCAGCATTTTAAATAATCTAGTCAAGGGAGAAAATATAAAGGATTCGAAAATCGTACATCCCTCAGTGTTTTCTGAATACAAAAGAGAAATTCCATTCGATTTATCGGTTAGATTAAACTTTTAAAACTATTAAGTAATTAATTCTATAGAATAGACAATAAAGTAGAGAGATAGAGGAGGAATTTATAATTTAAACTGATTTATAGAAATGTTAGATTAAAAACCTTTCGAAGCATTAACTTTGAAGAAAACTCAAGATGCTGGTGATCTCACCTAAAAAAGAAAAGAAAAAGTAATTAACATAACATTCACAATCACAAGATTATTTAGCTTTTAATTAAAAACTCATTTATTTACATTATACATATACATTGTAACCACGCAATTTCACGCTTAACTGGAGAGGTAAAATGCTTATTAGAGTGCGCAACGTTTGGCCATTAACTTCATCAAGATCTCAATGTTACAGTTTGAATATAAAATATTAATTAGTTTGGTGAGCAAATCCTAGAACAGTTCTAGAACTTTTCGGACATTTCAGAATGGACTATTAGAACAAAATTGGAATTATGAGATGTAATTGGAATTTATAATCAACTTTTCCAGAAAAAGCATAATTTATTGTTAAATTCATTTCCATTTGAGCGTATGCAAAGTACTATACTATATATAAGAGCCTAGATTAATTTGTAACAACGCTGAGAGAATTTTCTTTAAAAAAATTACCCTCTTGCCTAGAATCGAACCGACGACCTCTTGAACTAAGGGCATCAGCTCTAGCCATTACACCAATGCAACATTAATATTTATAACTTGATTTCTGTTACTAAAACTATATATTTTTGATCTAGAATTTTTGTCGAGATAATATTGTATTCATTTGAACTCGAATGAAAATGAAAAAAATAGATTTTAAATTAAGAAACATTAAATATATATTAATTAACGAGCCAAATTTGTAATATAATTGTCAGCTTGGATTTTAAGCTGATGGCTCCAATCGATTTTCATTAACCAGACAAATTTGAAATATAATTGTAATTTGGACTCGAATTTTGAAATGAAAGACTCCAATTCATTTTAAATTAAGAAACATTAAATATATTGATAATTATTCCTCTCCCCCACCCCTCGCCACTCAAAAATTAAAGAGGCGAAACTTTTAAGAGACGATGTATTTTCGGTAGTTTACGGGTATACATTTGGAGTGTGGTTTTTTGAGAGGAATAAAATGTTTGGACCGAGACGCTGACCGCCAGGGCCGAGCTTCGAGGGCGTGCCGAAGGCACGCACGAAAAGCTCGTGTATATAGAATAAACTCATAATTTAAACAGCCTGTACGTCAAAGCTTCAACAAGATATTTTATTAAATTGAAAGTTTTTGTGCCGAGGGTAGCAGAATTTTTATATCTTGAAGGAGACAATAAAAGAGTGTGTCTTCTGCTGAAATTATAAATTTTATTTATAACGAGACTATAGTTTCGAGGGCTTTGCCCTCTTCATCAGTATATTACAATTGATTCACAGGAATCAATGTATAAATTCATGTGAATCAATTGTAATAGACTGATGAAGAGGGCAAAGCCCTCGAAACTATAGTCTCGTTATAAATAAAATTTATAATTCCAGCAGAAGACACACTCGTTTATTGTCTCCTTCAAGATACCATATTTTATATTGTAGGATTTGGATGAGGCAGTCCAGATTCAAAACAAGAGAAATGAAATCTAACAAGATGCTATTTAATTAGACAAAGCTTTTTTCTTTATTTTTTTTCAAAAGCCGAGGTTTCGGAGGTTTTTCCCTCCTTCTACAGGGTTTTGAAAAGGAAGTAAAAAGTGACACTCCCCTATATCTTCTCTCTCATTGTTAGCAATAATATTCTAAAACTTTCCATCACCATCATAATTTATGCTTTTGAAAAAAAAAAATTAAATAGAGAAAAAATCTTTGTCTAACTAAATGACACCTTGTTAGATATCATTTCTCTTGTTTTGTATATAACATTAAATTTACCAGTCTGTCTCCGAAAACTATATATTTCAAAGATATTTTATTTTTAAAACAATTTCTATTATCTGGTCCACATAGACACATAACTATATAATTGCAACGGTGTTCAAAAAATTCAAATTCGATTTGAGAGCATAGAATAACGGGTTTGTAATTTTTAAACAGATAAGCACAGCATAAAATCTCTACATTTCAAATGGCAGATTACCCTAAAAATATTGTGAAAGAGATAAGGTTTGAGGCTATTCAATCTAGAACTTAAAGCAGAAAAAATAACAGTCTGAAGAGTAAGAATTTGACTTACAAATATCTAATAGTTTGAGTAGTATTATGTAACATAGCTATTAAAAGCCTACTAACTCAATTATAAATTGAGAATCAAGTTGTTTGTATACATTTAATGTGTATTTAAGGTTGAATTAAATTAATTTCACACCTCACATAAATAGGTATATATTTCAAAAAATTTTAAGCCTTACTAGAAGGCTAAAGCAGAAATATTTGTGATTAACCAGTGGTTTAAATAAGGTCAACTGCAATTTTTTTGGGGTTAAACCACCCACAATTAAATTGCAAAATTTGTCAACATTTTTCCGGTGGAGTTCTACCCAAAAAAATCTTCTAGTTAACAATTTGAAAAAAAATAATAATATAAGAATAATAATTCAATACTTTAATTTTAAATTAAATAAATTTTTATAATTTTTCTCATTAATATATCAAAGAATAATTGATATATCAATGAGAATTGTTTTGACCGCGGTTATTTGAAAAAGATATTTATCGCGAGACTACTGCGGATTACGCTATTGGAGTCTGCGGAATCTTAAGTCTGGACCAAGAGAGAAAAAGATGTGATACATTTAGCTACAATCCAACGTCATTTCGCGTATAGCCCGCATGACATTCGGATGGATCACCAAATGAATTTGAAATCTCAGATGTTATATATTCAATCTCCCAGTCTATAGCGCTTGATCTATTAGCATGTATGTTAGATGATTAATTTATCGAATGTTTTCTACATTTGATTCAATCACGAATCAAATGTAGGGAATTTTTGTCAAATATTGAGTGAAAATAATATCTGAACTTATATATTTCTAACTTGAAATAATGATGTTAAATACATTTTTATAGTTTTTCTCATTAATATATGAAAGAATAATATAAATATAATATTCTTTGATATATTAATGAGAAAAATTATAAAAATTTATTTAACATCATTATTTCAAGTTAGAAATATATAAGTTCAGATATAATTTTCACTCAATATTTGACAAAAATTCCCTACATTTGATCCGCGATTGAATCAAATCTAGAAAACTTTAAATTAAATTTATTAATCAATACCTTCGATCTTATTTACGTAAAAAAAAGCAATATGTATATTTGTATAAACTTCCAACCCCATTGTATGGTCAAAATTGAAGCTAATCGAGCTAATTCATTCATCAATTAACATACGGTAAATCGATTATTCCGAGGACTTCAAGATTTGGGATCCTATCTAATTAGATTTTTACAAGATCCGGCCCCACAAATACTTTCAACTATATACAAAATGGCCAAGTTGAATTGTAAATACATTTGTATAAATTAGAATATTTAAATTCTTTCAAATGAATATTTTAAAAAATCGGATTTCCATTTAATCCCATTCAGGATTAAATTCACTATTATAACTGGATTAAAAAGTTTAATGAAGAAAGTTGATCGAAAATAATTCCTTCTTCTTCGCCAGTTTTAAAACCATTTTCTTTCCAACAGCAAACAAGTAGAAGATTTCTAGTTAAGAAATTATTTTCCTTTAAAAACTATTCCCTTTTTTTTAACCGACTTCAAAAAAGGAGGAGGTTCTCTATTCGACTAATTTTTTTTTTGTGTGCCTATGTTAACTCATATCTCCGCCAATTGTGAACCGATTTTGAAAAAAAAATGCATTGGGTTCAGTCTACTTTCCGATTGGTCCCATTTTTTTTTCATAGGTATTAGACCTTTTTTGTTAGGTTTGTTCAGGCCTAACTTCTTTGTTTATTAACCGATTTCGATGATTCTTTTTTTATTGGAAAGGGGTTATCTTAGGGATGGTGCCATATTAATTTGGTCAAGTTCTGATGATATTATCACTATTAATAACGTCACTAAAAAGAGAAAAATAATAATAATTTTTAAGAAAAAAATAAAAACCGACTTCAAAAAAATTAAATGCAACAAATAAAATACACTAAAAGGTATAAAATAATTATTATCTTATTTAATTACAAGTAAACTATGAAATATTAACATGAAATTACTTTTTGAAGACGGTGCCAAACATACCTTTTATGAATCGCACTCGACGGATCTCACTTAGTACGTTTATAGGTATGTATGGTTTGTTTGGCACCGACTTCAAAAAGTAATTTCATGTTAATATTTCGTAGTTTACTTGTAACTAAATAAGATAATAATTATTTTATACATTTTAGTGTATTTTATATTTGTTGCATTTAATTTTTTTGAAGTCGGTTTTTATTTTTTTCTTAAAAATTATTTTTATTTTTTTTTTTATTTAAAATTGACCTTGTCCGTTAGAACATTTGGTCAGTGATACATAAAATACATAATTTTACAAAATTTTATATAATTATAATTTTAATTAGGTAAATAAGCTAAATTCAAATTTGAAACATACATTATTTTAAGTATTTTTTTTTCAAATTACATTTCTACTGTTTACGCAATTAATCACAATTATGTTAGATTAGAATAAATGTAATTAATTAATTTTTCCTAAAGAAATTATGTATCTAACAATAAATCGACTTAAGTCATCGTTGCGGTTTAAATAAGAAAGAAGAATTGTCATATTTGTTGGAAGTTCTACATTTATTTGGATTGTTGTATAAAAACGTTCAATTTTGTTTGACATTGTTTGCGCATCCCAAGTAAAAGTGGTTGATATCCCCAATCGTGGACCCATCACAAGAGCAAAAAGGATTCTCTCGAAGACCTATTCTGTGCATATGAGCTGGGCTGGTCTATCTTCCGATTAGTCCCGTTTTTTTCATTGGTATTGAACTTTTTTTGATATGTTTGTTCAGGCATAACTTCTTTGTTTATGAGCCGATTTTAATGATTCTTTTTTATTGGAAAGTGGGTACCTTAGGGGTGGTACCCTATTAATTTGGTGAGGTTCTGAAAATATGATCAATGACGAAATAACGTAATTATTCAATTCTTACAACCAAATAATAGAAATTATAATAAATAAAATCTTTTATAAAAAAAATCTTAAAACATTCATTTAAAACCCTCAAACGTTTCGAGAGAATTTCTATATTTATGAATTGAATTTTATTATCATTTTCTGATTCATTCGCCCGACTCTTTCTCTTACGAATGCATGCAAGGTATTATATTAAATCACTATTAATAACATCAGTAAAAAGAGAAAAATAAAAAATAATTTTTATAAAAAAAAATAAAACCGACCTCAAAAAAATTAAATGCAACAAATAAAATAATAATAACTTAAAAATCAAACAAAATACACTAAAAGGTATAAAATAATTATCTTATTTAGTTACAACTAAACGACGAAATATTAACATGAAATTACTTTTTGAAGTCGGTGCCAAACATATACATTTTATGAATCGCACTCGACAGATCTTACTTAGTACGTTTGGGGGGTACTCTCGCTTATAGGTATAGTTTGTTTGGCACCGACTTCAAAAAGTAATTTCATGTTAATATTTCGTCGTTTAGTTGTAACTAAATAAGATAATTATTTTATACCTTTTAGTGTATTTTATTTGATTTTTAAGTAATTTTTATTTTATTTGTTGAATTTAATTTTTTTGAAGTCGGTTTTATAAGCTAAATTTTTTATTTTCCGTTATAGATGCGGAGTAAAAAATTTATGTGCTTATATAATATATTACTATTCAGAGAGAGGTTTTTGTCTCGAGGGTTTGAGCAGACTGCCCGGAAAGCATGTTAGTTCTCAGGTTCGACTGCTGAGGGGATGAATCCCCTCTGATATTGCAAATTAATAATATTTCTACTAAAATCTTAGAATTTGTCCTAAAAATTATTTAATTCTTTCTCTTTTTATATACAATATTTATAGATTAAAGGAGACTATAAAAGAGTGTCTTCTGTTTGAAAAATAATTTTTTAAATTTATTTATAACGGCTCTACTTATAGTTTCGAGAGTTTTGCCCTCTTCATCAGAATTTCACACTTCAATTCCTGTTATTCAATTCTAATATACTGATGAAGAGATCAAAGCCATCGAAACTATAGTCTCGTTATAAATAATGTATATAAAATGTATTTTTCCAGCAGAAGACAGACTCTTTTATTGTCTCTTTTAATTTAAAAAATTCTGCTATTCTCGGCAAAAAGAAACTTTCAATTTAATATTTAGATTATTCTCTCATGCTATATATAGATCGTAGTTAAATTTAAATTAATTTTAAAAAATGGGAAGCTAATAAGTTTTTTTGTTCTTTTTAAAAAGTAAAACGGAGTCCTTTAGTGTCACTACACTGTCTGTATGATTGTCAATCCGTCAGAAAATTGTAGCTCATACACTAAATTAGATGTTATTTGTAATCATTTTCCCAGAAAGCAAAAATTGTTTTAAAAAAATTGGAGTAATTTTTGGGGAATGTTGTATTTGATTTCCTTCACTGACTTTTCAAAACCCTGAAGAAGGTGGAATAGCCTCCGAAACGTCGGTTTTATGATCTTCTTTTTTTGGACTGCCTCATCGATATCCACTTAATTGTTTTAAAATTTTAATCAATTGATTATTTTGAGGAGAGTCGAATTTTAATATAGGCGCAAAAATAAAAATAACTTGTTTATCAGTTTATCATCCAGAAACAAACCAAAATTTTAATACAATGCCTATATTATTTATTTAAATATTTACTATTAATTTATCAATAGTAGCATATTTCCCTGAAATAATGTTTGATTTTCAAAAAACAAACAATTTAATCCTACTAATCCTCTAAATGATTGGAATGTTGTATTTTATTAACTATATAAATAATATCATATTATACATTCGTACCGATGCCATGACACAAATGGATAGAAATATTTTATATTAACCATTCAATCGGAATGTAAATGGAGATAAAAAAATGAATTTTATATTTAATTTATCAAACAACCACTGCGCGTGTATGGGGTTATGTTTAAAATTGGACATTCTATGGATTTTTTGGTTTACTTAAAGTTTTATTTCAATATTTTTTAATAAAATCACATTGCTTTTAGGTATTTACTAGTACATTCAATAATTAAAAATCCTATGGAATTTCAAATCAACAAAAAATTTATCGAGTAAAATTTGAAAATTTAAGGTCCATAGATTGATTTGAAACTAAAAGTATTTATGTATCTGATTGATCTAAATCTTTGAGAAAATTTTGTAAACAAATTTTTGTAAAGTTAGGAAAAAAAGAGAAACTAATGTATGCCGAGTTTCAGCTTATTAATTACAGCAATAGAACCCGATCAATATTTTTTAATTTTCTGAATTTTTCAAATGAACGTTCTGAAGATAGAAATTCCAGATTTGATGGTAGTTTAAGCTGTTTATCAAAAGAGAATCTTGGCCAGAAAACACTTATCATTCATTGGCTACTGCACTTGAAATTGAATCTAGAAATAAGTGTCGAAATGTCCTGCATTCTAATTAAATTTTCTCTTTAAAACTTTAGTTTCAGCCCAAATTTAAATAATTTCTTCGTTTTGTAGGTATATATACAGGGACGCCGCGAGCGGGCGTGCAGGGCGTGCGCCGCACGCGGGCGACACTTTTAAGGGTGCGGAAATTTTGGAAAAAATATATGTTTTTTGCAGTGTTATAAGCTTTATATCCTGAAATTTACAGAGTGGGATCAGTAGAGAGCCTTAAGCTAGCAAAAAAATACAACCGTTCGATACCTCATATTTAAAAATTCAATTTTTTTATTTTCATTTTCTAAAATTATCAATCAGAAGTTCTTTACAGCCCAAAATTTAAGCAGTTCTTAGTTTCAGAAACATTTTGGCACGATAAAGAACTTTATATGATTTTTTGTTCTTGAGTTATCGTGGTTAGAGTAATCCAGAGAGACACACAGATTTAAAAAATCTTGCATAAAAATTATTTTCTTCCACGATTAACAAGTTACGATAAAAGAAAAAAGACGAAATTCATTACTTAGGCCTGTCCAGCAAGTAGAAGAAACCCAAGAGTAGAGACTAATTAAAATTTGAACTTTTAGTGAAATCACACATAATTAATTATATTTCATTATTCGTGTCCATGATTAATAATTAAAGGAATCGTAGGGAGTTGGACAAGACTTTAAATTAAATTAAATATAAGTTTTGATTAAATATGCCATACGTTTCGTTGCTGTTTTGCAACTTCTTCAGTGGCTCATTTATTAAACTTATTTGTCAGGATTTTTTACTATGCGATTAATTATAATTGAGAAGTTCTCATAGAAAAGCACTTAAGTCCAAAAATCACTTTTTTTTTCCAATCAGCTTACGCACTGAATTCTCATCATCATAGAGAATTCAGTGAGTAGACTAATTTGAAAATAAAGTGATTTTTGGAATTATTTATTGAACAGAAACAAATAATACAATACAACTACGACGTTTCGATCGATTTATTCTGCGATATGATTATGCAGTATGAGCACCCACTTTGATTTTAGGTTAATTGAGAGTACGATCGCAGAATAAGTTGATCGATCATAGTTGTATTATTGTATTATTTGTTCTTATTAAATAAATAATTAATTGTGTGTGATTTCACTATAAATTTAAATTTTAATCAAATAAATCACAAAAATAAAAGCTTCAACAGCTTCATTACTAGTACAGACTAAATTTGAGAAACGTTTTCATTCTTAAACTAAATGAAATAATAATATGTTTAGGTGAATAATCAAAGTAAGAAGAAGTTACCTTAAATCTTCTGCGAAGTAAATGTAGAGGAAATTATACCCTTGTATAGAGAGAGAATTCACTTAGATGTATTCAGATGAAAAACTCACGGAGAACTAAATGAATGAATAAATAAATAGCCCGAGGGCTTGATGGAAATATATATCTAATCGAAATTCTATGAATTGAATTAAATAAAAGATAATGGAAAAAGTAAAAAATGGGAGTTTATTTTATTTGCGATTTCTAATTTATATCAAAATGCATAGACAATATCCTACCCGAAACTTTTCCGGGGAGGGGGAGGAGGGTGAATGGCTGCAGCGGCGCAAAAGTTTGCAAAAAAAGGCAAAGAAATTTCCACACAGTGTTTGCAATGAAATCTTTGTAAAATTTTCATAAATGTATTTTTTCAAGATATTTTTTACTAAATTAGATTTTTCTTCCCTATATAAAAGTAAGGCTCTATAAAAGGGAGTATTCGCATCCGCCATATTTGATCCAAACTAACAGCTGTAATATGGCGTTGTAAATGTATTCAAAGTGCTTTGCTATATGTATATTTGATTATTATAATAAAATAAATAGTTGCCTTATTCAAAGAAACCATTTACATTTACATACGTAAATGGATAACCTCAAACTTATAATTCATAATTATATATGTGAATAAAATTTCGTACCTGTTTGAAAACTATAATCCATGATATTCCACCAATACTGTATATAAAATAATGTTTATAATTCACAAACAACACAATACTTTTTTACTTTTTTAACAATAATATTGTAACAATATTAATTAGGGCTACTATACTACATAAATGTGTAAACATGTAAGCTGGAAATCGGAATGGATCAAAGATGGCGGTTTTGAATACCTGTCTTTATAGAGCTCTAGTAAAAGCTTCATTCAAATAAAAGTATGAATAATTTTAGTGGAAATGAAATTTTACTTTTCTATCAAAATCTGAAACTTATTTTATTTTATTATTTTCTACCTTGATGAAGGGCACAATTTTATTTTTCAAAATATTTTATCGAAATTCGAATTTTGATCACTATATAAAATATTAATTTAACTACTTGTTTTTTCTTCTTCTTCAGTGCCATACTCGATTCTTCAGCTGATTCTTGAATTCAATTATTAATTATCTATTGGAATAAGCTGTTATAGTTATTGTATTGTTATTATTGTATTTATTATATGCATGATTATATAATTATTATACTCACTCACTCAAACGGTCGAATCGACCATGAGTATGTGTTTGTATTTTTTTTCTTTTATTTATTATGTATGTTTCATTGAATAAACATTGTTATTATTATTATTATTATTATTACTTGATTCTGAGCGTCGGTGATTATTGTGGAAAGTATCCTCTCCATTGTATTTTTCCTGGGAACATTTTTCACAGGGGTGGTTTCCCATTGCAATCCACTGAAGGGATCAGATTATAGCCGGTCAAATATTTGCAGCGTTTCGGGCTTGATTAGAAGGCAGCTCTATAACCACTCGGCCAACCTGACTCCCAACTACTTGTTTAATATTTTAAAATATAGGGAGGTTTAGGGGAGAGAGCGTACTTAAGTTTAGGCGAGGGAAGCGCAATTGACCTTATTTACCTCAGGGTGCATTGGGGCTATATCTGAAAAACCAACGTCTCATCCACTGACTCATACAATGATTTTTTTTTAAGAAATTGATATAAGAAGCTAGACCGAAAAGGTGAAACATAAATCAAGATTTACCCTCGTATTGTGAAAAGTGAATAAGAATAAATTTCAGGGATTGAAACGAGGTCAAAGGTACCTGTGTATGTATGTAGGTCTTGAAAAATAGAAGATTGTAGTATTTCTAATTAATTAAACTGCAAACTAATGAAAATTTTTTTCATCACACAAATTATTCTTTAGACTAAAGTATGCATACGCATTCGTCACTTTTCTGTATCGCAGGTGCTGATGAAGGTTCGAAAAAATGGACCAAAACATTTTATATATATATATATATATATATATATATATATATATATATATATATACACCTTTTAAAACAGATTAAACACCATTACTTCACACCTATTAATCAAAAAATTCCGAAACACCTCAGAAATCATTCAAACCATTATTCTCCAAACTGATTTTGAAAGATTGAAAAGTGAGTATATATTGGAAATAATATAAGGATTTTATTTATATATATTTTTTTTATTTATTTATTGTCACCGGGAACACCTCCCATTTAGACAGCACATCAGTAAAGTTTTAGTAGTGTTAGTGAGTGAGTCGAGTTTTAGCCGGTATAAATTTTATATGCTAGCCAGGCTCAAATCCGGGCCTCCTGCTTGAACATCGTCATCAACGTTGATGAAGCGAGCCCAGCGGCTTAGCCAGCTCGGACAATCCGGCTCCCCCATTTATATATATCAAATGATAAATTCAGAACTCTTTAATACACTCACAGGACTTTCAATTAACCCAGCTAAAACAAGAACAAAGCAGCATTAAAATAACTCTAACAAAAGGTTCAAAATTTTAATTTTCCATTATATAATATTATTTATTCTATTTAAGAAAAAATAAAAACAAAACACAAACTCAAACATAATCTTTAACTATATTCAGAGTAAAAAATTGCCATTTTGATTTTGGTTTTGATTCCGACAGCTTAAAAGTAGTGGTTATTTTTCGATAAATGTTAAAATTGCATGCATAAAAGCTTTTATTTTCCCCCTTAATGAAAATTAATCTTTAGATTTATAAAAAAAAAAATAATTGGGTATAATAAAAGTAATATTACTTGATTGGTATTAGTAAGAGGTTCAAGTGTAAAAAAATGAGATCTAATAATATACATAGTATCTCTTTAAAATTACTTAATCTGATTTATAGATTTTCTTTGATATTTTTCATAGTTCGTAAATTTGTTTGGTTATATCAATCAATATGGACCGCGGATGAAAAAAGTAATATAAATGTGCTATAGAAAGCAAAATTAATTTTCGTCTGAGAATTCACATTAAGCTACAATCATGAACTTTTATAAATTTTCAAATTAAAGTGTTTCATTGTTAGAGAGGGGAGCCGTAGTTTGCTCATAACGTCATAACATGCGACTAGTAAAAAATATATACAAATTACAAGATTACATGCTTAATGGGAGTAACCACACTCGAAGGGGCGGATGAATTATTTTTAATCAGCAACATCTATGTACGGGGAGGGGCCTTAGTTTTATATCTCTACACATATACAATTAAGGGGTGTACGTATACTGGCCAACAGAAATTCATTATAAAGTTTCCTAGTAGAGAACTCTAAAATTCTGCCGATTCTTGGGCTAAATACTTACTATATTAATGTATAATAAAAGGAAAATAATTTGATAATTTTTCTTCTAAGGATTTATGTATTTATTTTTTTATTATTTTGTTTGAAAACTTTTGCTATGTCTCTTAATTTAATGCTACTCTAAGGATTCATTAATCTTTATTTATTTAGTTCCAAGCTCTTATAATTCATTTTCGTAAAATATATAGCCTCTTCATTTATATTCAATTAGAATTAAAATTAACTTTTGTTTACAATAATAATTAGATTTTCATTAGGGAGCTGTGAAAAGTATTTTAGATCTATATAGAAATAGAAAGAGAGGATAAGGCAAGAGGAAAATATTTTCATTTCGATTTTTATTAGGGTGAAAAATTTAAAATCGAGTTCAGTGTCAAAATCAATAAAAAAATAACAATCGTAATTCCGTTCACTGGGACAATATAATAAATATAAGTCAAAAAAAGTAAATTAAATCAAATAAAAAATAAAAAATGAAAAGTCACTGAGATAAAAAAGAAAAAAATAATTAATTAATTTTACAAATAAATAAATTAAATAAATTAATTAATTATAATTATGTAATTTTTTTTTTCAAAAAGACATTGACATTTTTTTTATCCGGAGTAGTAGGAAAAATAGGAAGAGGGACAATTTTTAAGTATATGTATGCCGAGAGGTGAACCGCGACCTAATATCGTGTACACCTACTTTCACTTCCACTTTTATTTCCAAATAGAAGACAATTGATGAAGGGACATTATCTAATGAATTTAAAAATAATTCCACATAATTCCAAAGATGGTGTACACCTAATTCCAATCGCGGTTCACCCCTCGATGTATGTGATAACAAAAGAAAGATGTACTAAATAGGTTACGGAATGTAAAGTTCATGGTATTTTTTCATTAAATAAATCAATTAATTCTATCTTATTTGAATACAATTTTATTTATTTAATTGTTTTTTCTTTCATTTCATCAAAAGGAAAATTTCATTCTATTTGGTATAAATATATAAAATCATTTTTATAAAATACAATTGAATAAATTATACACATCTCTAAATTATTTTATTTTCAGGATCAAGTTAAATAAATTATATGCTTATTCTTAATAAAATAAAAAAATGAATAATTAAAAATGCGAATAAAATTTCAATTTTAGAATATTCATTTGGGAAAATATATCTTTGAATAAGTAGTGGGGGTGGTAGGTATTTAAAGAAAATAATATATTCTCTTAAAAACTTAAAACGTGAAATTTGAATATTTAAATTTTTAATGAATTCTACCTTCTTTAAAAGAAGTTTCGGAATTTTTAATTACAGTAAAATAATAAAAAAAAAATAGACGACGAGGAAAAATATATAAAATACATACCTATATAACAATCCCTGAAGGATTTAAGGGAAGAATTTTTTATTTTTATTTTTCCATAAGATATTTAATTTTTAAAAAACAGACATTATCTTATAATTTATTATAATCCTAAATAAATTATCTTCACTTTAATTTGCATTAATATTTTACACATTCAAAAAGCAATATAAACTGTATTTTTAACATAAGAAAAATTAAAATTTCTTTTTAATTCATAAAATAATGACATTGGGGCTGATTAGCCATACGAAATGGTAAATTGAATCGCTAGGGAGGTAAAGTTAATGATGACTTTCATTAAAAGATAGAGCCTAGATCGTCTCTGTATAAGTTTAGAAATTACTTTCATTTTCAAATTTAGTTATAAATAAATATTTTTATTAAAAACGAAAATGCGAATTGTTTTTAGAAGCTCTCATTGCCCAATCAATGAAGTTAATAGCCATTAGGGCAGAAAAATTGTTATTAAATAGTTTTTAAGTAGAGAATAATTATGTCAATGTTTTTCTTATTTATACTACATTTTTTTTTATTGTTAAAGGATAAATAAATTGAATTGCTTCTTTCCACTAATTTATTTTATTATTCAAATGGTTAATCCAAATATTTCGAGAGCGCTTTCGGCATCTCTTCCTCAGTGGAAACCTCCCCCCTACCAATGTACCGACCACATCAGTTTGTACAGAACATTGATAAAAGCTTAATTAAACAACACACCCACCCACCCACACACATATATATATATCTACAAATTCAAAATGAGATAACATACGAGTATATACAATTATTTACATCTCTTTACAATGAAGTCCGAATGAAATTTTTTAATTAACCATTTGAATAATAAAATATATTACTGGAAAGAAGCAATTCAATTTATTTATCATTTAACAATAAAAAATTAATATATCCAGTACACACCAAGCCAGCAAAATTCTTATGAATATATTATTTTTATTTTATAAAGTAATTTATTTTTCTAAAAGTTTTGAATAAAAGATATTTTTATAATTTTTCTAATTAATATAACAAAGAATAATTGCTATATCAATGAGAATTGTTTTTGACCGCGCTTATTTGAAAAGATATTTATCGCGAGACTACTGCGGATTACGCTATTAAAGTCTGTGGAGTCTTAAGTCTGGACCAAGAGAGAAAAAGATGTGATCCACTTAGCTACAATCCAACGTCATTTCGCTTATAGCCCGCTAGACATTCGGATGGATCACCAAGTGAATTTGAAATCTCAGATGTTATATATAGAAATATATAAGTTCAAATATTATTTTCACTCAATATTTGACAAAAATTACCTATTCGCAATTGAATCAACTGTAGAAATCATTCGATTAAAAGATATTTTGTATCCAAGAAGAAAAAGTAATATTCAAGGCATTTGATCCAAGCTAATGGTCAGAAGTAAGCTTGGTTGGTGTTTTAAAAATATATTTTTATAACGGTAGATCACTCGTATCCATAATAAGCATTGATTAAACAGGAATAGCAGGGAATTGGATAAAAATAAAAAACAGAGTTTTTATTGAATGGGCCAGACGTTTCGTCGATTAATTTCGACTTCCTCAGTGGATCATTCTATCACTCTTTGTCAAAAGACAATTCCACTACGCGACGAAACATCCTTTAATCCTTTTTATTTAAACTATAATACATTGTTGGATCATGCCCCAATTGCTCAAGAATCTTGAACTTTTACACACTTGAACAATCAAAAAATTAAAACCTTTTATCAAAATTTATCACAAAAAAAAAGTGGAATTGTCTTTTGACAAAGAGTGATAGAATGAGCCACTGAGGAAGTCGAAATTAATCGACGAAACTTCTGGCCCATTCAATAAAAACTCTGTTTTTTATTTTTATCCAATTCCCTGCTATTCCTGTTTAATCAATATATTTTTATTTTTTTATAATTTATTATAATCCTCTAAAGCCTCATTTATGCGAAAAACGAATTTTTAATTTTTTTTTTTTTTTTTTTTTGTTTATTTTTTTAAGAAATGTCTGAAATGTGAAGAAAAATCAGTTACAAAACTGTTATTTTTTTAAGTCAATGTCTGGGTGTCTAGGTTTCGATAATCACAATAACCAAACATAAAGCTCTACAAGTTAGTTCTGGACGAGGGGTGAACCGCGATTGGAATTAGGTGTACACCGTCTTTGGAATTATGTGGAATTATTTTGGAATTCATTAGATAATGCCCCTTCATCTAATATCTTCTACTTGGAAATGAAAGTAGAAGTGGAAGTTGGTGTACACGATATTAGGTCGTGGTTTCTTTTATTAAAAAAAATATGTTTCACCTCGGACTCTAAAAAAAAAAGTTCACTCCAAAATATGCGAAAAGTGAAGGTAACAAATTACACATTTCCTTCCCAATTCATAATTTCAGTTTAGTTTGAGCCCTCGTTTGTCCCAGAGGCCACGGTATTGCTTATCGAAAAACCAACGAAGAGATAAAAATGGAATATCAAATTTGTGATCCCCGTTTCATTCTCCGTGAGTGATTTTTGATTGATTCCCTTGAGCAGTCTCTCATGGGCGACTTCTCCACCTTCGCCCTTTGCGAATGTTTTCAGTTGATTTATTAAGTCGATCGAGCAATATTGACTTGTAAAAAAAATAGAAGCTGAGATAAGATGTTGAGGCTAGCCAGCCAGCAAGCGCATCTCTTTGACTCCTCTGTCTGATGGCCTCTTATTTATGCATCATTTGCATCTGGGCTTTGTGTCTGCACTGAAGCTCTATTCAAGCTCAGGGGGTTTACTAAGCCCCTATTGTCACGTGAGTTGTATTGTCTCCCTTCTAAGGGTTGTATGTTCTCAAGATGTAAGGGTTAAGGCAAGTGCTATTATTAAATCGACGTCGGAACCCTTTACTATCTCCAATGCATTCTCTAAGAGGTTGACCGAGGAGGGGTTGTGCGGTTCGGGGTGAATTTCTATTGGCACATGGCCAAAGCTAAAGCGGACAGAATTAACCCGGTCAAATTATCACTGATAATATTCTTTTATTAACGCCTATGTAATGTATGTGTATTTAAAAATGTCATCAACCCCTGTTCTATTATGGAGTTCCACTTGATAAATAATCGGATATTCGGAGGCAGGTTCAGGATTTTCTTCTGAGGGGAAGGTGGGGAACTGTAACTTTAGTTTAGAATATAATTTACTTTTACACGAGGGGTGAACCGCGACCTAACATCGTGTACACCTACTTCCACTTCCAATTTTATTTCCAAGTAGAAGACATTATCTAATGAATTCCAAAATAATTCCACATAATTCCAAAGTCGATGTACATCTAATTCCAATCGCGGTTCATCCCTCGCTTTTACACTATATTAGATACAGTAATGTTTGTTTTGTAAATTAAATTTATTTGTAATGTATGTATTAAGTTGATTATGGTAAGGTAATTGTAATAAGGTGAATTGGAAATATCTAATAAACCTGCCAAAAAATGTTGATAACTTAGTCCTGTTTAGATAAAGTCTGAAAAATCTAATTGTTCGAAGAGAGTTGGTTTTGATTCCAATTATTATGGAAAAAAAGTTGTTGACCAAAGAAATGAAAATACTAATTTTGTGAAATATAACGTAAAACATACCTACAGGGTTATTGGTAATTTAATAGAAATCTTAAGAAAGAGTTTATACTATAGCAAATTTACAATAGAAATTTGCCTCATAAAAAATCATTAGTTTTGGTGTCATAGTTTTTATTTTTTAAAATCATTAGTTTTGGAGTTATCATAGTTTTATTTTTTTTTTTTTTTTTTAATTTCCCGACTTTCTACCCAAAACTGCTAATTGTAAAGAAAGTACTGCACTTTGAGTGCTAAAAAGACACTTTTCAAATAGCTGGGGGATCATAGGTCAAATTTATTGGAAATTAGCTATAGAATAACCCCTTTCCACCTAAGATTTCTATCAAATTACCAATAACCCTACACATTTCAAAATAAATTCTTGATTGGTTTATATTGATTTAAATAAATACTTCTTTATAAAACAATCTCAAAATTTTTAATAATAAAATCAAAACGTTTTGAGATAGTGTTTAAATTACCAATATGTATATTTAGTAAGAATTATGTGGTTTAACTTTTTCTATTTAAAAAAAATAAAACATGTGAAACATTTCTCTTTACCATGATAAGTACGAAATAATTTTAATACATCTTTTACTCTAAAGAATAAATAAATAAATAAATAAAAGGTATGAACCAAAAATTAATTCAGCTTCCATAGATTTACAATACCCTTCATTGTATTTATTAAAAGTATACGGAAATACATTAATATAAAATTAATAAAATAAATAATTATTCTTTCTTGATTTTCATATCTTCCTCCTATTCATCATTCTAAGTTGTTCACTGAATAAAATAAGTCCTCATTTATTGAAATAGACCAGAGATTTTCACAAAGAGTAGTAATTTGTTTAATTTTGACCATGTTTGAGCTGAATGACAATGTCCTCTATGAGTAAAACTCAAATAAAGTTTTAATACTTATTTAATAAGTGGAATTAATTCACGGATTGAATTATTCGCTGTGTAAAGACCACCAATTCTAGCAACCCCCTATTTGAATGTTAATGGGATTTCAATTACCGCTTTCTTCCTATAATAATCATGCTATTGTGTTATTTGGCCTGACGTTGTTAAGTAAATACAACCCTCCTCACACATTCTACTTAATATTCCATTTTGAAAGTGGGGCTGGCCTGTCAGCTATCAAGAAATATGAGTTAATAATTAATTAATGTTGTAATAAAGAGGTTGACACGGGTCTGATTCTTTCCTCTTTTAGGTTTCCAAACAACCCTTCTAATTTCGTCATGTTCGTCTAAGCTAAATTGAGGTGTAAAAAAAGATGATTCTGATTTATTTATATCCACCCTTTTCGACTCGAAAAATAATCCTAGGGTTGTACTGGACTCTAGCGGTGAGTTAGGTAACTTTGGGAAATAATTATGTTACCCTTCAATTATTATAACTAATATTTGATTATAAATTCAATTAATATTTCTATCAAGTGTGCCTTAATTGAATATTTTTTTTCTATCATGGTATAAATAGAAAACAAAATTAATTAGTACACCTGGGAGGCAGGCTTAGCATTAGCAGCCTTAGAATTCACTAAAAACAAATAAATAAATAATAATAGTAATAAATATTTATATATATTTGCTCATTATATTATACTTAAATACTAATTATATATTTTTTATTGTTAAGGATAAATAAACTGAATTTGCTTCCAGTAATTTATTTTGTTTTTCAAATGGTTATTCCAAATATTTCGAGAGCGTTCTCAGCATCTCTTCCTCAGTGGAAACCACTCCCCCACCAATGTGCCGACCCCATCAGTTTGTACAGAACATTGAACATTATGTGTGTGTTGTGTGATCGAGCTTTTTTTTTTTGCTGAGAACGCTCTCGAAATATTTGGAATAAGCATTTGAAAAACAAAATAAATTACTGGAAAGAAGCAAATTCAGTTTATTTATCCTTAACAATAAAAAATTAATATATCCGGTACACACCAAGCCAGCAAAATTCTTATAAACTAATTATATACTTAAAAATATCTGACAAGTGGAGAAAATGAATTTTAAAACAGGATTTTTTTTCTGTGTTCTTTATGTCCATATTCCGATATCCACGATACCTCAAGATCAGAAAGTCGTAGAAAATTCGTTCTTGTGCCAAAATGTTTGAATTTTAAATGCGGAGAAGTGATATTAGATATCGGTTGAAATGCAGAACACGTCTTTTTTTTAATGCTTTTTTTCAGATGATAAGGGGGTGTCATAATATAGGCATAAAGGAACAAATGATATTTAAGTTTATTATTAATTACTAGGGCGTCTTTCGCGTACCGAGCCTTAAATAATTTTTTACTTTTTACTATTTAATAAATATGAGGGTGGGCGATTCTCTTATTAGAATTTGATCAAGGAAAATGACTAAAAAGGGCGGGGATAGAATCATCTCTCGTCCTTTAAATATGTCAAATACAAGTTCAGACCTGTTTCAGATTATTAGAGATTAATTTCTTAATTTCTATTATTCTAGGAATGGTCTTTTGTCTTGTGCACTTGTCCATAAACGATACTAATTATAGAGAGAGAGAGAATATTCAATATGAATTAATTAAAATGCAGACAGAAATATAAAAAGTAATTACTTGCGGCAGCTCTAGCTGGCGAGCTTGCCAAGTCTTAAAAATGTTTTTAATTTTTCCTCCATTTTTTTCATTTACTCCCAATTTTCGGAGGCTTTAAAAGCGTTAGTTTTAAAATTAAAAAAAAAAAACTGTTATAAATATATAATCTTTACTTATCCCTCTTTTAGTACTTTCTGTCTTCTTTGATCCAGATATCTGCATCTTCTAAACTATTTTCTATTATTTTAATAAGGGTATTTTTTTCTACCCGATTGTATTTAAGGTAAAGTAAAAAATAAATAGGTATTATTGAATTGAAATGAATTTTATTTTTTTCTTCTTATAAATCAAGATCTAATATTTAATGTTGCATTGCATCATTAAAATGATTAATACATAAAAAAAATTCGTTTCCTCATGTTAATCCGATTTCAAAACATTTCGTTATCTCTTAAACCCCAGAATGAATTATGATCGCAATTTGGCTGGGTTAAATGCATACGAACGTAAAGAGAGAAACATTTTACAAGAAATCAATCATCCCTGTGTCTCTAATATATAAATTCATCCTCTATATCATTACTTATTAGAGTATTACTGAGCAGAGAGCTCTCTTTGCATATGATTATATTTTAATGGCCATATGATTAATTATAATCGGACATTGAATAATCTATTAATATTATGAGTATGACTCTTTAGATATATATAGTAAAATTAATGGAATATTTAGATCTAGTTGCAAATTAGTACTAATTGATTTTTCTATAACTATTTTCGGGATTAGACCACGCGTGATTGGAGTTTAAATAAAACATTAATATTCATCATGTGTCTTAGAAATAAACGTTTTACAAAGGGTGGGGTTCAATTTACATTTTTCAACCATAATGGTCGATTTTGTTAAGCTTTATTTTATCTCCGTCCATCCTGTGTAAAATATTTCAAACTTATTAAAAGTGTATTTTGTGTTTCGAAAAAAAGGACATCAAATTTAATCGAGATTAAATTAGTGCACTGATTTTTTGCCGCTTGATTCTGCCCACAAAGAAAAATTGGAATAAAGAGTAAAATATTTTTCAAAACTCGGTACGGTGTTCGGAAATTTTAGGGATTTGGAAATTATTTGTTATCATCGAATGGCTTGAACTAGAAATTGTTATCTTAGCTGAGGTTTGAGTTTATTAATACAAAGTGCCTGGAGCACCGAACTATGCTCGGCAGCTTTTTGACTCTACATAGATTAAGTTTTAAATTTCAATGCTCTGCGACTTGCCGAAGATGATATATGTATAATTAAAATATTTATTTTATAAAACTCCTAATTTACACCCCCTCCCTTTATTTCAATCGGATTAAAATGACTAATAATGACTAATAACTCATGACACTTGATAAGTACACCAATTAAAAAAAAAAAACTTTAGTGCCGTTTTTGGGAAAATCAAAAAAAAAAAAAACGAAAAATCTTTCATGTAAATGTCAACTTCCGGAGTTCTGATTTCAAATGACTGATTTACCTAATGTGCCACGCAGAGGGGGGCAGCCCTTTACAAAGAATAAAACAGATTTTTTACAAATAATCATTTAACAAACACCTCATCAGCCGTCCAAACAAAGCGCTAAATGTTGTCGCTAATAATTAGACTAATGCATATATGGGCGCCTGTAGATCAAAATCTCCAGAACAGCGGCCAGAGTGTGCCAACAGTTCCCCACAACTGTACAATGCGATTAACACATTAAGATAAATAAAAAAAAAACAATAAATAAATATGATAGTGTTAATAAAATAAATCGTTCAAAATGAGCTGGCCACCGCGGAAAGGTCATTTGTCGGGGAAGGCCAGCCCAGCACTGCACATTAAATTTTAAATTGTTAATCTTATTAGCTAAGGCCGGGCCCCATTCGGAATGTCCGCCTCATATAGCTTGAGAAGTTAGAAAGAGAACCCAGCATCGCCCTGAGTGTCATTTTGTTTAATGTAGTTTTGGAGACACCCAGGGTGCGCAGGTCCCTGAAGGACCGGGGACACCACACCCCCTTCCACAATAAAAGCTTGCTGTACACCTTCTAGCCTATATCGAGCTTAAATTTCGAATTTGGTAGCTCTGAGATTTATGGTTGCGAAATGCAGGGGGGGGGGTACATTCTTACTTACGTAAACATCAACTTCCGATACTTCTATTTTAGCCAAAATCTTGTGGTACTTCTTTTAGCCTCTAGATAGCTTAAGTTTAAGATTTCAAGGCCCTATGACTTTCCATATATATATATATACATATATACACCAGCCAACGAAGTCCTTCAATCAAAGAAAAACGAAATTAAAAAGCCATGGGTAACAGACGAAATACTGCAACTGATTGACGAACGAAGAAAATTTAAGAACAGAAAAGACGAAGAAGGGAAAGAAACATATAAAAAATTAAGATGGAAAGTTATAAGAGAATGTAGAAAAGCAAAAGAAAAAATGATTCAAGAAAAATGTAAAGAAGTCAACGAAAATCTAGTATTGGGAAAAGTTGATGTAGCCTATAGGGCAATAAAAAGAAATTTTCAAGAAGACAAGCCAAAAAGCAAGAACATAAGAGATAAAGGAGGCCACATTATTCTAAACGAAAACGAACAGGCAAATAGATGGAAGGAACACCTAGAAGAACTCTATGGAGAAGAAAAAACAATGAACCCAATAGAAGAAGAAGAATCTGTGGATGAAAACGAATTAGGAGACCCCATACTCAGGTCAGAATTCGAGACAGCTTTGAAGGAACTAAAAAATAATAGAGCACCCGGAATAGACAATATACAAGCTGAAATCCTAAAGAACTCTGGAGAAAAGGCACGTGACAAACTTTTTGAACTAATTAGCAAAATCTATAAATTGGGAATCATCCCAAAAGATTTCGAAAAAAACAAAATAGTCACACTTCCCAAAAAGACAGGCGCGGATAAATGTGAAAATTTCAGGACCATTAGCCTAACCTCACATGCCTCCAAAATCCTAACCAAAATAATCCAAAGAAGAATAGAACAAAGAGTTGAAGAAAATCTGGGCGAAGACCAGTTCGGCTTTAGAAGAAACAGAGGCACCCGAGAAGCAATTCTCTCTCTTAGACTAATAATAGAAAGGGCATTTATCAGGGAAGAATCTGTCTACATCGGATTCATAGACCTAGAAAAAGCATTCGATAACGTCAATTGGGAAATTATGTTTAAAATATTAAAACAGGCGGGAATAAAATTCAGAGAGAGAAGACTAATCTACAATCTATATCAAAACCAGACGGCAATTATAAATATTGGTGATGAACAAAGAGAAGCCAAAATAAAAAAAGGTGTAAGACAAGGATGTGTGCTGTCACCCATGATTTTCAACTTATACATAGAAGAAGCGATTAAAGAATTCAAAGACAAAATTGATACAGGTATAGAAATCCAAGGTCAAAAGATCGCTATGTTAAGATTTGCCGATGACATTGCCCTTCTAGGAAGCAATAAAAAAGAATTAGAGGACGCCTTGAATGGAATTAACCAAATCCTAATAGAAGAAATCAAAATGAAAGTAAACAAGAATAAAACCAAGGTCCTAGTATGTACAAAAAAAGAACAAACGAGACAGGAATGCATCAAAATTAACCAAGAAAACCTAGAAGGAGTTAAGGAATTCCGCTACCTAGGAAGTAAAATAACATGGGATGGGAGGAGCAAAAACGAAATTAAATCAAGAATTGCCCAAGCAAAAATGGGATTTAATTCAAAACAAAAACTACTATGCTCCTCCTCAATCAGCTTAGCAAACAGAAAGTTGCTATTGAAGACATATGTATGGAGCATAGCCATGTACGGGTGTGAAACCTGGACAATTGGAAAAGCGGAGAGAAAGAGATTGGAGGCTTTCGAAATGTGGTGCTACAGAAGAATGATGAATATCAAATGGATGGATAAAATTACAAATGAAGAAGTTCTTGGAAAAATCGGAGAAAGAAGAACCTTGTGGAAGAGTCTGAAGAAGAGAAGAGGTCAGATGATGGGGCACACACTGAGACATGGGGGACTGCTTAGGGATATCTTGGAGGGGGAGGTGGGAAAGAAAAGAGGAAGACCCAGATTAGAATATTTCAACCAAATAATTGGGGATATGGGATGCCAGACATTTAGAGAGGTTAAACAGCTGGCGGAGGACAGAGTCGAGTGGAGACGGATTGTTGCATCAAACCAGTCTTAGGACTGTATACTCAATGATGATGATATATATACAAGAATTGCTCATTTAATAATATAAGATACAAGTGTCATAATTTTTTTTAGAATTTCCACAGACCATACAGAGTTTTGAAAAATATTTCTGATATTTTCAATGAAAAAGTAATTTGAATTTACACATATATCATAAAAAGCAAATAATAAAATTTGAACAAATTTTGAATAAGTTTTTCATGGGGGTGTTGAATATTTTTAGTGAAAAAGTGACTTAGTTCGATTCGAAAAGTTTTAAAGAAGCAAATGATAAAGTTTTAACACATTCTGAACAAGTTTGCCATTCGTTAAGGACCTTTAATTAGAAATCTAAAAAATGCATAAGTGTTGATCTAGAATTAATTTAGGGTAAGGGGATTTAATTAGAAGTCTAAAAAATGCATAAGGGTTGATTTAGAATTAATTTAGGGTAAGGAATAAATAATATGTCAATTTATTTATATATATATATATACGAGTAATGAACTTTACCTATCGATGTTGACATCGAGAGAGTAAACCATGAAATGATCGCTTGGTCAAGGCTATTTTATTTTATAGACAACTGAAAGGGAAATACTTTTTTGAATATATTCTAAAAATATACTCAAATTTCCATTAAAATACATATCTAGATATCAAATTTCTTGTCTAACAAATGAGGGGATGGAGAGAATGACCTGATCAAAACTATCCCCTAATTTTTTATTTAATATTTAATAATATTAATTATTAAATTATGGTTGTTATCGTCCATCTTTGAAAATAATTAAGATGGATATTGGGATTTTGGACTTGAGAACGTAATTATTAAGTAGGTTATAATGAAAGACAGTCCATAAATTATTCAAATTTTATTCAATTTCCGACGTTTCGGAGACTTTTTTCTCTCCTTATTCAGGGCATTGAATAGTTATTGATGGGTGAGTACAACTCAGTTCCCATTTGACTCTACTTTCAGTGATAGCAACAATATTACAATATTTTCCAACATTATTTGTCTGGATTAAGATACCCAATTCTATTTTGTTTATTGGGCCTCCGAGGAGCGGGCCGCCTCTTACAAAGATAAAGTTCATTACACAAACTTCACACTTTCAGCTTCAGAACAAATAAATTCAGATTCAGAGCGGGTGGATTAGAGGGCCAGGATTAATCCTGACTCACATTTCACATTTCTTTTTTTTTTTTTTTTTTGTATTTACAATTAATAATCATACGCCACCCGCTCTATATGTTCTTCTGCTGAAAGTGTAAAAATTAAGGAGAGATCCCCTCATCGCCCTATATGTCAAATTGTTTATTGTTTTTTGCGATATACCCAGGGCGATGAGGGACCCCACCGCTTTATGCCACCACACTCCCTTCCACGAGAGTGTGATGGCCTCGACCCTGACCGAGCCCTCACCGACGCCAAATAAGTGTGAGATAACCAAGTACACTTATGATATAAAGTTGGAAAATATTGTAATATTGTTGGTGTCAATGAAAGGAGAGACAAATGGGAACCGAGTTATACTCACCCATCAATAACTATTCAATACCCTGAAGAAGGAGAGAACAAAAGTCTCCGAAACGTCGGAAATTGAATAAAATTTAAATAATATATGGACTACCTTTCATTATAACTTACTTATTTCGCTTACCACTCAGTCTTTCTAAGAAAATAAATAAAATTAAATATTAATTAATGCTTAAAATAGATCTATTTATAATGGGAAAAATTAAATAAATTAAGTAATAGTCTTGAAAAAAATTTCATTGTTTTCCTCCAATTATATTTTAATCCTTAAATCAAGCACTTCATTAGTTTTGTATAGGTTCTGGATTCAATCCTCTAGCTGGAAATGTTTTATTATATTTTTCTTCAAGTCGGTTCCGAGCTTCGGTGATTACTGTGGAGAGTATCCTCTCCATTGTAATTTTCCTGGGGAAATTTTTCCTGAGGAGTGGTTTCCTATTGCCCTCTCCTTCAGGGATCAGATTATTGCCGGTCAAATATTTGAAGCGAGTCGGGCTTGAACCCACGCTAGTTTGATTAGAAGGCATGCTCTATAACCACTCAGCCAACCTGACTCCTATTATATTATTTATTGAAATTAATTATTTTTAGTACTCCCTCCATATTTGGTTCGAAAATTGAATTTCAATTTAAATACTGCATTTCAATATGTATTTTTTTTTTACTTTTTAAAAATGTATCATTTAATTTAGGAGAAATTTTTCGAAAGAACATTTTGAAACTCATTTGGCACGGATACTTTAATTAACGCGGAAGGAGTACTTGTCAAGCTAAAATTAATAAATAAAAGATTTATGGGTTTTCGGACAATTTTTTTTCAATAATGTTAACGTTCCGTCCTTTTTGTGGACTTTTTCAAGTTCTCAATTACTTAAAACATTAATCGAAAATAAAATAGGGAAACCATCGAGACAATAGTGTATTCATAATATTCATCCTATAATAAGTTAATATTAATGATTGGTAGCATATCAACAAATCTCTGAAAAATATTAAAACAAAATTATAAGATCATCAATACCAATAATCAGTAGAAAAATCTTCAAATGTAGCAACTAATTTGGGACGGAGGGAGTAGTATTTTATAGTTTTTAAGGAATTTGGTGTTGGTACTTGGTGAAACATTTTTTTTAAATTATTGGATAAAAAATAATTGGTAGGTTCACATTAAGATATAAAAATAAAACGAATTTATTTTTGGAGAATCTTTAATCTCGATATTATATATTTCGTGGGACTAACCCAACTTCAGGAGAAACAGAAAGTAACTGACCTGGATAAGTCGAATTTGAATACAAGTCAATGGTAAAATTTATTTTTAAGATAACAAAAGGGTAAATATTTAAAATTAGTTGAGGGAGAAAGATAGGAAGTCTATTTTGTTTAATTTTGAATGGCCTTCTGAGAAATGAGGATTTACAATCAGGTAGGTGTAGGGGGGGGGGGTGAGGAAGAATTAATGAAAACAAATTTGAAAATATTTAAAGAATGTAATCAATGATTGTACTTTTCTTAACTTCTAATTGATTATTTAGTATATTCGTTTTATTTTAGAGAGCTAATTTTATTTCCGTTGACTCTTAAAAAATCTAAACGTAAGCCCTTTCTTTCGAAATGTAACCGAACGAGTTGGCTAATAGAAGAGGTGTGTTTATTAAAATGTAGATGATTGGCGAAGGTAGAAGTAGATTCCATATTAATATCATCTGATCTGCTAAGACTATTAAAGGCTCTTTCATGTTCCGAATAGCGAGTTCTAAAAGAGCGTCCGGTTTGTCCTATGTTGCCGGTTTGTCCTAAGCCTCGCAATTACCACAAGTCAATTTATATACATCTGATTTATCTAATTAGTAGTATTTTATGATAGGATTTTTTATTCGGGTAAACCAAAATTTTACTAAAAATATAATATATTCGGACTTTTAAAAATGAAGGCACCATTTTACGGTAAGCTAAGGTAATTTCATCATTTTTTATCTCTATTTAAATTAAATCCTCTATTATATCTTCATTTAACGATAGTGAAGAGATCATAATTATAATTACGATTTAAAATTCAGATCATATATACTTAACAAAGCTGATGATAATGAGTAGGAAGGGCCCCCATAACGTCTAGAAGTAATTTTTAGTGAGAAAAAAAGAGAAAAAAATCTATGTATCCATTAAAAAGTAATGATTTGCAGAGATAAACGCCCACCCACCAAGAAAGAGGAAGAAAAAGCGGCTGCACATAATATCAGAAATATTTGCATAGAATTCTACAGCATTCTTTCGATTCATTAATTTTCATGTTATTAAAAAAAAGTCCTTGAGTTTTATGCCAAGAGGGAAAAAAAGAATAAATGAGACAGCAAGAGTAGATGGAGAAGAAAAAAGGGTTGAAGGGGTATGTACGGAGAGCAAGTGTAAAAAATTAAAATCTTCATTAAAAAGTGTTGTTTTTTTTTTTCATTTTTTTTCTCGTTCCCAACCCTGTGACTTTTCTTTAGTTATATGAAATCTTTAGCAATTCGGGACAATTTTCTTGCATAGAAAATATCTTATTAAATTTTCAGAAAAGTCCAATAATCTCTTTTAATTAAAAAATTAACTAACTTTGGAATTTTCAATTTGATTCTAAAATACACTCTTTAAGAAAAACTTGAGTGAGTGGTTTTTGCGTACATTTACATTTATTAATTCCGGCATAATCCAGTCTTGTCGGATATGATATGTACCTAGTTAAATTTCTTTTAATTGTAAGTGAGAAAAATGTAACTTTATATAATTTTTTTTAAGTAAAGAAAACGGACTTAAAAGGTGAGCTAAAAAAAAATATTTTTTACTTTATCCAATGCGAAGCATGGGTAAAGTATTGTAATCGGTCTCGAGGCAAGCGTGGCTTCAAAGGGTCCTCAGGTAAAGACTACGGAACCCATGGTCTCAATTAAAGTCACAAATTGTAGTATTCAATTAGGTTGAATTTTAGCACGTGACGGTTTTGCCAAAAATTACATGGGGTCTCGTCGAGAAGCCAAAAAGTGCGATTTTTCATTTAGTGCTTGCGGATGGATGTATGGATGTATGTATGTTATCGTTTTTTTGGCCCACGATTTGTTCCACACCGTTACACCAATTGAAATGAAATTGAAAACCTACCATTAGTTTATCAAAATGAAGCGATGATTAGTTTTTGGTACATATCGGCACGCAAACATTGGTACTTTATTTCAGTACTTTTTTAGTTTTTTCTGAATATCTTGAAAATGACTTAACCAATTTTGATGAAATTTAATATCCTAATTAAGTACCTTGGGGACCACAAGAAAGGTTAAATAAAGTTTTTGGTAAAATTACATTTTAAAGTACTTCACTCTAGAGTAAGATATTACTTTTTACTTTATCCAATGCAAAGCATGGGGAAAGTATTGTAATCGGTCTCGTTTTAAATTCTTTATTATTTTATTTTAAGCATACACCGCAAATAGCCATTGATATCTGATTAATAATAAAGGAATAGAAATATTGATATTACAAATGACTTTCGATAAAGTTTAGCAACGATCCGTTGAAGTTTATTTAAGTCTTCGCCCGGGCCCAAAATCTGAACCTGTCCCGTATTATGGAATAAGCGAGGGATGCACCGCAATTGGAATTGGGTGTACACCGTCTTTGGAATTATGTGGAATTATTTTGGAATTCATTAGATAATGCCCCTTCATATATTGTCTTCTATTTGGAAATGAAAGTGGAAGTGGAAGTAGGTGAACACGATATTAGGTCGTGGTTCACCCCTCGGGAATAAGTATGTTTTTTTATTAAGTCGAATAAGTTGATAACCCTACGAATTTTTTTTCTAACATACCCCTTAAAAAACATGTTACTATGTCACATCCGGGCCCCGAGCCCCATAGGTGCAGTTGGACCTATTGCGGGGGCTATGCAAATAATAATGGGGGTGTTATGAGATAGAATTTCATTTTGTATAGATTTTGGCACAGCCTAAAAAAATACATATTTTATCATTTTTATTGGACCTTTTAAGTCCGGTTTCTATACTTTTTTAAGATATTTTTTTCGTACTTTAAATTCAATTAATTGAGTTTTTTTTTTTTTTAATGCAATCGAATGCAAGAAGGGGTGCACCAGTAAAGATATAGCCCCTATGGATCTCGAAAGACCCTTGCATTTCCGAAGAGAAGGTAAAGTTGATTAAGTGAGAGGGTGTAGACGTAGGTGTCTATGCACCCTGGTTTTGAAGGTTTGAAGATCATAGGTGCTGGGAAAGATAGAGGCTGGGAGAGAGTTCCAGTTCCTTGAAGTCATGGGGATATATGTATTCGCGAATGAAGTGGTCCGGCACTTTTCCAATTTGACCGCGAAAGAGTGTTGGGAGTCGGCAAAACGTGTGCTGCGTGCAAAGCATGCTTTGGGGGGAATTATTGATTTTATCTCATCAGAGCACCTGCCGTGATAGTATCTATAGAAAAGGGAAAGGGCAGAGACATCTCTTCGATGAGCCAGCGAGTCGAGGGAGTCGGTGAGGGTAGAATCGTCAATTAGCCTGACGGCTCGTTTCTGAATTGCATCAAGGGTAGCAAGAGAATATTTTGAGGCTCCTCTCCACAGATGAGAGCCGTATTCGAGACAGGGGCGGATTTGGGCCTTGTAGATGGTGAGAAGTTGTGGGGGTTTGTAAAATCGCTTGGACCTGAATAAGAAGCCAATCTTCCTTGCTGCAGATTTCGCCACAGAGGAGATGTGTTCATTCCAAGACAGGTCAGATGCGAGAGAGACGCCCAACATGGATAGGCTGTCACACATTTTCAGGGTATTCGAATCGAAGTAATCAAATCTTCATAATTTAAAAACTCATTTATTTAGCATAATTTTCATAATAATAATAGTAGATAAATTATTTAATTTTTGTTGTCATAAACTACTTCTAAAATAATTTTTTACTATTTTGAGAAGTGAAAATGTCATTCCCCCCTCTTGCATTGAAAAGTTAGATAGATGCCTATATTCTTAAAATATTATCTAAATTTGGGAATGATGCTATTACTGGTGTTGATAAAATTTCAAAATGATTATTAATTAAGCATTTCTGATTTAGAGACCTTAGTCATTTCGGATCTTATAAACAATCCCCTAGTGGTTGATCCAGCCCTAGGGGTGAACCGCGACATAATATCGTGTACACCTACTTCCACTTCCACTTTCATTTCCAAGTAGAAGACAGAAGATGAAGGGGCATTATCTAATGAATTCCAAAATAATTCCACATTATTCCAAAGACGGTGTACACCTAATTTCAATCGTGGTTCACCCCTCGATCCAGCCCTAGTTAAATCACATAGTCCGTCGTTCAGTGAGTAGTTCCCAGATATTGTGTATATATATTATTTTAAAAGTAGATTATTATTTATTAGATATATCAAGTTTTCCGAAGAAAGGGAACAATAATAAGTTTTATATTAAATCTTCAATTATATTAACTCCCTAATTATCATATATTTGTTTCTTTGTAGAGCCAGAGGAAGCGAAACGTCGCAATTGATGATTTAATATAACATTTATTGTTGTTCCTTTTCATCTGAAAAAATGATATATTTAATATTTATTATAGACCTGAATAACAAAAATATTATTATTTATTTTATTTATAGTTTCTACAAAGAAAATAATTTGTTTTCTCTAAAATATTAAACAGGGGAATTCTTTTGATTGGACGGTTGGACCATTTCACCATAATTTCACCATAGATCGCGCATCCCGAAATAATTTCCCAATTTAATATTTAAAGAAATATATAAAACTAAAATACTTTGTTTTAATAAAAAAAAAAAAAAATTTAATAAGATTAATCTACTCATGAAATTCTGAATAATTATTTATTTATTTAGAAATCTAATTACTAAACTGAACTGAATGATGAGCGTTTGAAATAATCTCTCTTGAACACAGAGATTTCAGATGAATTCCATCCTTCTTATTTATAGATAAAAATTTCATTAACAAAAATAATTATGTGATTCAGACCACGAAAGTCTAAACTAGTAGGTAAAACTTAAATCTTTGAATATTGCCTTTTAATTAAATAAGGAATTTAAACTAAATTAATAATTTTTATCATTGAAATTAAACTTTATTCGCAATTTAATTTTAATTCTTTTTTTTTTACATAAAATTTATAATTCGAATCGGTACATTTCTCTTCTTGAATTTAAATTATCCACAATTTCTGTATATTATTACTAGGTTTAATTATCATTTCATTAGTTTAGTCCCTAGACTGAAATTGGTAATAAGATCAGAAAAGGATTAAAGAGGAAGGTGGGCTCTTAGCGGAAATGGCTCCGTCGCACATTTCCCTTAATTAATTTCAACTGTTTAGGTGATCCGCAAATGTCCCTTCCTTTTACGAGATCCTCGCTAATTATTAGATATCCGTGGAATTAGATTCCACCTCACGGACATAAGCGTTTGATATTTCTTCAAAAGAAGTCGAAATTGAATCTCCAAGAAGATAAACCGCACCCCGTCTAAGCCACAATAATAATCACTTTCTTTGAGAGATGTTTTAACTTATCACCATTAAAAATTGTTTCTGATTTTCTTCTTTTTTTAAATCATTAGATTCCTAAAAAAGCATGATAATATCAGATCATATATATATATACTTATTATTATCATTTCCGTCCATAATTTGTATTAATTTGAAAGTTTATAATAGGAAAATAAGGACAAGTTTTTATATGTGAATTTTTTATTTATCAGCCAACGTTTAGTCGATTTTTCCGACTTCTTCATGGCTTCAAATAGTCATGCCACACATTCGTCTAAATTTTCTTGTTATCTTCGTTACTATTGAAGAAGATCAGAACACAAATTTCAAAAAATATTTAGCACATTCACAAAAACAATCTTCTTTTCTTTTTATATTAACAATTACATTAGATATAAAACAGAAGAGGCGACACTGTTTTTAAAACCAGAATATAATATTTTTTCTTTTGATCCTTACATATAGAAATCTTTAAATTTAATAATGGTAATGAAGATAACAAGAAAATTTAGAAGAATGTGCGGCATGACTATTTGAAGCCCTGAAGAAGTCGGCAAAGTCGATGAAACGTTGGCTGATAAATAAAAAAGTCACACATAAAAACTTGTCCTTATTTTTCTATTATAAACTTTCAAATTATATGAGCCGTTTATTTTGAAAGTGGCCTAAGTTCATTGTTTGTTATTTCGAGATATTTGTATTTATATTACATATAATACATATATTTATATATATTTCGATACTTTTATTATCACGAATTCATGAGGATATTGTACTCCATTGACTGGGATATTATAAATATGAAATGAAGACATCTATATCTTACTGAAACTGACATTAACTCATTTTTTTTTTAAAATTGGACTTCGGCCACTTTCAAAATAAACGGCTCATATATATATATATACTTTGAAATGATCTTGCGCTTTAGAGTTGTAACCACTTAATAATGGATTTAGTTGCGAGGTGCCTTCAGGACTGCGAGCACGCATCAGAGCTGGTTGCCTATCTCCGCCTGAATCGTCTGCCTTGGAAAACCAACGGCGGAATGCTCGAGCCATCATGCAGTTGAATCTGCCTGCAGTGGATGGCTCAAGACCTATAGATGGGTAATAGGGGATGTTAATGGGGCAGAGGGGCGGGTCGCCTGCATGGATGAATCCCGCAGGCAATCACGTCGGCCTGGAATGTTTTGAGTTTCACGTTTCGGTCCTCTCGGAGACTATAGTAACTTAAAGGAAACAAATCAAATCAATTACTTTATCTTTCACTTGGTAGGCTCGGTCTGATTAGGATGTTTGCCCTAAAAAAAGCTATTTATTTATTTTATAATATCATTTATTAATTTATATTTTTTTTAAAATAGGTATTACTTGTCCCTTAATTTTTATAAATGTGTTCCCGGTTGAAGAAGGAGACTTAATTGGGGGTGTAACGATTTATTTAATCTCACTGTATTAATACTAAAGTTTCTTATATTATATATTTTTTCGACCTCAGGAACAAAGTATGAGTTATTTTTTATTTATGTATGTGTTTGTGTGTGTATGCTGTATGTATATGGTAGAGTAAGTCGTTTAGGTGTCAGATTATAGCCGGTCAATTTAGTGACCTGGATTTAAATCCGGGCCTTCTGCTCCCTAGGCAGAGATTCTACCCCCTCGGACATCCGACTTCCATATATGTTCTTTTAATTTATAATTTTGATCCTAAACTAAGGGAATTATTAAGTTTTTCAAATATCTTTGGAAATTTCAAAAATGTTTGTTCTGCTAATCATTAATAGTTTTATATTCATCGACTAATTTTAATCAAAAAATGGCGAAAATCGGGATATTAAAGATATACTTATAGAATAAATAAAGTACAGTAAATTCAATGCTAATTGACCCTATTGACAGAGAGTTATCAGGGAACATATTTTATCACCATAAGCATACGTTGTTGATTATTTAAGGAGATCCTCTAGAAGTTTCTGATTTAAATTGGGTGACTCTTTTGAATCAAAGAATCGTTCCTATCCCTATCAATATAATAAGTATATAATGAATTTCTGATTTCTTACGTAAAAGTAGTAAAACATTGATTTAAAAAGAGGGGATGATAACTGAAAATCATGTTTCATAAATTTATTGTTTGGTTTAAATATACATTTTGTAAAACAAGTTGTGAACATCCTAATTAAATGTAATTATTTATTATTTACAGCTTTATTCTTTCGAAATGATATTTTTTTGCTAAACTCTCAATATGATTCTTAAAATAACTACTAGATAAAATATACGTATAATCAAATCCTCTAAAACTAGGAGATAGTCAAAGAATTTTAGCATATATGTCGTTGTCCTGCTTTGAATAATTAAACTAATATTTATTATAAAAAATGTATGAATAGGTCTAATCCATCTTCCATTATTTATTTATTTTTTTATTAAAAAATAGCATTATACTTTTTTATATATCCTCCGATAGAATAATTACAATTTATGTTATGTTTCCAAAACGCGATTATTTATTATTTAGGGGCTTTGCTTATATCCCCGGATCTTCTACTACAGCTGTAAAAAATATGTAGATTAGGGATGTAAAAAACGTGAAATCTCTACCCAAGCACAAATAAAACGGATTTTGTTGTGAAAATATATATACCTATATATATATATATATATATATATATAAACGATTTGTATTATTTATTTTCAAGCTAAAATTTTTAAAATATAATTGCACATAAATTTTACATCCAATCTCCATACTTGTACAAGAAGTTATTGCTTTTATGGGAAGAATATGAGTTTTCTCCTAAAATAAAATATGGTTTTCAGAGCCGAAAAAAGTCTCCAAAAGCTATCGCGATGTCTATCTGTATTGTCTATCGCTAATCATATTAACTTAATATAATAAATCTCAGAGATCTGAAATTTAAAAGATAAATCTTTGATACGGCACTAGGAAAATTCATCGACTACAATTCATCGACGATAATTTATCGAAAATGTCGATGAATTGTTGTCGATGAGCTGATCGTCGGCCAATAGGGCGTCGGTCTATTGCCTATTCAATGAATTATTGTTGATGAATTATCGTCGATGAGTTGTTTCCGGATCCCCTTTGATATCGACTCAAGGCATCACAATGAAGTTTTGGTTTAAATCAGTTAATTAATTGTAATTATTACAATTGATGTTGAAGTCCATTTTTTTTTATTGAATTTTCATTTCTTTGAAAAAGGCACTTTCGGACTGACTGTATGTCTTGTAATCTCGAGAAATTAAAGTATAAATCTCGGCGATTTGGAATTTAAAAATCGATTCGAGATATCACAGCAAGTTTCTGGTTTTACAAACCCTTTTGAACCCTGAAGAGGAAACGAAGAGAAAGGAAAAATACCATATGCTTCCTTCATTGAACTCTGAAGAAGGATGGAAGATTCTCTGAAACGTCGTTTTCAAAATAATATTATAAGGGGAAAACATTTCCAATAAATTTTATTTATTGAAAATAATCTCTTATTTATTTCTGGACTGCTTTCATCTAATCCTGAGGAAATAAAATTTCCCTAGTAGTGCAAAACGTATTGGAACTATATAGTTTGCCTATATAGGAACCATCATCAACCCGAGACGTATATACTATATCGAAACCATATAGGCAGCCTATACTAGCATCAGTTGCTAGGTCGAAACTACGAGTCCCGTCCCATCTCAATTGGCCCACCAATATTTTTTTCTTTTTAAATAAAATTATGCTAATTCACGGTAAATTTAATTTAAATATTTATTTTTATTATCATTTGAAACAACATTTTAAAAAATTTAAAACATTTTATTGAAACATTTAACTTAAGATTATTTTTTAATTCTTAAAAACATATTTTTATATAAAAAATAGTTCTTTGCTTTTCACGATTTTTTTTTTTTAAGAATCTTTGAATATGTGAAATAATCAAGTAGGCTTTGCCTTTTTTCAACAAAAGAAAGTTTGTTTTGTTTAGTATTAGTAAAAATGACTCGTGGAAATGTTGTTGATGAAAAAATTTGCTCAATTATTAACAATTTATTTAAAAAGGGAAAATCAAACGCGGAACTTGGCGATCTAGTTAATTTATCAAAGTTTACTCTCAGAAATATTATTCGAGTTTATAAAACAACGGGTACAATAGCTACAAAACCTCGGTATGCGTCGAAATCCAAAATATCAGATGCTGATAGACGGGGATTGAAGAAGATTATTAGAAAAAACAGACGTTCGAACTATGGTGAATTATCTGTTCTTTGGAGCGATGATGTGGGGCGAAGTGTTTCAAGATCCACGTGCCATAGAGAAGCCCTTAAGTTAGGTTTTAAAACTTACAAGGTAATTTTATTGCAACTTATTCCAAAATTATTTTTGTAATTTTACTAAAATTTTTTAGGCAAAAGGAAGACCACTCTTGACATTAAAACAAAAGATAAACCGGCTTAAATGGGCTAAGTCACATTAATTGGACGAGTGATGAATGGAATAGTGTCCATTGGAGTGATGAGTCTCGTTTTGAAGTTTGTGTTGGGGACAATCGAAGCAGAGTTATTCGTCAGAAAAATGAAGCTTTCAATTCAGATTGTTTAAAAAGGAAAGTAAAATTTCATGCATCAGTTATGGTATTGGGTTCAATGTCTGCTAGAGGTGTTGGAAAACTTCACTTCATTGATGGAATTGTAAGCACCAATAAATATTTAGAGATTAAAAAAAAATCGTTACTTCCAACAATGGCAGATGCATTGCAGAATAATAATAATTTTGTGTTCCAACAAGACGCGGCGGCCTGCCATACATCAAGAAAATCTTTAAAATGGCTTTCTGATCATAATGTTCCACTTTTGGAGTGGGTGGCAAGCAGTCCCGACTTGTCACCAATAGAAACTCTTTGGCACACAATGAAAAAGCTATTACGAATACAACCAGCTAGAAACGTCGTCGAATTAAAACACAAACTTCAAAATATTTGGGATACATTCACTCAAGATGAGTGTCAAAACTTAATAAGTACGTTGCCCAAAAGAATTCAAGCCGTAATTAAAAATAAAGGCGACGTCACACAGTGGTAAAGGTTTTGGATTTTGTATGTTTTCCTTGTTTTTAACAATTAAAAAATCATTTTAAGTTAAATGTTACAATAAAATGTTTTAAATTGTTTAAAATGTTGTTCTAAATGATAATAAAAATAAATATTTAAATTAAATTTACCGTGAATTAGCATAATTTTATTTAAAAAGAAAAAAAAACGATAACACACACACATCCATCCATCCATCCCCACGCACTTCCAAAAAAAATGGCACTTTTTGGCGTCTCGACGAGATTCCAGGTAATTTTTGGCAAAACCGTCACGTGCTAAAATTCAATCTCATTGAATCCTTCAATTTGTGACCTTAATTGAGTCTATGGGTTCCGTAGTCTTTATCTGAGGACCCTATGAAGTCGCGCTTGCCGCGAGAGCGATTCCAATACTTTCTCCCATACTTCGCATTGGATAAAGTAAAAATATTGGTGGGCCAATTGAGATAGATAAAATAAAATATGGTATAAGTATAATGAAATTGCATTATACATATATATGGTAGAGTATTTAGATATCTATATATCTTTCTTAGTTCTCTTACGGAACAAAGGCCATTGTAGGGATCCAGATAATAGTAAGTTAAGTTTTTGAAATGATCGGTTTTTAAATTCTGGGGTCTCAAACGCTTCATTCTTTCCCACCCTGAAGAGTGTTATTAATCCAGTGAAATATTTAGTGTGTATGTAGAACGCCCCAGTGATCAATTTAAAAACTGATATTTCTATTACTGGCTATTTCAAATATATTTTTAGTAATATTATTTGATTCAAAAAGGGCGTATCGTTATGATTTTCAATTTATTCTATGATCATAAAATAATAATATTTTGTGGAAACCAGTTTCCTCTCATCAATTATTATTTCTTCGATATTATCCTCCGAGGCTCTGCGTTAATAATTTGCTTATCAAAATTCAATTTAAAATTCATCCATTATCTAGAGGAAATAATAATAAACATTTTATTTTTATTATAATCTATTAAAATACAGATAGATATTGTTTTTAACCCATTCAGATATAAAATTTAATCAACATTTTTTTGAATACATTTTCGACTTTTTTTTTAATATTTATTTTCTAACGATATTAAAAAAAGTAATAAAGTTTGGGAGTGCGACTCCTTATCTGAAGACTCTCTAGTTATTTTTTCATATTTTAATAAAAACTAATTAGGTTCTTCATGAAAACTGAAATCATTTCTCTTCAAAATAGTCTCCGTAAGCTACTTTCTTAAATTTGTACATATTAAAAGGGTTAAAAATTTTGGACGGGCAGACATATTAAGAAGTAAATTTTAAGGCTTATGACTTGTGTCTTGGTGTCAAAATTACAAGAAGACCTATCTGAAATATGATTTTAAAAGACCAAATCAACGGTACCTGGTTCGATTAGGCAAGTCAAATTTTTTTACATCAACACATTTTATATTTTTAGGATGGTGTTTCAAATTTTTCCCGAGCAGATCATATGTCAAATTCAAACTATTATTTATCTTTGGTAGCACATTTACCTATTGGGAAACTGAGAATTCCTATACGCTATCTGGTAGCCTAAATTGAAACTAGCCACTGTGGGCAAAAAATTAATCCAAGCTTCTTAAAGTTAGACACACACAGTGCTTAGATATTCTGGTACTTATCCAAAAGCTAATTATTCTATATAGTACTTATTTTGAAACCTATAGGTTCGGGTGTATTGGCAAAATGGGTGTGTGCCCGATGCCAATAAATAATATAAAAAAAAAGGTTCGGGTGCTTTCCAAGATAATTATTTTGGTATTCAGTGACTTGTTTATACTTCAGATTAATTTGAGGGTTCCATATACAATTATACATGTTGAATAACAAACTAGATTAATAAGGAAAGAATCCGAATAATTTGAATTTATTAACTAAAGTAATTTTAAGCAAATAGAAATAATTTCATTATTCTTCCTACACTAATGAGTTTTGGGGTCTACTGTTTCGGGCAATTTGTCTGTTTGCCCATAATATAACGAGCTCCTGTTGATATAAAAATTAATTGACATAATCAGTGTTCTCCACTTTATATTTCCTTACAATACATAATTAAAAGTTGGCCAACTACTAAGTGGATTGCCGACCGCCAGTAAATCATTAGTTTTTCTCTTATGCAAAAACCAATTCTAGAGTTAGGTCTTGTTTGAAATATGATTAATTTAGGGGAAGTTTGTGTGGTGGGTCTCATTAACAAGTCATTCAATCATTGCTTATTGAAAAACTTTGCACCGAGAAGTTTCTTGGAAACCAGCTATGGTGTTTCGTCTGCCCCTACTTATTTAGCTACCAAGCTACCTACTCACCACACCATTCGTCATTCCAGTTATAATATCCGCTGAATATAATCATCTCATTACAAACAACATAATTGTCTGTTATTTGAATTTTAAATATACATATTAAATATTCATTTTAATAATGATATTTATTCAAAATAATTTTAATATTATTACCTACTATTAAATATAAAGTTTTTGTGCGGAGAGTAGCAGAATTTTTATATATTGAAGGAGACAATAAAAGAGTGTGTCTTCTGCTGGAATTATATTTTTTTATATATTTTATTTATTTAAAACGAGACTATAGTTTCGAGGGCTTTGAATATGAATATCATAAATTAATTCCTGTGAATCCATTGTAATAGACTGATGAAGAGGGCAAAGCCCTCGAAACTATAGTCTTATAAATAAATAAAATTTATAATTCCAGCAGAAGACATACTCTTTTATTGTCTCCTTCAACTACCTACTGTTAATTAAAACAAAAACAAAAATCGATTTTAATGGAAATAATATATAAATATTTACAGTCCGCAACAAACTTTGTTATCTGACACCTATAAATTTGTTCGATTCGCTTAGATTATAATAGTTAATAAAAAGTAATTATTAAAATATCAAGAAAGAGAAAGAGAGAAACGCATTTCTTTTTTAAATGTTCAACGTGTAAAATTCCACTTTTATTTTAATTTTACGATTTGGCAGAAGATTGAAAAACCGAAATTTTTTCTACATTTATATAAAATTTGAAAACAAAAGCTATTAAAGACAGCGAAATTCGCTTAGTAATTACGTTCGTAATCTCGATGAAATTATACATTTCTAAGGTTGTCATCTACTAAATGGAATGATTATTTTTAATTATATATAATATGAAAATAGATAAAAGTATTTATTGATGATTTTAAATAATAAAAAAATACAAATCTTTTAAAAAACAATCTTAGGAACGTTGATTTATCCAAAGGTTTCGGGAGAAATTCTCCCTTTATTAAAGGAAATTTTTTAAATTGAAAAAATAAAAAAAAAGTTACTTTCTCTAATGTTTAGAAAGCAAACCAAAGAAATTAAATATTTAACAACAACAGTGACCGGAGGGGCCACAATATACTCATTTTAGGTGGATCTTGAAACGGATTTTCACCTATTTTTTTAATCTTAAATATTTAAATTCTAAACAATAGACAAAGCAACTTTTTTTACTTTTTTTTTCAATTTAAAAAATTTCCATTGATCCCGGAACGTTTGGATTAATAAACGTTTCTAAGATTTGTATTTTTTATATAAAAATAGAAAAAGAATAATTCTCTATTCTCTTAGCATGGATAAAGAAAGTCTAAAAGTGGATTAGAGGGAGTCGATACTCTATCTTTATTAGAAACAAAAAGCCTATAATCCTCAAGAGTTTATGTCATGCCTGTATAAGCAGCATCTTGCTAATAAACTATTCAATTAAATATATTATAACTATAATAAACTCTCGGTCTCTAAATAAAAAAAACTAAAAAAATTTGAAATATCGAAGGCTATTTCAGATATTGGTAATTCAAGAAAAATCATGAATTTATTCATATAATTTTACGAGAATAGAATCCACAATCACTTTAAGATAATGCTCGGATTTTGTGCTCGTTAAATAAAAAAAATAAGATAAAGTATTTAATATTCATATAGACTTTCTCATAAGATAAATCTTACTTCCTTGTTCTGGAATTATAGTCTAATCTCCTTAAAGATCTACTCGAAACAATATGCTATTGTCAGCGGAAATTCAATCAATTAGTAATCAAGTTTTCCCCTTAGTTCTGTAGACTAAGTATCTTTATACAATTTTCCTTCCTTTAAAGAGATTAGCAATCGGAAATCAAGCATATGAGAAGAAAATATATCTTGACAGAAATGATGTAGGTCATTTAATTATGAAAAATCTGAATGATAGAAAGAGCCAAGTACTATATGAGTATAACTCCCATATTGATTTGATTTATTTCAGTAATATATTCAACTATCGTCAAAAGTAATTAATTTAAAGCAATCAAAATAATTGCCATTGAAAGTGTACTCACACTAGGGTACTTTAGAGAGGTTTTTAAATTAAAGGGGTGTAAGGTTAGAAGAGTCTATCGCTATAGTTTTATTTTAGTTTGATAAATGAAAGTACAGTCATTGTATATAATATGTTAATTTATTCTTATTTAAAGAAATTCTTGCAGTAGAACTGAGAACTATATTTTACTCCGCGCTCTGAGCCTCGACCTAGAAACCCCTAGCGGTCGCCAAGTTCAACACCCATTGAATAAATTATTCCAGCTATTTTGTGAATTGGGATAGACGACAATAGGTAAAATATAATTATAAAATGGAAATAATTATTTTATAATGTTTACACACACTAAGCAATTTTCGAGAATTTTTGTATATTTTTAAATTCAATGTTTGAAAAAGGGGTACACACTGATATCATTAAGATTAATCGAATGGAGCATTAAAGTAAAAATGTTTAATAGTGCCTATTGTAAACTAACTATTCATAAGTAATCTAGCCGATTTATTTCTCATTAACACTTTTGATGTTTGAAAAACCTTAGATATATTTTTACAATTTCTGTGAACCCGTGAAATCATGAAACTTAATTACATTAGAGAGTAATTTATAGGAGCTATAAGGCTGTTACAAACGGCCGGACATGACAAATTATATAACCCTAAAAATAACTTATGCATTAAGAACACTCAATATACCTACATAGTAACTGAAAATTCCGGATATATCTATATATATGTATAAAATCAAGGTTTATTTGGCTGATTATTTGTCGAAAACACGCCAAATTTTGGTTTCAAGCAAAGTTATGAACGAAAACACCCTCAACAAAATTCATGTTTGTCTGTCTGTTTCCGTGGGTTCCGCGCTAAACTTGCTCATGATTCACGTAAAAATACCTGAAGGGATTATTATGAAATTTCATATTTGGATCAATGTTTTCTAACTTAAAATCATTGCTACATTGGCTAGCAAGAGATCCGCCGAAGGCGGGCCTCGCAGCTAGTAGTATAATATATGAAGCAAATTAGATGAATCCACTAGTTATAGAAGGTTGTAAAATAGTCAAGGTGTTAAATCATATTTGAAAGAAGAAAGAAAATGATGTGTAGGAATAAAGTGTGCTGGGCAAAATGAGACTTGAGAACAAAGAGGGGGAAGGGAAAGTGCGGAGTGATAGACAAAAGTGCAGATTGTGTGTGATAAATGGGAACGAAGATTTTGAACATGGGATGAGGTGGATGAAAGAGCCAAAGAACAAGTGGATGAAAATCTAAGAGAATGAAATGAAACGGAGGAGGGTAGAAAGAGTGACTGGGGAGGTTTTTAAAGGCGAGTTATAAAGGAATAATACAGTAGAGTCTCTATAGTCGGTCACTCGGAAAGTCGGTACATTAAATTTTCGTATTACAACTTGTCGATGTGTACGTCAGAGTGAGAATGATAAAAGGATACTTAAGGAGAAATCACTGAAATTGTACTCTGTTTGATAAAAATAAACATACTAATATATATAGATATTTTCTAATAATAAGCTTATCTTAATTCTTTAAATTATTTATTTAATAAAATAATTATTTAACAGGTTTGCGCTGGACTCTTGACACTTCTCGTGGACGCCAGACTGCTGTTGTTGGTATAATGGTATATTTTAATTATTTTATTTATTTATTTATTATATTATAGAATCGTACTTTTAAATGTATTAAATTTTAATATGTTAAAAGATATTCAAAAGTGAATCGACTTACTGAATCCATAACAAATAATAATGTGTCCCTAATGTCAAGAGACGTCTCCGCCAACGTCTTGATAAAACAAACCAAAATAATTATAAATCAGAAAAAAGTGATACTATTTTGTAAATTTCATCTATCTGGAGGATCTCAGTAGTGTGCTAATATAATAAAATTCCATTTCAATAAAGAATTTTGAAGCTTAAATGAAATTTTATCAAAAGATTCAATTTCTTCTCACTGCGAGCGAATCAACTAGAAATGCCTAAAAGTTTTATTTTTTTTCTCATTACATATAAAATCAAATGTATTGAAATTTCCTATCTGTGTGCTATTTTCATTTATTTTTTTTAGCAAATAATTATAATCAAGAAATTTGCATTTTAAAGGGCGGTCTATTTGAAGTCCAATTTAAAAAAACGCTAATAACTCCGTCGAAATAATTTTTAAAAATATGAAATCAATATATATTATAAAACAATTAATTATTAATAATTTAATTCAATTTTGAATGAAATCGATTCAGTACTTTTTGAGAAAATGTTCAAAAACTATCTGAACCGTCAAAAAACGATGTTTTTTGAAAGCACGAGATGCCTTTGAAAAAAGTTTGAAAAGTCATATGAAACGAAACATTGACTTGTGACATGGAGGTGGATTTTAAAATGTTTCTAAAACGGCCTTTCTTAGACGGTTTTCGGGGTTTTTGACAATTTTCTCAAAAAGTACTGAATCGATTTCGTTCAAAATTAAATTATATTATTAATAATTAATTGTTTTATAATATCTAATTGATTTTATATTTTTAAAAATTATTTCAACCGAGTTATTAGCATTTATTCAAATTGGACTTCAAATAAACTACCATTTAAAATGCGAACCTCCTAATAATAATTATTTGATATAAAAGATAAATTACAATAACACACAGATAGGAAATTTCAATAGATTTGAATAAATATCTAATGAAAAAAAAATTAAACTTTTTGCCATTTCTAGGTGGTTCGCTCCCGGAGAGAAGAAATTGAATCTTTTCATACAATTTCCTTTAAACTACAAAATTCTTAATCAAAATGCTATTCCCTTATATTAAAATAATACTATGATCTTCCAGATAGATGAAATTGACAAAATAATATCACTTTCTTTCTGATTTATAATTCATTTGGTCTGTTATATCCAGAGAATGTGTCGCCGCGATCAGAGAAATTTGTTATTGATTCAAGTTCATTCATTCACTCTTCAAAGAATATTGGAATATCTTTTAACATATCAAAATTTAATATATTTAAATATATGATAATGTTGTATATTAAATTAACAAAAAATATAAATAAAATAATCAATAATACGATTATCACATACTACTAAAGGACATTATCGAGATGTTGTTTGAGACGTCTCTTAGGGACACATTATTATTTGTTATGGATTCAGATTGAATGAATAATTACAACTATTATTGAGGATGAAAGAAATAATATTTATTTCTGCATATTACACTAAAAGAAAAATGGATGCTGAGCATTATTAAAAGTAACTTCCTACTTCTTTTTATCAAAATTAGAAAATTTTATCTATAGTGTTTGTTTTTATAATGTAGACTTAGAATGTTTAATAAATTTATTGTTTTGTTTTTTTATATTATAATATTTCATTTTTCAATTTTTTTATGAATTCAGAACACGTTTTACAAAATCGTACTTAGGTACATATAAGTTTAACACCTTGTTAAATTATAAAATAAAAATACGGAAACCAGTGAAATAAATAAATGTTTATAAATATAAATAAAACTTTTGTTGTGAAAGTATGAGGCTTATATTTTTCAATTTCTAAAATATTCTCCAGATAAGCAGAAAGTGGTAGAGAAAGAAGAGAGGGAGAAAGTGGGGTTTGTTTGTATTATTTATTAAATTGTTGGCGAGATGAACTTTTAAAGAGGTGTAGTGGAACATTTGCAAAAGTTGTGAGACCGGGCGAGAAATTATAAATACATTTTTGGTTCATAAAATTTCCAAATGTATAACTAAGTAGCGATACATTTATAGGATTCGCAATTTCCTTATAAAGATTATATACTATATAATAATATATATGAAAATAGAAACAAAAACGCACGAAAAAGATTGAAATAAAATAATAAAATTTAGTAAATAATAAAAAAAACGGCCAAGTGCGAGTCAGACTCGCATACGGTACTGTATCCTATATCTTTCAAAATACTCTTATGCTATCAAATTTGTTCTTATTTGTCGTTGAATTTGTGGAATTTTTAATGATTTAAAAGTTAAGACACTTCTGAACAAGTATTAAAATCCTTTAAAATCGCCATTTTAGACCCTCACAGAGTGTCATATCAAAGTGAATAAAATTTTAAAATAATCGCCTAATTCTACTTTAAAAGACTTCACATCCGAATAATATGAGCAATTTACAACCAACTAATATTTTCTTCAAGACGAAATCTTTTTTACTTTGACCATGGAATCAAGCCTTTGGTCAACGCAATAATTTTTTGAATTTAATTTTAATTCCTTATGTACTTTTCTCAACAATCCAATTTATAAATGAATTTGTAGTAAGTAAATTAAAACAAATAAAATAAAGTTTGAAAATGTTGACAATAAACAATAAATAGAAAATACGTAAAAATAAATAAATAAACAATGCTTCGCCTCTCACATAATTTTTCGGCTATTGTTTTTAAAAATGTCTGATAGGTAAAAAAGTCATTTTCATTCTTGATTTTTGTGTTTGCCTGTCTGGATTCCAAGTCCCACGATAACTAAAGAACTTGAATTCATAGAAAGTTCGTTCTGGTGCTAAATAATATATAACATACAATGTAGAAAACTAATTAGATTGTATTAGATGAAGGAGGAGGTATCAGCCTCCTATATCTAATACAGTTTCTTCTCAGCCACGAACTCTAACAACATGATAACTAATTAGATGTTAGGATCTCTAGTTTTAGAAGTCCAGAAAATAATTCAAAAAAATAAAATAAAAATTTCTAATAGATTGTTATTTAATTTATTCTTTCAGAATTTAATAACTTTGGATTTAATTTTTGAAATTTCAAAAAATTGGTATTATATTATAATATTATTTATTATAGTAAAGGTCTATTTCAAGATTAAGTGTATAAGTATATAGAATGGCGTTTGTTTTTATTATTATTGTTTATAGGTAAAATGTAAATAATAAAATTATTCTAAGTATTAATTAATTTTTGTAACTATGTTACTATTGTAGCTGATCAAATACGGCAGCCAATCGTAGTCTCGTAAGTCATAAATAAATAGCTGGGGCGGTTCTCTCTGACGACCGTAAAAAGATTTAACTTTTTCCTCCCTTTTCTTTGAGCATTGAATTGAATTTAAATAGTTTTTTTGTCCTTTTTTATTCCAATTAAGAATCGATGTAATTTTTTTTTTATTTATTTAATCGTTGCTTCAACTGTTTGATATTCGGCACACGATCTCTCTGTTTTTTAAAGACGAAACGTTTATTTTGAAATTTGTCGTGAACAAACCGAATACAAATAATGAACAATATCATCCCGCCCGGTTTACCCCCTTATTTGCCTCTTTTCTCGCAAGGATGTTTTCAAAAAAAAAAAAAAAAAATTAATTTCTGGTGAATGGTGATGCTTAAGCTGTGCTGTGCCCAACCAAGGCTGGCATGCAGACAGCCCAGGGGCTCCCCGGCTGGTTGGCGCCATCGCCTCCTCCCCCCAAACTGGGGGGGTTTTGGGGCGCCGTTGGGTCAATACGCCACAGCGGGGAGCCGAACCCCGGCTAAGTTGGCGCCACGCCAACGAAACCCACCCCCATTGCAGGCCACTTGCACCCCCGGCCTCGATAACCATCCTCACCACCCCCTGCCGCTGATTCGCTTGATGCGTGTTACCCCCCAACCCCTTCGACAAAAGCAGATCAAGAAAAATTGTATTAGAAATATATTTTCGTCCTCTTAAGGACACAGGGTGGTATTGAAGGGGGCGAAATAAGTGATTGGAAGCAGAAGAGTGATACAGATTGTACGGGAGGGGGATGTTTTTCGTTCTTACAAAAAGAACAGCAATTTACAATAAATTTCGCTTAAGTGAATCTTTAATATTCTCTCCGTCTTTTCTCTTATTATTTTTATTTCTCTCGTTTCTTTTGAACTCAAAGATGAAGAATTTATTTCAAAGAAATATTGATAATAATTAGAATAGCTTTGAAAGGGTTTATTCTAGCTGTAAAAATTTAATATAAAACATTTTAAAAATGAGAAAAAAAATTGTGAATGTCGTGACGCACGTTGGAAATGTAACTTAAGCATTTGCTATTTATTTTTTTTTAAATTAGTATAAAACAATAATATTAACTATTCGTAAGTACGGTGATGCCGCCATGTGGTAGAAATTGAAACTAACGCAATCGGGTTGCTGTCACAAATGTCATATTATGTATAATCAAAGAATAAATAAACATTGGTTTTTGTTAATATGTCATTTAAACACTGATCAATCAGCAGACAAAAGACCCCAATGAGCTAGTTCAAGCTTTCATCATTAGTTGGCGTATCTGCAATTTCCAGTTACCAATATTAGAATAAATTTTCTCTTCCTAGAGAGACGGACTGGTAGAAATTATAAATGATAAGTGATCCAAAGGCAGCAGATGGCCAACTACGTTGTTTATATTAATTTTTTATATTGAATTATAGACCCTGAAGAAAGGGGGGAAATCCTCCGAAACGTTGGTTTTTTAGTGAGGAAAAAATTGAATGGCCAATAAATCTATTTTATTTGAGATAATTTGTTTCACTATCCTTGGACTGCCTTTCCATCACTTATCAATTAATAATATTAATTGTTGGCTAATTTGTGTTTAAGATTGATTGTCTAAGATGTTGAGAAAAATAGTTTTCTAGCAACTTTCTTTGTGTTCATGTTTATATCTTCACGAGCTCTCCAGGAGCCTACAGCTCGGCCCTCCGGGCAGGTAGCCCTGACGGGCAGCGTCTCGGCATGTGATTATTAGGTCTGTAATATGTATTTGTAATATTTTGTCCCCTCTTTCGCCCCCACGCACTCATTTTGGCTATTGATTTTTACAGCATACATTTTATATAGTCTTAAAAACTAACATTACAAAATTTGATCAAGATAGGAGAGGGTTTTAATTTTTTCCCCCACTCACATTTTGGATAGTTCGGAGTCGAATTTCAAAAAATCCTGAAATTAATTTTTAGATATTTGTATTTAGAATTTTATTAAGTAAAAATCAAGTAGATATCTTATCGTTCTTAAATGAAAATGCATAATTTGTGTAAACACATTGCAAAGATATTTTACCCATTTTGACCCCTTTAGGGGTCGAATTTCAAAAAATCCTGAAATATGTTTTTATATATTTTAATTTAGTATTTTTATAAGTAAAAAGCAAGTAGATAGTTTATCGTCCTTAAGAGATATCTCATAATCAGTGAAAACACACTTTACCCCATTTGACCCCCTTAGGGGTCGAATTTCGAAAAATCCTTTCTTAGTGAGCCCCTATGTCATAGATGTAATATCCTCTCCAAATTTCATGTTTCTATGTCCAGTGGTTCTGTCTGTTTTGATGATGAGTGAGTGAGTGAGTGTATCGGGCAAATAATTTTATATATATAGATTACAAACAACTAGTATTTAGAATTAGGACTTAGTAAATTCAGAACTTTCCGTTGAAAAAAGCAGAATATCTGAAAAAGTCATTATTACCTCCCTTATATATTTATTTATTTATTTATTTTATTTGTCTCAATTTTAAATATATGAATTGTTCTCGTATAATGAACGCGCGTTGAAATCGATTAAATATTCGAATGTGATCAAAGAAAGGATTAATAATTAATTTTCTGAAAAGTGATGTCAGTCATTTTCACTCTTCCTAATTAATAAATATCCAATGTAAATATTATGAATAAATATAATAAACATTCACTAGTCTACCCCCTTACTACTCTGCCTTAAATATTTAACAATTGGCAACAATTTTACTTGCGATTTATTTCTGAGCTGAATTTTCCGGAAATGGTAATATTTTATTGTTTGTCATGTTTACGTCTAATTTGTCGTTTTTGTTAAAACAATTTAGGGGCAAATATTTATCTAGTTGGTTAGTTTAAATATATATAATTCCCTATGTATAATTTTATCATGATATTTTGATAATATTTACTCAAAAACAAAAGTAAACAAACCTTGAGATGAGGAGCAAGTAAATCAAGACTTGAAAAACGTACCTGAAAATAAAAAAAATAATAAAAATTAGTTTAAAATTACATCGAGTCTATATCAATAAATATATAGGACTGCAAATTTTAACTACTTTTTTTAACAACGCATACTTTTTTGAACAAATATTATAAATTAATAGCCATGGAATGTTAGTATAAATGAGAAATAATAGCTTATAAATTACCAGCTGCGAAACCCGCCTTTGGCAGGCATCTTGCTAGCCAGGGGACTATGACCCATGGACTACGTAGCTGGTTTTGAAATAATAATTTTCCTAATTTTATTTTTCATGAACGATTAGTGGGTTTTAAAATTAAAAAAATCACGTCGTTGCGCAAGAGATAGATATACATTTCATTTAGTTTGATACCAGATTTATTTTTTAAGCAAATTAAATTTAGCACATTTTTGGGATAAAGGGACTTGAACAACTGAAGAATTAGGATATTTAGCTTTACAATTTTTCGTTAAAAAATTCAGAAATTAGAAAAAATATAATTTTTTTTTTAGAAATTTATCAAGCGGATGTACCATAGTTAGCTAAGGAGCTGGAATTTAGGCTCTCAAATTTATACGAATAACCTCTGTGCCAAGATTCAGTTTTCTAATAGCCAAACCATGTGCTGACAAATATTGCAAGCTAAATAAGGGAAGAATAATGATTTTTTTTATGTTTTTTTTTTTTAGTTAAATAGCAACCCACAATTAGAGAAGACAAACGGCTTTGCTTTAAGTGAGGATAAGGTATAGTTTATTTAGAAGACGAGATGTGCTATATAGATAGGGAAAGACGGTTTCGAGCAAATCCAATCAAGGTGAAAAGACAAATATCTTCCCAAGGAGGCAATAGAAATCGGGATAATCGGATTAAGTGGTCTCTCTCTCCTCTCTCAAACGCTGTCTTTTCAAAACTCAAATCCAAGGAATCTCACGTATGAATGTTATCTTATCTAATAAAATAGAAATCAAAAAGTAAAGAGTATAGATAAAAAAAAATCGGATTTCGCTCAAACGCAAAAAAATGAAAGGATTTGAAGTGGCCTTTTGTCTAAAGAAAATCGGAAATCTATAATAAGCGAAGGAATGTTTCAATCCTAGAGGGCTGGGATGGCCGAGCTTGTAGCATTTCTGCTTGTTATGTAGAATTCAAGGGCAAAAATTAATAAAAATAAATAAAGTGAATATAAAATCGAATAAACTGTGAATTATATTATATTAGGTTGATGTATAATTATGGAACGTTTGTATTGGCGCGTTTTTCTTTAGCCAAAAATGTCGTTTTGTTTATTTTTTTTATAAAAACAATCTTCTCTATTTATAGTTAATAAAAATGCGTGTCGAAAACCATATTCATATTCGTCATATTATGCTATACCACTACGAGAAATGATGGAAGGCAGCACAGTCATTTCGCGATCTCAACGAACTTTTTGGCGAAGGAACAATTACTGATAGTGCAGTACGGAAGTGGTTTGCCCGTTTCAAATCAGATGACACTAGTTGGGAGGATAAAGAGGAAGAGGTCGGCCATCGGATTTTGATGATCAGGCACTTCTGACAGCCGTGGAAGAGGATGAAAGCCTTACAACACGAATGCTGGCTGCAGACTTCAATGTCGACCAATCAACGATCGTTCGACGCCTCAAAAAGCTTGGCAAGGTATGGAAATTGGCTGGATGGGTCCCCCACGAACTCTCCGACAACAACAAAGCTGATCGCGTTTGAATTTTTACCGATATTTTTAAAAAACGTTCCATAATTATGCATCAACCTAATAGTTATATCAATATTCAGGACATATTAGAGGGGGCATCAGTTGCCCCAGGCTTCACAATTTTAAGGCCTTCAAAATATCTAAATTTGTTAATGTTGAAGCCCGAAAATTTCTGTGAAATAAATCAATGTTTTAATTTAATAAATATAAAATAAAATTGTATTTAAAATAATGAAACCGAAGGTTTGAGTATCTTTTTTTGAAAAGAAGATGGAATTTTTTCAAAAATACAACTCACGGTGCAACCAGATATATCAAGATAAGAAAGCATGTTAGTACTCGGGTTCAACTCTTGAGGGGGACAAGGCCCTCTGATATGCAATATAAAATTATTCTATATAAAATCTTAGATTTGGGCCTTAAATATAAATTCTTATGTTAAAATTGTTTTTATTTTGAATTTTGAAGACCCTGAAAAATATTAATTGACCCGGGGGTCGTATTTTTCCTGAAAGGCCCTGGCTATATGGTATTTGATCTTTATAGCTCTTGAAAAATTTCCATCCGGCCCGAGGATACTACAGAATTAATTCACAAATATTCACTATATTAAATATTAATGCCATATAATGTATTATTAATATAATTTCCGTATAATATATTACATCCGACCATCCATAGTTTTCAATCATCACTTGGGGCCTTATCTCTAAAAAGTTTGGGAACCCCTGGTTTAGACTATATTGATGTCGCTGCTGCCCGATATCAACTAGCCAAGACATCTTTTAACCTTCCGCCCGACATGGCTGTTAAAAACTGGTTTAGTACCTAAAAGTAGTGATAAACAAAATACCTACAGAAAAAGATTGGAAGGAGAACAACACCTCCAAATTAAAAACAGTAAGGCAATCCACGTACCAAGCATCACCGAGTGACCATTTCGATCGTAAAACTCAAGTAATCATCGATAGGCTCAGGATAGGCCATACTAAACTAACCCACGGACACTTAATGAACAAAGAAGATAAACCAATATGCGAAAAATGTAAAGTACAATTAACAGTGCAACATATTTTAATTGAGTGTATGCCCTAAATAAAGAACGAATAAAAACCGCCCTCCCTAATGATATAAAAGAATGTTTAGACACTAAGGCTGGTGTGGAAAGAACAATAGAGTTTCTCAAAGAAACAGTGTTATATAATTGTATATAAGTAATAACAAAAAAATGTAAAATTATAATATTATAAATAATGTACACAAAGTGGTCGTTGATGGCCTTGGTAGCTAAAAAACGACCTAAAATAAAATAAATAAAAAAAAAAAAAAAAAATACCTACAGAATCTGAGTAGTTACGTTCTAAGTAACTAAGGGCTAAAGTACCGAATAGTCATGTATTTAACAAAAAATGTAGCTAACAAAATAAAATTAGTTAAATAAATCTTCAGATTGATAACCATATGAAGATGTTAAAAATATTTGATAAAATAAACTTTAAAAATATTTTTTTTTTAATTTCTTTTTTCTATTGGCAAAATAAAGTTCAAAAAAAAAAAAATTAATTTCTATAAAAGTTTATTTTATCAAATATTTTTTTTCATCTTCATAAGGTTATCAATCTGAAGATTTATTTAAATAATTTTATTTCTCTAAGACCGGATTACATATAGAGAAAGTAAGGAAAATTTCTTAGCTTTGCCCATTGATTTTCTGGTGAAGCATAAAAGAAATTTCAAGAGTCTATTTTACATTGTTGTTTATTTTTTTGGGTTTGACCTTATTGTCAAGAGCTGGTGACACATTTCTGAGTACGGATTTGACCCAACTAGAAATAATGCGTAATAGTACCTTCTATGATAGTTGTACAAGGAATGGCCAGTCTGGCTGGCCTAATCAGGTGGACCAGGTACTGCGCATGGTGTGAGTGCGGTAAAAAATACATATGTGTTAAAAAATATTTTTGACCTACAATGAAATTATAAAAATTATAATTTATAGTCAATTATAAACATAATATATTCACTCCAGACCATTTGAGTGGTGGGACGTGGAACCAGATCACCCAAAGTGTATTTTTACAACATGCAAAAAAATAACATGATGCTATTTTTTGCATGTTGTAAAAATACACTTTGGGTGGTCTGGTTCCACGTCCCGCCACTCAAATTGATCTGGAGTGGATATATTATATTTATAAGTGACTATAAATTATAATTTTTATAACTTCATTGTGGGTCAAAAATATTTTTTAACACATATTAATTTTTTACCGCGCTCACACCATGCGCAGTACCTGGTCCACCTGCTTAGACAAGCCAGACTGGCCATTCCTTGTACAACTATCATAGACGGTACTATTACGCATTATTTCTAGTTGGGTCAAATCCGTACTCAAAAATGTGTCACCAGCTCTTGGACTATTAGTATATGAGTCAAGAGAGCAGCTGGAAACTCCCTCTATATGCCTAAGAGTCATACATCCATTATTCTTGAGTATCTGGGAGAAAATCTCCTTTATTACGTGAACTTTTATTTTCCCCAAAATGTTTAAATTAAATAGAATGTTCTAAATATAAATCTTAAAATAAAATTTTTCAATTATTTATTGTAATACGAAATAAATATTTACAAAGTTATGGCGTGGAATTACATAAATCTTAGCTTAACTAATTATTATTTATATCTTATACTTTATATAACTACCTAAATTTAAAATCCTAATCAAATGAGCTATTTAATTAATAAATTTAAACAAATGTAGCTCATTTATTAAAAAAATAAAAAATATTGATATTCGTCTTAAATACTTTTAGATATTCATCAAGGGATTTTCTCATTTTGATATCCACTGAGAAAAGTTAAGGAAATTAAAAGTGAATTATATAATAATAATAATAACCTTGTTTATACTTTGCACTAAAAATAAAATCCCTATTTGGATTTCGTGACTCTAAAATGGTGCGTGCTGTTTGAAACGTGATTTCAACCTTGAAGGACTTAGAGGGAGAAATATTAATTATACGGAAGCTAAGAGAAAGAGCGGATCTTAATCAAAAGTAGGGTTCCAGATTTAACAAAAAGGGCTTGTTTATTCGTCTAAGGTCAACTCAATATGTGAAACTAAACAAATTTCTATTATAAAGAAGTGTAATTTTTCTTTTAATAATATTCAATTAAGGAGTTTAAGGAGATTCGGGACTGTTTATCATTTTTGTAAGAAAATTCTCAAATTTTTACCATCGAATCATTGATGCATTAAATATTTATTACCAAAATTTGAAGTTGAACGTCTGTCTCATTAACGAGAAATAAATTATTAAAAATTCTCCTTTTAACATGGAATTAAACGGACATAGCTTTTAAAAGGGCTATAAGTTCTATACAAATTATACCATTTTCAACAAATTTATACAGTTCAATAATTCAACTTTTATGAATCGAATGCTACATTTTTCAATAGATTTGACAATCTAGTTAATTAGTTACTCATAAATGTAAAAATAAAAAGTTATTTGCAGGCAACAAAATATGACAAAAGCACTAGAACTCTATTTGTTGAAATGGTTTTTGTGTTAAATAAATGTTCTTATAACTAGAAAAAATTTATTTAAATATTCTTTTTATTAATATTATCAAAACAAAGATTTTTATTCGAAATTAACCTCATTATTTACAATTTTTTTATTAAAAAATTTGATATGCAGACCTTGTCACTCTGGAGAAATACAAAAGATTTTTTTGAAGATCAACTAGATAGATAAGCAGTCTCGAACTCCCCTAAGCTTCAATAGTTGTAAAGTATTTTTATTTGGAAGTTTATTTTTTCATTAATATAAAAAATACAAAGTAAATTACATTAACTATATTATATACAGATGAATAAAAATAAATTTCTAATGAGTTAATGACTTATTAAAATGAATAAAATCACCTAGATAAGAAGTTTTTGTATAAATATTCCTATTAGTTTGACAATGTTTCGTATCCTAAATGTGATTATGTTTTAAGTACTTTTGATAAAAAGGTTGTTGAAAATTTCCACATTTTTCTATTGACTCAGGTGACAGTTATTAAAATGTTTTTATTTTATTTTACTATGTGCATAGCAAAGTATGGGTAAAGTATTGTAATAGATCTTGCGTCTAGCGACTTTAAAGTGTCTGCACAAGCAGGTAAAGACTACGGAACTCATGGTATCAACCAATTTCAAAATTTTTAGTATTTATTCAGTTTGGGGTGGGGATGTGTGTGATGTATGGATAGATTAAATAAAAATAAATAACTGTACTAATTAAAATCCTCAAAATGTAGTCTGAATTTGAACTGGACGTTGGTGCGCCTGAATTCAGGCAACATTTTGGGCGCAGAAGAATGAAAGCTGCGTATGAGCTAGGCGAGTCCAGAGCCATCAAGTATGTATGAAAGGATAATTTTTATATAAGCTTTTTAAATAGGTAGAGAATAGAAAAGGTAGAGTTTACCATATAACCATTCGAGTTTTCCTGATTTGATGCTTCAGTTTCATTTTATTAATATGATTTTGCTTTATCCAATGCAAAGCATGGGTAAAGTATTGTAATCGGTCTCGCCGCAAGGGTGAATTCAAATAGTCCTCAGGTAAAGACTACGGAACCCAGGATCTCAAAGAAAACCTCAAATTGTAGTATTCAATTAGATTGTCAAAAATTACATATGATCTTGTCCAAGTGCTGTTTAGTTTTTGGTACATATCAGGCTACAAGTACTTTTTTATATTTTTCTAAATATCTTGAAAATGGCTTAACCAATTTTATCAAATTTAAGTAATTTAACAACCTCAAAAAAATTAAAGCACTACAGTAAGGAAATTCTTTGAAATTTATTTTTTGGTCGGTTTAATATAGCTCATTTAACCTTGTTTAAGTAAGAATGAATAGGCTTCTATTTATAAAATGCTTAAATTAAAGTAGGAAACGTCTATGAGTAAATTCTAGCGACGATTCGTTGCACATAATTTTTTTTTTTAATTTTCTTTAAAAATATGTATTTATGTAATAGACATTTAATCATCTAGATATAAAAGATTAAATTGTCAGTGGTAGCAGAGCCAGAGCTCTTTTTATTTAGAGCAGCGGTTCCCAACCTTTTTTTGACCAGGGACCATTTTGATTTCGTTATTATTAGCAGGGACCACAAGGTTAAAAAATAAACTTTATCACTCTAAAAATAATCTTTAATCGAAACGTTTAACATAATCATAAAATTCAAAAGTAACATTAATTAACAGTGTTATAGTTATTGAAAACATATAATTTTTAGTAAATAATTATGTTTGCATCACTGAGATTTTTGAGGTTGCATGTTATGTACAAGTTCTTGAATTCTTGGGGTGATATTTTTGCTCAAAGCTACACGCATGTACTTACATTTATATATTGTATCAAAAGTTGAAAAAAAAAATTCAAACGACTTGAAATAACACAAAAAGTCTCTACACTTAAGAGTTAAAAACACAGAAGTTCCTACTTTGTTTTAAGTCGCTTAATTAAAAATAATATATAATAATATATTCAAGGAGGTTCCTTCGTTGACAGTTTTAAGGACTGAAAAAAAGAGAGACGATGATCCGATTCATAAAGTTTTAATCAGGAAGACAGTCGACGTTCTAATAAATTCTTTTTTTTTTTTTTTTTTTTTTTTTTTTTTATAAATTTTATTAAACCAATTATTTACATTAATGTATACATTATATTTGAGCTTCGATTCCGAGATTACTTCGACCATTGTCCTTGATCATCTTTAGTCCTTGTTTTTACAAGAGGAAAAACTACTCAAAAGAAAAACCCTTTTTCCATAATTATTTTCGTAATAAATTCTTTTTTTTTTTTTTTTTTATAAATTTTATTAAACCAATTATTTTACATTAATTAATGTATATACATTGTATTTTTGCTTCGATTCCGGAGATTACTTCTCCACTATCGAGTGTCCTTATTCATCTTTAGTCCTTGTTTTTAATAAGAGTGAAAAATCTAATTAGATAAAAAAACCTCTTTTCCGATAATTATTTCAATTCCATTATTCCCTAATCGTCGATTGTTCTCCATCAAATTTTTTCTTTTTTTTTTATAAATTTTATTAAACCAATTATTTTACATTAATTAATGTATACATTGTATTTTTTTGCTTCGATTCCGCGAGATTACTTCTCCACCACACGAGTAGTCCTTTTATTCAATCTTTAGTCCTTGTTTTTAATAAGAGGAAAAATCTAAATTAGATAAAAAAACCTCTTTTCCGATAATTATTTCAATTCCATTATTCCCCAATCAAGTCGATTGGTTTCACCCACCAATTCTCCTCCATCCCCATCATTCCATGCCTCGTCTTTATTCGGAATTTGTACATATATTTTCATTTGAAATGAACTATTTGTAGGTTTTAAAATTATATTTCCTAATTTTTAACCGACTTCTTTATTATATATTTATTTTTGAAATGCACTAAGTATTTGTGGGTTTTAAAATTAAATTTGATGATTTTCCTTGATTTCCATGGAATCCCCTCATCAAATTCTGACTTGGTGACAATCGGACCACCTCGAGAGAATATCCTACGCTCGCTATTTGTTATGCATCAGCGCGTGCTGATTCAAATTTTGAAATCTTTCGCGGACCATATTTTAGTTCTTACGGACCACAGGTTGGGAACCACTGATTTAGAGTCTAATATAGAAGGCTGTAAACCCTTACAATAGAAAATAAAAATAATTCATACAGCTAGAATTTAGTAGTTGATAATCTCCCGCAATTTTCTTTAAACATTTTTTTTTTTAAATTTTATTAAACCAATTATTTTACATTAATGTATACATTATATTTGAGCTTCGACTCCGGAGATTACTTCACCTCCATTGACTGTCCTTGATCATCTTTTAAGTCCTTGTTTTTAACAAGAGTAAAAAACTAATTAAATAAAAAACCTCTTTTCCGATTTAGTTTACATCCGATATCACCCCAATCGAATCTTCTTTAAACATTAATCTATTTTTGAAATTAAAAAAAAAGTGTTTTTATTTTATAAATAAATAAATAAATCTTTATTCCTCGACCTGCTTAGAGGCACAAGTCCTCGGTGGCTAGGTCCTTCAAACATCAATACAATCTAGCTACAATACATTAATAAACATCAATACAAAATTGTTAAGAGTTTTTACGTAATTCATAATTAATTCTTAATAAACAAAAAGGAAACAACAAAAATATACGAAATATACGAAATATTTTATTTTTCTCCTTAAATATAAAGTATTTTGTATACCAAAAATGTTTTAATTTGTTTTAGTAGGAATGTGAAATATCATTGAAAATCACATTTAAAAAAAATTATATTCATCCAATAAATTTTTAAATAATTTTACACATATTTATTTTAGAAAGAAAAGATAAGTGTAAGCGGAATATAACCCTCATAAAATAAGGTCAGATAAAAATAAAATAAAAAAAGTTTTAGAAGATTGGGTTTTTCTAGTAATTTGTTATCAAGAGGATAACGTCAAGTTTTTTTTTGGATGGGATTTAACCTAAGTCAATTTGTCTCCAGCAGCCTCCGAGAAAACGGCGCAGATGTTATATGACAAAGATAACCAGCAAGCTTAAGAAATATAAAGGAATTAATTAAATGTCTATTATATTTTTATTTTTAAAGTGAAAAATAATATCAAATTAATTTATTTTAAAACGAAAATTAAATAGGTAGTTAATATATTTTATTTTAATTTGTTAGGCTAGAATTTTTCTTTGGACACGAACTGGGAGATTTATTGTTGAGAATTGGATGGAATCCAGTCTAAAAAGATTATTTCTAATAAGGGAATATTTATTAGAAAATTTTATTTATTTTCTTAGAAAGACGGACTGGTAGGAGAAAAAAGTAGGTTATAATGAAAGGCAGTCCATAAATTATTTACTTTTATTCAATTTCCGAGTCCTCGGAGATTTTTTTCTCTCCTTCCTCAGGGTATTGAATAGTTATTGATGGATGAGTGACTATAACTCGGTTCCCATTTGTCTCTCCTATCAGTGATAGCAACAAAATTACAATATTTTCCAATATTATACCATAAGTGTACTTGGTTATAGATAACCCATCAATAACTATTCAATACCCTGAGGAAGGAGAGAAAAAAGTTTCCGAAACGTCGGAAATTGAATAAAAGTAAATAATTTATGGACTGCGTTTCATTATAACCAACTTATTCTTGAAAAAGTTTTCACTTTTTTCTCAGATTTTTCTTGTTTTATTTTTTAATAAATTTTTTTATTTTTTTTTTTATTTTAATATTAGGTATTTAGCTTTAAAGAATGAAATACATACTCAGGGGCGGATTTAAGAGACCCAGGGCCCCTAGGCACTTGCCATTTGCCCCCCCCCCCCCACCATCTCGAAGCTATTTTGGAAATTTAGCAAATTAAATGCACTAGTACATAACATATTTTATTTTTTTTATTTATTCAAGAACATTGAATTTGTAGGGGCATCTAACCTTTTTAATGTAGAATATTAGCCCAATTTAATTACAAAGAAAATAAACAATATGATACAAACAGATCAAGTAAGAGAAAAAAAATTTAAAAAGGGAAACAACAATTATATGGAACAAAAACAATAAATATACTGAATTTAGAGAAAAGAATAAAACTAAAAAAATGACTATATATATATATATATATATAGACAAATGAAGAGAGGAAAAAATAAATTTTTAATCGACTTTAATGAGTTTAATAAACATCGAAATAATACAGTCTATGTTACTATATAGTTACGTTATTCTATAAAATTTATACAATCTTACGGCGAACTTTCTTCTGTGCAAAAGAACGAATGACGTCTTCATAGTCATAGTCAATTGACTGCATTATTTCTGACTCTATGTACATTACAGAGAGTGAATTGAGCCTGTTCTCTCCTAATGTTAGATCTTAAGTAATTCTTTACTCTCTTTAGCGCTGAAAACGACCGTTCTGCTGAGCCGTTTGACGCTGGTGTACACAACAGCTTTCGGAACGCAATTCCTACGTTTGGATAAATGTCCAAAAAGCCTTTTTCCTATAAGTATTTGTATCTCTTCAGTAACGATAACTCCATAACTTCATCGTTCGACGACAAATGAGCTTGCAGGTGCAGACACTCGTTTTCCAAAGTCCTATCCAAATCCCCCGGATAAAAAGTTATAAGGTTTCTGGCTCCTTCACGGATGTCTTTAGATTCCAAACGATATAGTTTCGTAAGAAACTCTTAGTAATTTTAATGAGAATGTTAAGCGAAATTTGTTTAGCCAGAGATTGTGATTGCATACTTGTATGATATTTGTAATGCCTGTTGTAGATCCCTTGTGATCTTTTTAGGTAGAAAAAAAAAAGATTCCGCAACCGGGATCCCAGGCCGGCTGGGCCCCTAGGCCCGGGCATTGTGGGCCTAGGCGGAAATCCAGCACTGGACATACTCTATAGTCGTCACAAGTCAAGTCAGAATCATCTTATGTTAGAACATCTTTTATCATCGCTGAATTGATTACTTTAAAAACCTAAGCACATAAGCTAAAATAAAATTTTATTCTAAGATAATATGTTTAATATATAAATAAGAACGAGCAAGGAATTAGAACCAAAAAGAATAAAATCCAATAAAAAGCAAAAAAATAGAATTCTCATTTAAATAAATTTCGAACTTTCCTAAATCTAAAATCAAAAGTTAAAAGATACCTCAAGTACAATGAACACTTTCTAATTCGATTCACGTTTATTGTATTATGTATTCGAGACTTGATTCCTCGAAAAGAAAGGGGAGGAAGATTTTCACGCGAAAATAATTTCAGTTCATTTGAATTTGCTAAGGAAATAATACCCCCTTGAGGTTTCAACTTAAAATGAGTGCAATTATAATGGCATTTAATTAAATTGGTCTCCTTTTCACAATTAATGCCCCTCAGGGAATATTAGAACAAATTAAGTTGGCAATTTTTTTTCTTATTTTTTTTATTCCTTTTGATCTCTTAGAAATTAAAAAGTTTTCTGAAATATTTATTTTTTAATATTTAATTATTGGAAATTTGATAAATTTAAAATATACATAATTTATATAAAGGTGTATATACGTATGTGTGAGTGTGTAAATGTTTGGATTTTTCAAAAGCATCGTTATTCATCTTTTAAATTGAATTAATTTTTAATTTTGGGAAAAATGTCCGTTTTTATTGAATTTTTGTTTTACGAGAGAAACGAAATGTTCATTATTAATTTTTCCTTTTTTTTTTATTAATTTTCATTTCATATTTTTATTAAAAATGTGTATATATAGCTATGCTCCATATATGATGAGAGAACAAAAGTGAAATTGAGAACGAATCACCCTTTTCAAAATAATATTATATCTCTTTTTTTTAGAATCCATTAAAATTATATTAATAATCAATTTTGGTAATGGAGAATTTTTTTCATTTTTATTTGGAGGTTAAGCAAAGTGAGAAATCGAGATTTTGAAATTAAATGTTTGTTTGAATTTTATGTCAGTCTGAATAATTTCTTGACATTTGTGCCTCAAATTACTCATATACTACAAAGGATATCACTATGATACTTTTTTATATGATGTCCCAAAAATTGAAAGCGCACAATTTTTTATTTTCTTTATTATTTTTAAAATCCCTAATGGAAAAAATTAAATTTGACTAAATTAGTGATTCTTGTCTTCATTAAAGAAGACAATAAAAGAGTGTGTTTCTGTTTGAAAAATAATTTTTTAAATTTATTTATAACGAGATTATAGTTTCGAGAGCTTTACCTTCTTTATCAGTCTATTTCAATTGATTCACGGGAATTGATAATGTATGAAAGAGAAAAATTTTTCAAACATCAATTCCTGTGAATATATTGTAATAGCAGTCTATATACTGATGAAGAGGGCTAAGCCCTCGAAACTATAGTTTCGTTATAAATAAAATAAAAAAAATGTAATTTCTTGATTAGTTTTTTGAGAATTTTTTATTTATTTATATAACTATATATAACCAAACTTCTTGAGGATACAAATTCTCATTTAAATAGGTGTTGGTTTTATTCTTTTTTCGTACAAAAAACACATTTTTATCATTTATTTTTATTTTTTTTATTTTATTGTTACCAGGAACGTTTCGACATTTTCAAATATGTCATCATCAGCCTAAAACATTTCAATCATGTGTGGAGAAATTGTCATTGTATAAAAATTATGTAATGATTGAAATGTTTTAGGCTGATGATGACATATTTGAAAATGCCGAAACGTTCCTGGTTACAATAAAATAAAATAAAGAAAAATAAATGATAAAAATGTGTTTTTTGGTCAAAAAAGAATAAAACCAACACCTATTTAAATGAGAATTTGTATCCTCAAGAAGTTTGGTTATATATAGTTATATAAATAAATAAAAAATGTATTTTTCCAGCAGAAGACACACTCTTTTATTGTCTCTTTTAATTTTTAAAAATTATGGTACTCTCGGCAAAAAGAAACTTTCAATTTGATTCTTCCCTTCGTTTATCCCTGTGACTTCTAGAAACCAAAACGATTTATTTGTTTCAATATTGTTCTGAATTCTAAAACATTATTAAATTTATCTAATCGGTGAATTAATGTTCAACGATTGTGTTGAAAAAAAGGATAAACATTGGATATACCAAGCTGTCAATTCGAATGCATAACTTTAAGGGGATCTGATAAAACTCTTTTAGTTAGCTTTGGCTTGAATAATAATAATAAAACATTTAATTTAAATAAAATATTCATTTCTAATGTACGTAAAAATTTCAAGAACATTTGAAAATAATCCACTAAATAATGTTTAAGTTATTTTTATGTTAAACTTTAGAAAATAGATAATCAATCCCTTGATCTTTTTCAAGAAGTTTCACAAAATAGACAGAGAATTAAAAATGTCAAACTACTTGAACAAAGCAAACAACTAAGGGCAATCTCAAATATTATGTTAGCTTTCCTTTCAAAAAGTAATGGACTGTTTTAAAAGAACTTTAGTGGGTAATCTAGCATTATTTTTTGTGGTTGTGTTTCTGATAAGTAAAAATAGAAACATTTAATAAGATATTAAATAAATTAAAATTATTATATTGTTTTAAAAAATAAATATATTTTGTGTTTTGATATTTTTTCTAGTAATAGTGTTCTATTTTATTAATTAATTTAGAATTCCGCGGAGTAGATTCGCGAGCAAATCTACTCAACGGAATTTTTAACAAATTATAAGTAAATTTGTTTTTCTAGTATATTTATACAAATATAGAAATTATCAAATTAATTAAATTAATCTTTAAGAAATTCAAAGATATTTTTATAAAGCGAAATTTTAGAGAATACTTAGCCAGACTACCGTTTTATATGGTTCAGGATGGAGAATCAGCTGGACCTCAATGGTTCTTATAAAACGGTAGTCTGGCTAAGTATTCTCTAAAATTTCGCTTTATAAAAATATCTTTGAATTTCTTAAAGATTAATTTAATTAATTCTATTTTATTTCTTTAACACTTTGTTTTTTGAATTGAAAGCAGTCACTGCAATTTTTTTGAAAAGGTTTCACATATTATTTGCTACAGCACATTCCGATGAATTAATATTTCATTATAATAAGTAATAATAAGTTTTAAATGGAATTAAACAATAAAAATAGATTTTTTGGGCTACAAAATCAAGTGACCAGTGAATTCCTGTTATAAACATGTTCTCATTGGCTTTGTATTTTTTTAGTTTTATTACATAACCTGGATTAGTTTATTAGTTGCAATTTGATTTGTCAGATAGAAAGTATATGATATTCAATATATTATTATTTTTTATTTATTTTTTTATTGGTGCTAAGTTTTTTTATTTTTTATTTTTTTCACTAAATGTCTATAAATGTCATTTCTATAATATTCCCCCAATTTGATTACATCATATAAATGAAATTAAATCCTTTTGATATATTCAACAAAAAGAATAAATATATCAATAATAAATAATAACATAAAATATCTAGGCTTAGAAATTAAAAAAAAAAAAAAAAAAAAATGGTATGTCAATAAAATGTATATATCTATATATAGCTATAATGTATTTGACGTGAAAATTTATAACTTTGAGGAATAATAATTCGTAAAGCCGAATGTCATAACATGTCACGGGTGCATAATATAACACTTTGTGTACTTATATCTCAGCAACTACGTTAATTATTCACTCTGTTTGATGACTGATATGTTTGCTAAGAAGGAATATACATAAAATGACAAATATGCAAGGAAGTTAATTATTTGAGCCCTGAGGAAGTCAACAAAGTTGACGAAACGTTGGCAAAAAATAAAAATTATTTGGATAAGATATTGTCCTTATTTTCCTACAACAACTTTATTAAGTTAACTAGATGCAAGGCCCGCCTTCGGCGGCCCCTGGACCCCCGACCCGAAGCCCACTCAGGGCCCCCACCCACCCCACCATCCAAATGTACAGACAAAACCTTAATTTTATATATAAATAGATTTCATTTAAATTAGTAACCATAATGGCCCCTGTACCCCCCCCACCCCTCAACCTCCCCACCCGTAAACCCACCCAGCACCCCCACCCACACCACCACCCCAATGTACAGACAAAACCTTAATTTTATATATATAGATAATTTCATTTAAATTGGTAACCATGACTACTGTTTTTGTTGGGGGACGGACATAGGTACATACATACATACAGAAGCAGGCGAAAATGCGCTTTAGTAGTATAGGATTATAAATATGGTAGCTATATACAAAATTAATATCTTGCAAATAAATTTAATTTAATTGATTCATCAATTTTTTCATGTTAGATTATTTTGATATTTATTAGCGCGTTTAAATGTTTTGAAAATCTATCAAAAACGTTTAAAAATAACATTTTTTAAAATTCTCTATATTGTGAAGATAGCTTCAGTTTAGAAATAGGTATCAAAGAACAAACATGTAAACTTTAAGAATCCTTGTATCTTAAATGTTAGCTTGACGAATTAATGAATTGGATAAACTTACTTGTCTTTTATTTCGAAATTTAATTAAGATTCGGAGTAATAAACTCGTAGTGCTACATAATTTGTAAAGCTACATGGGAGAATCAGAGTCACACTTCAAAGAAGATAGGATTTTTATTTGAATTTAACACTATTTTCTTTATAAGCTTTAGGGATCTGAGATTACCCCTCTTTTTTCAGGTCATAAATTGAAGCCTACTCACTGATGGTGGCCACCCCTTCTGTAAGGCTTTTCGCACCTCGACTTCCTCTTTATCTTTTAACAGAGGTTAAAACTTAAAGGTAGAGATTTATGTTAAAGAAAATAAATGAGAACGCTTAGACTTCTCATTGTCCCAAAGAAAAAAAAAATCTTGAAATAATCCCTAAGTTTAATTGTACCCCTATTTTCATATATAAAAGCATATTTAACGGTACTTAAGTCTGGTGGAAGAAATTACAAAAGATGTGGTATTGGGAAACTGAGAATTCCATACTCTCTATCTGGTGGTCTAAATTAAAACTAGCCACTATAGGGCAAAAAATTAAGCCACGCCCCTACCAAGGTTCCCAATATGGTTTACTATCTGATTTTTATAAGAGTCAATAAAATATATATAAAAATACATAGGGTAGAAAAATTAAATTTACATAATATTTTGACATTTCATCAACCTATATTTGTTGTGAAATTGGGTATGAAAAATTAAGATATTGTGAAACTGAGAATTCCATACGCTCTATCTGGTGGTCTAAATTAAAACTAGCCACTATAGGGCAAAAAATTAAGCCACACCCCTACCAAGATTCCCAATATGGTTTACTATTTGATTTTTATAAGACTCAATAAAATATATATGTATAAAAATATTTAGAGTATAAAAATTAAATGTAGATAATGTTTTAACATTTCATCAAGGTGTATTGTTGTGAAATTGTGTATGAAAAATTAATTAAAAATTTAAATTTAGTTAAAATGTCTGAGGGCTTGAACTTCTGTCAGCTCTGATTAAAATATTTAAACAAGAGCTTAAAGAAGAACCAAGTATTTCACTACCTTCTATCCAGATTAAGAGTTGATTTAATTTAGCAAGGATTTTTAATTAATATAATATAAAGTATTAAAATTACTACAGAAATTTAAAATTTTTAAACCGTTTTGATATCTACAACAATATCTTTCAGTTATCATTTAGACACAGGAGAATTTAATTATGCGCAACGCTATACTATTGCAAAATTAATATTCTCATTACAGAATATACGTATAATTATTATTTTAGATTGTAAAGTCAACACACAAATAAATTAGTAAAAAAATAAAAACTCTTTCCAAAATTCGATCCGGTTTTCGCAAATTTGTGGATTCTGCTCGAAACTCGGAAAATTAATTAAAATAAAAAAATTATGTCAACCATAGTATGATGCCAAAGTTGATTTAATATAAGAATAGTGTATTTGTACTATTATTTTATTGTTATTATTTGTTGCGTTTGGACACTTGGGATCACGCAAAGCTTGATGTTTCTTTCTGGTTGGACCTTCCACGCCTCTATCTTTTTCTGGAACGTGTTATTGAGTTCCATGGTCAGGCTATGTAATTTTTCCTGGCCGGATGAGTGTGTTGATGTTAAAGGTGCCCAGGTATGTATGGATTTTTGGCGTTATTCTTCCATTGGTTCTTCCTTGACTTCGTGATGGTCCGAGTCCCCCAGAATCTGAATGCCCGGTTGCCACTCGAGGGTGCGTGGATTGGTTACCCCCTGGGGTAATCTTGTTTTTGCCTCTCACGATTCATGGTTGCTTGTTACGAAATTTTGTCCTGCGTATGCGCGAGGTTTTGTAGAACCAGAGATTGTCAGTTTCTGGAGCTGAAGGGCCCGTTTTTTATCATTTTCAAATAAATTAACTTTGCTTCTTGCTGGGATCGAACTGATGAAGTCTAGGTTGATATTCTCCTAATCGGATTAGAAAAGTTGGTGATTTAACCGATTACACTACCGACCCCTCTTTGTACTATTATTAGTATTTGATTTGATAAATTTTATGTTAGTTGATTGTTCTAAGGCAAAAAAAGACTGATATATCGATGACAAAATTGATTTTATTCAAGAAGTATTGTATTTTAATACTCTTTGATTTTACTTTTAGTTGAGTGCTGTGTGCAAAAACTGTTAAATTAAACAATACTTAATTGGATTTAATGCAAGAATTGTATTACTATTAGTAGGTATTTGATTTTAAAAATGTTTATTTTTATGTTCTTTGCCAAGAAAAATGTAAAGTAATACTGCGATGTACCTATACTTAATTTATGTTATTTTTTGCCGGATAAAAAATGTTTTTGCCTAGCTCCCGGAATTGCTTTCTACAGAATTGGCAACCCTAGTTAAAACCGAGGGGTGAACCGCGACCTAATATCGTGTACACCTACTTCCACTTTCATTTCCAAGTAGAAGACAATAGATGAAGGGGCATTATCTAATGAATTCCAAAATAATTCCACATAATTCCAAAGAGGTGTACACCTAATTCCAATCGCGGTTCAGCCCTCGGTTAAAACCTAAACAAGATCGGGAGTTGTTAATTATTTATTTATTTATTTATTTATTTAAGCCTTTATGGAGGAGGTACAATTTTGATAAATATATTTACATGAATTTCTAATGGTAATTATGGTGGATTACTTTATACATAAATAAGTATTTACAAATATTTACAATCGATTAATTTCTATTTCTTGGTATTAAATTGTAACCGTTTTGGGCTGAGACCTCTCCCAACGAGATAGAAACAATCTTAAAAACATTACAAAATTTATTCAGCTTTTATTTCCAATTTATATTTTTTTAAATAAACATTTGAATTATATGCTGAAAGAAATTGTAATTCACTTTAGGCCCCTGGGAATCTATTCTCCATCCACTTGGTAAAACTCCCCGACTAGAGTGACAACTAAGTGATATCGGAAATTGATAGAGATTATATCGGGGAAATGTTAGCATCTATGCCTACCATTAAATCGCATTGTATAATATATATTATATAAATTCAGGTGTGTTATGCATACGTTGCAAAATCACCAGACAAGGGTCTAGAGCCGTTCGACCGGGCAACAATGATTGTTTACGCTCAAAATCATACAAAACGATATTTATTTCCAATCGATTAATTTCTATTTCTTGGTATAAAATATTATATTAATTAAATATTTGATTGTATACTTTTTAAAATATAAAATCAGTAAAGGATAATATATAGAATAGAATAAAATAGAATATAGAATATTTATTTGCAAAGAAGTAAGTAAATAAATTGTAGGTATATGTAAAAAATTTAAACTAATTAAAGACAATAAAACAAATCAAATTCAACCATTATTGCAACACCCCTCATTAAGCAAAGCTTGTGTGGAGAGGTATATTCATATATTTCATATTATTTTTAAAAGGATCAAAAAAGAAGATAAAGATTCATGAGAGTATACTTTTTTTACCACCAGGAAAAAGCAGCGTGCTCTATGTTTAACTTTCCCATGAAATAATAACCTTTTCGATTTGGTTGTAGAAACATTGTACATAAAAATGCATGTTCGGAAGAATCGACGAAGGATTGGTGCATGTTTTGTTTTTTTAGAATTTCAAACAAATGCTTCCAGTTACGAGTATAATAGATAGTTTTGAATAATTCAAGGATTAAAGAGGTCAAATATTTAAAACTAAACTTATATAGACCATAGAGTAATATAGAGTGGAATGCTCCATAAGGAGCCAATGTATTTTAGCGTATACGAGTTACAGAGCTCTCTGGCGAGACAAGGGCGAAACCATTGGGCAATAAAATGGCGGAAACCGCTCTCTTAGGGGTAAATTTTGGTGACATTATCAAGAGTTAAAAAATACGCTTATATAGGTATAACAGAAAGGGTATGTATCTTTTATCTATGACAAAGGCTTTGAATGTTCTATGATCTTTGGATAGCTCTTAAGAACTAAGAGGTTTCGCCCTGCAGTCGCTAGAGAGCGCTTTTTCTATATACGGTAGACTTCCAATCTATATTACTTTATGATATAGATCTAAAAGGAGATTTCATTCGGCCAGCTGAAATTTATTTAATATGTTTGAAAATTAAAGTCAATTTATAAGACAAATGTTTAATTCAGAAAGCAAGGTTTTTCTGTTCAGTTTTTTACAGCTCTTTTAAAGAACTTAGAAAGTTATAACCCAGAATGGCCGACTTTATCTAAATATTTATACCATTTTTACTAAGTTAGGTATAAAATATAATATTAAAAAAAAAATACAAATTTTTTAATCGTAAAAACGTTTCCGGAGAATTTATCAATGGAAATTTTAAGTTGAAAAAAGAAAAACAAAAGTTTTAAAATCTTAGTAAAAGCAACTTTTTTTTTCTTTTTTCAAATTAAAATTTCCTTTGCAAAGAGAAATATTCTCCCGAAACGTTTGGATTAAAAATAAACGTTTTTAAGATTGATTTTTAAAAGATTTGTATTTTTTTAATATTATAAAACAATCAATAAATATTTTTTTTTTTAATATAATATACATTTGCAAATTTTAGAATAAAAAGTTTTTGTTTAATTATAGAAAAGTGAGAGATTTTGGACCCCGAGGCAGTATCAAAAATCAGCAACCAAAAATGAGAAGGAAGGAAAAAATTTTATCCAACGTCATACAAATTTTGCCCAGAGTTAGGATCATTGCAAAACTATTGGGGTCAAAAACATCTATCCAATTAAGAGAAAAGGGCCAAAAATTATAGGTCTTTTATCCAATTTTGAAGAGTTAGTATTTAGGAACCTGCAGATCAAATATATACCAGTATATAATATATATCATATATTAAAAATTTTTTATTGATTTTGAATACAAATCTTCTATAAAAACAATCTTCAAACATTTATTGAAATTGTTGCTTGATATTCATTTTAAAGCAACTTTTCTATTGAATAACTATGAAATTAAAATTCGATTGATAAAGTGAAAAATTGTCCCGAAACGTTTGGAATTCAATAAACGTGTGAAGATTGTTTTAATAAAAGTTTTGTATATATATATTTACTACAATTCTCATCTGTCTGATTCTTTGGGGAATCGAAACAGATGAATTTTGTTCAGTTATTCAATAATAAATTTTATTTAGAATGTTTATATGTTAACAGTAAATGAAAGCGAAAGTTAAAACTTTTATCCGGTCACTGCCCTATTTTGGTGCATTTGGGACCAGACTCGTTTTGATAGTGAACCAAGAGTTGAAAAAAAGAGATACAGGACCCAGTCGGGTATAATCCGACATCCTCCGCGTTAAGCCCGCAGATGCCTTCTCCATTTAGGCTATGGACCATCTAGATCCTATAATCAAATCTTATATATATTCAACTCTTTTGGCTCAACGTTCGCTTTCATTTACTGTTAACATATAGGTAAACATTCTAAATAAAATTTATTATTGAAAAACTGAATAAAATTCATCTGTTTCGATTCCCCAAAGAATCAGACAGATGAGAATTGTAGTAAATTTATAACAACCATACTAGTAGGAAAATAGGAGAATGCGCGCTTGAGCCAAAAGAGTTGAATATATATAAGATTTGATTATAGGATCTAGTCAGGAGATCCATCACCTAAATGGAGAAGGCATCTGCGGGCTTAACGCGGAGGATGTCGGATCATACCCGACTGGGTCCTGTATCTCTTTTTTTCAACTCTTGGTTCACTATCAAAACGAGTCTGGTCCCAAATGCACCAAAATAGGGCAGTGACCGGATAAAAGTTTTAACTTTCGCTTTCATTTACTGTTAACATATATATATATATATCATTTGAATAAATAATATCATATATAGTAGGGATTAATTAAATATTCAGAATAATTAAAATTTTCTCGTTGCATAGTGAATTTCATTAGATGGTAATATTGGAAATTTTCTATTTTATTTTATTTATACAAGTGAAATATCCCTAGTTTTGTTCTGTCAGAGTTAATTAACAAACCCAGTCGGTAATTGGATTGATGACCATTTGTCAACAAGGGTTGTTTGGAGTAACAAAAAAAATAAAAATAAAAATAAATAAAAAATCAAGTCTAATATTCTGGAGTTCGCTGAACCCAATTCTAATTCCACATTCACACTCTTGGTCTATTCAGATTATTACGTCTGTCAGAACAGCAGTTGTTTGTTTTTGTTTTTTTAATTGGATGGTTATGTTTTTCAGCAGAAGGCTAATATATTTTTAAATTAATTATTTTAACGTTGACTCAAAAGTTTAAAAAAACAACTAAATAAACTAAAAGAAAAAGTGAAAAAAGTTTGGTAGTTTTTTTGGATATTTGACAAGTTTGTCTGGAAATGGTTTGATCTACTACGCAGTAGAAAATAAAAATTTTGCAAAAGGGCAGCTATTTACCCAAACTTGTATGTCAAATTTCTACTAATATATGTAAAGCATCTTTATAATTTACATCTTTTTCTTTTTATTCTGATTTTTTACTTTTTTCAATCCATTTATAATTCAATATACTATTCATTTATTATAATATTTTAATATAGATTTACGAAATTTTATATTATTATTTATTTAAATTATACATTTGATCATAATAATTATTTTTAATTATTTAATTTTTCAATATTAAAATAAATATATACTATTAACTCTCTCTTCTATCTCTCTCTTTACACTATGTAGTTATATGTATTTTCTTCTAAAAATAAGTTTTTTAAAAACTAACTCATTATGGTTCAAACGAGAAGAAATTGAATAATTTATATTTATAAAGAATCTCAATTAGATTTTAAGATTAGAGTTCCGAGAGTAACATTTTTTATTCACCCTTTTCTTCATAAAAATCTACTATCGAACCAAGCATTCATGTACGAATTACGTGTTCAATCTATTAAGTGCTGCAACCTGGTGGCAAAAATATGAAAATCTCCATTCTGAGATCATATTCTTGTATTTCATCCAAAATGAAAAATTCATAAATATTTACGTTAATTCGAACCAAAAGTGAATAAAGTGTTCTAGTGTCAAAATTTTTTCATTTTTTTTAAACCAGATAAGCTTCAAATGCTTTGGGCTTTTTAAAATAGAACTTGGAGAAAATCAGAAAAATCGAATAGTTATACGATATACGGTTGTAGTTAATAAGCTAAAATTTCATAAATAAGTTTATGTATTGTTGAGTTCTACATTAGAGACTAGATTCAGCTTCTGGCTTATGTGATAGGCTGACAAAAAAATTCCCAAATCACTAAAATTTGTAGAGAGCGTACCGAGTCTAGAAAAATCCGAATTCCCATCCCCAACTACTTCTGTTTCCTATATAAAATAAAAATAAGTGAAAGTAAAGAAAAAGTGAAATTTGAAATTTATTAGATATAAAAAAAAAATCTCATAAAAATATAAATTACCCTATTTTCACTTTATTTATTCTTTCGTTTAAATATTCACAAAGAGTTTTTGGATCAGGAAACCAGAACACGCACACCTCTAGGTTAAACGTTTGATTTACTCTGATTGTGATCCCAGGCATCGGCCAACCACTAACAAATGACTGGAATAGAACAAAAGCCGAGAGGGAAGAAAAACGTGCTTCATCCAAAACTAGGGACGAATCCAGAGTTTGAGAGCGGGGTGCTTATCCATGTAGAAAACATTTATTACAGGCTTACATAATACATTATACTAAGTTGGCCAGGTGCCATAGTGTAGAAAGCAAATAATACTTTAGTTCATAAAAAATTCCAAAAAACATCTTAAGCTTGCTATACATTTCTTAAAGTGGTTGAATTGTTTATTAAACAAAGAAGCGTTTACTAACTTTCTCTATATTACAGATAATATCAAGGTATGTGCTTCAATGAAATAATACTAATAGGTTGTTTTGAGTTTAGCACGCGAATCACAGACTCCCAACACCATTTCGCAGTTAAATTGGAGAGGTGCCGAACCAAACAATTTTATTCACTTCTTCTTTCCAGACTCTTCACATTTTTCAATCCTTCATGACTCGAAGACACCTTTGCCTGCAGCTTCCCTCTTAGTCACTCTCTCCACTCGAGAGGCTACTGAACAGCTCTGTATTAGATTTATTTATGATATCCCTATTGATGAATACATTACATCATACTACAATGAACTGAGTTGGTTGAAACTTCCTAAAAAGAGAGGTTATATTCTTGGGACCGTTCTTTACAGTCTATTTAGCAACAAATCCCCTGAATATTTATAAAATAAATTCTCGTTTAAGAGCTGTGTAAGTTCCAGAGCATTGCGGACATGTAGCTTGGACCTTCAAATTCCCATCAATAGGACATCATCCTTTAGCAGTTCATTCTCAATGCACTCCCCCAGGCTCTGGAATACAATTCCTGCCAGTGTAAAGGCCGGTTGTATGTCGCAAAGTAAATGCTTTTTACCACTATCACACGGCAGATGGTAGATGGAGGACTGGAATGGCCAATCAGATGCCAGGCACTGTCAGTCGCTGGCATCTGATTGGCTATCCCAATCCCTCCATTTACCATCTACCTTGTGTTAGTGGTAAAAAGCATTTACTTTGCGACATACAACCGGCCCTAAGGGGGGCGAGATCAGTTTTTAAAACTATGTATTTCAATTGCTTATTGAGTCAGCAGAGGGCTGGCTGATGGGTGTGATGAGGATGAGATATTTGTGTTCATTTCTCTAGGTATTTTAGGTTTTGATCTTGTTAATTGCATTGTTTATACTTTATGCATATATTTGTATTATTACTTTGTATATAATAATTGGTCTTTTTCACTCTTGTGAGAGCAGATACTGTAATCAATACAGATAATATCATTCTCTTTTATGCTCTAGGAATATATCATTCTCAGAACAACAGTAAAAAAAACTATCTATCTATACCCTTCTTTTCGGAAAAATAACGGTCTGCATCTTCTCGGTATATTCCTTCAATTACATCTATGTCGTATATATTATTGTTATTTTTAAAATAAAAATTACAATTGCGACATTTCATTACAAAATCATTAATTAACAATAAGAGATATGTCATGTATTTACTAGAATAGTGAGTTAATGTTCTATTATAGTAAATAAAAAAATATTTTAGAACATAGAATTTAGATTAGAGACTAGCGAATTAAATATATTATTATAAAATGCGGGTGGTTATTACATAAACATTATCTGTCATGTCAGAGTGGCTATTAAATGTATAATCCAGTCTATCTAATGTAAACAGAGTGAATTGACGCGGAGCCAAATTAACATCAGAGAGATACGTTAAAGAGATGTAACATACTCGTATATGCTAGCTGCAAACAGGAAGTACAGTAGACTGCATGAAATCCGAATAATTCACAATCCACTCCCAAATAGAAACAAATTATCAACTCTGCTTGACCATTTTATCCATGGAACGAATAATATTTTCTCTGGGATTTTGTCATGTTTTGCCTTAAAGGGAATAATTTATCTATTATTTTATGATAATGCATCCAATTTATTTGGTAATGATCATATAGGTATTTATGTTATATATATTGTAATATATTATGAATATAATTTTTGTAAATATACATGTATTTTAATAAAAGTTTTAATATTTTATTATGTTTAATAAAATGACGACTCTAGGCAATAGAAAACATATACCATAGTGTGAAGCGAGGGATGATCTTGGAAATATTTGGATTTACTTGGAAATATTTGGAATTACTTGGAAATATTTGGAAGTACTTGGAAATATTTGGAAATAAGTGGGAATCTTTGAAAGTACTTGGAAATATTTGGAAGTAAGTGGGAATCTTTGAAAGTACTTGGAAATATTTGGAAGTGCTTGGAAATATTTGGAAGTACTTGGAAATATTTGGAATTACTTGGAAATATTTGGAAGTACAATTGGAAGTAGGTGTACAGCATATTAGGTCGCGTTTCACCCCTCGGTGTGAGTGCTATACGACTTTCACGTAAAATCCCCATTTTTTGAAATCATACTCCCAATTTGCTCAAAAACGTCAAAAGTAAAGGTTTCAAAAATAACTTGAATTAAATCTAACGAGTGAACCGCGACCCAATATCGTGTACACCTACTTCCACTTCCACTTTCATTTCCAAGTAGAAGACAATAGATAAAGGGGCATTATCTAATGAATTCCAAAATAATTCCAAAGAAGTACACCTATTTCAATCGAGATTCACCCCTCGATTAAATCCTTGCTGGAGACTCAAAAAATACGGTTTTGCTACGAAATTCTATTTTTAAGGTTTATAAATTAAATTTTTTCGATTCTCGTTACGACCCCTGAATATTTTGATTAGTTGGCGATTTTTGACTGCAATTAGTTTGAAATAGAAATGAAAATTTGACACAAAAGTGCAGCTTAAAAATATAATATTGTGTATATCAAATTTCAGTTGATTAAAGATTCGATTTTTTCTGATTTTTACCGTTTTTTATCTAAAAGCAGTGAAACTAAAAAGTCCGAAATCTAGTAGTTAGATTTTTGTTGTGGAAATACAGGGTTATTCAAAAAATAGACCCAATTGAATTAATTTGTATTTTACAAAATATAAATTGGATATGAATAGTCTACATACTGAAGGAAAGAGGAAGTTCCAATTACAATTTTGAACTTTGAAAATTCCCCTTTTCATTAGTATGTAGATTACCCATGTCTAATTTATAGTTCATTAAATACAAATTAATTAAATTGGGTCCATCTTTTTGAATAACCCTGTATATACAATTTGGCACTAGAACAATATGACCTAAATGACATGACTGAAAGCTTAGAAAAAGGTGCAGCTTATATGCTTATTGACTTATAGACTTATTGACTTATAACTTGTGTGCGAAGTTACCGCACATTGGTTATGATCAGAGAGCGGCTTAATGCACATTATTTTGCTAATAGATAGCAATGTTATATTTGGTATCTGTGTGGATTAATTGAAAACAACAAAAAACACATGAAATTATTACCTTTATGTAATGCGTAATATAAATCAGAGAAGTTAAAAATACTATGAAATAATTACTGTTATTTTTTGAAAGTAAGGGCTGTCCATTAACTATTTCTAAGTCTATCACACAAGTATAGATCTCGTGTGATTCCTGATGAAAGTACGTTAAGGAAAAATTATTTGCAGGTGGTTTTTGAAGACATAATGCAAAATATTAGAAATGAAATCGGATCTAATTTTGTATATATTTCGGTTGATGAAATTTTTTAAAGGCTTCTTCTAGAATAGGTATTTATAAAAATATTATGGATGGACTTTTCAGATTGGATCCCGAAAAAATTGCAGCTTACAAATTAGTCACGATCACATCTGTTAATGGAGAACGTTCATTTTCTACTTATAAGCGTATTTTGGATGATTGTCGTCATAATTTACTCGACATAAATATAGAAATGTTAATTATTGTAAATTTCAACAAATTTTCGGGTTAATCAAGTTTTTAAGGTGAGTCGGGTAGCTCAGTCAGCTAACGCACTGGCTTCGCTCGGCATCGATCGATTATGACGATGTTGAAGTGGAGGTCCGGGGTTCGATCCTAGCTGGCAAATAAAAATTTCTACAGGCTGGAAACTCGGCTCCCTCACTAACCCTACTAACACTCTACTTATGTACTGTCTAAATGGGCTTTGTTCCCGGTGACATTAAATAAATAAAAAAAAAGTTTTTAAGTTTTTTTTATTAATAAGTTTTAATTTTTTTTTTTGTATCTCAACGAAACGCAGTTTTTACTGCACAAAACTTAGTTTTTTACTGCACGTAAATCCGCACTTTGCTTATGATTTATGATTCTTTGATATAATAACTTTATTTTATTTTGCATTTTCCATTGGAAGTTCCAAAGCTAAAAGTCCAAAATTTAATCTGTTGTTCGATTTAGGAATATAAAGATTCACTCATCAGAAAGAACTTTATATGACCTTTTCTTGTGTTATCGTGAACAACATAATTCATATAACTTTCACATACAGAGACACTCAGTTTAAACCATTTTTCTCTATGTTTCAGATTTGTCCAAACAAAGTTGGTTTCACTTCGAAAGACAAGCTACTGCTTCATATTGAATTTCGGAACTTGGACTCAATTCTCGAGGGATTAATACAAGTCTTTTATCATATAATAAAATGCATCCTTAACACCTAGGATTCAGTAGTTAAAAATCTCTAATAACGATCGTTTCGGAGGAATATTCCTGAAGAAAGAGGGAAATCCTCCAAAACGTTGGTTTTTGAGTGAGGAAAAAATGAATGTCCAATAAATATATTTTAATTGAGATAATTTTTTCACTATCCTTGGGCTGCCTTTCCATCCCTTATCAATGAAAAACTACCAATTCGTCTCTCTCCGAAGAAAAAATTTCTTCGAATACCTTTACTAATTTTCTTAAGAAATCTTAGAGTAGCTTTTGCTTATATTGGCAATTTGATTTTGAAGTGATAACTTCTTTAGGCGCACCTTGCACACTTTATTTAAAATTCAAAGCAGTACATTTAATACATAATCCACGAAATTCAAATGGATTTATATGGTCCTTTTTATTTTCTTATGTGTTGGACATTTTAAATGTTTTTATTATTTTTCTGTTTCTTCTTCAATTGAACATTGTTTCAATTCCAGTCTGGATAAGATACTTGTAGAAATTCGATGCGAAAGTCTTTTCGGGATTTGCATTCTTTCATTGAATGGGTCAGGTTTGTTTGTGATCAGCAACCCCTTGAGAATTTGTACTTTTTGTCCATTCCGCTTTCACTGTCATTTGCTTGCTAGCTTTTTCTTTTTTTCTTTTTCTTTATCTCTCATTCTTCCGTCTTTGTTTTGTTCTTTTTATTCCCATTCAATTTTCTGTCCACTTGCGGTTGTTTCCTTATTTGAAATGTTCAATAGGGCCGAAGTTATTTTTTGTAATAAAATCTAAGATCAAATTAAAAGAAAAAAAAAAAAAACTCACTTGAATTCTGGTACTACTATAGGTTTAATTTAAAGTTTTTTTTTTTTATTAGACATTAATATTTACCTTCTTCTTTAAGAATCTTTTCAAAATTTCACTTTTATTTCACATATATTTTTTTAACACGTAAAATGATGATATTTTTTATGATCTGCCAAAAAAATGAATTTTATTTTTTATATCAAGTAGGTAATAAAAAAAGATCAAATAAGAAAATTTTTTATATCAAAAATCCTTTGAGAGATAAAGTCATTGTCATTGTACTAAAACTTTGATTGCAGAAAGGTAATATTTAAATTAATCAAAAAAATTTTCAGAAAAAGTGAGAGAAAGGACACTTCTCACTTTCACTTATTTTTTTTTCGTTTATATAAAAAATGAATGTATTGTAGCAATTGCCCTCTAAACACGGGTTTTCACTGTAAATATATTTTTTGAGATCCCATGAATCTGATATATATATTAATTTTTTTTATTTATTTATTTGCCAAACACGATATTCTGAGACAGATGTCAAATAGACAGTAGCGGCGCCAGGGTTGGGCGAGGTTTGGCGACCGCCCAATCCAAATTGCTCTCGCCCAACCTGCTAAAATGAGCAATTAAGCAAAAAAATATTGAAACACCCATTTGATAAAATTATTTAAGGACCAATATCACAAAAAAGGATCACAGATTTAGGAATTTTGTACATTTAAAAAAATATTGTAAAAGCATTGAATTTACATGTAATGTGTAAATTCTTTTGCCACTAAACATATAGTAATGGAAAAATAGCGCTTTTTTTTAATTATTACTGTCTTATAAATGTGTAAAATAAACTTTGAAATAAATATAATATTTTTTATCTAATTTTTTAATTGAAGTTTGAATTTCACAAAAAAAAGGTCTATTATTATTAAATTAAAAAATACTTTAACAACCATTAGGACTTTATAGGTGTAATTATTACATTGTAATATAATATCAATTTGAAAGCTAGGTTGATGATCATTTCATTTGGTTTATATTTAATCCATATTCGGTCCTTGCCTAATTTAAGTCCATGTTGAGGATTAATTAATAGTTTAATGGACAACATCGCACAGTAATTGCTAGAATATTATACGAAGATACATTGAGGAGTGGCTCCAAATAACATTTTCACTAGAGCGAAACAGATAGTATATTAAATAGAGTAATGCAATCTTGTTTATAAACTTCATCAAAACAACCAACGCAGCGCAAATTCTCTAAAAAATTCATTCGCTAAATTAAATGATATATTTTCAGTCAGATTTTAGAAGTAATTTAATTAGTTATATTACCAAGAATGCTCGGCGAGCTTCGATGCTCACATTAAATCAAGAAAAGAAGGTTGTAATAATAGTTCTTTCTCGAGTCAATTAACAATTATTATTAAATTCTGGTCTTTTTCTTCTTTGACCTAAAATTTATCATATTTTTGTATGTTTGTTTAAACATATTTCCTAAAACGCTTTTTACCAGATATTTGTTCTTTTACTAAATAATTTATATATCTTGAACGGTTTAAAACAGTAAAATGGTAACAACCCATTTTCGCACATTGTTGAACAAAGAATCGAATTTAGAAGTATGTTTTTTTTATGCATAGTAGAGTTAAAAAATCTTAAATCTGAACTTTTTCAAAATTTATTAATTTAATAACTTAAAAATAGGAAAGAGATTAACCAGTCAAGTCAAATATAGAATAGATTTCGTAAAAATTAGTTTATTTTTCATATTTAAAGAGAAGCTGGCTTAAGCCGGGATTATCTAAAGTCATTCGTGGTATATGAGCTTTGAGGCCCAGTTCTGAATATAGTCAGGGGAATGAGATTAGCTAGGGTCCAAACACCCTCATATAACAAAATAGAACATTATGATTGGCGATGTCCCTTAGAAGGGGTAGAAAACTAAGAATTATATAAAACCTAGCCTCCACACACGAAGGAGACACGATTGAAAAGGCATAAAAGGATCAACACGAAGAAATATTTCTCCTCTCTATTATTTTATCCAGCTCTTACCTTACATCTCTCTATTATACCTCTACCTATATTATTCTATTACTTTATCCTGCTCTTTTACGCTACACCTCTCTTACATTATACTCTTCCTATTATACACTCCCTCTATTACTCGATCTCACGAGTATATTTCTTCGTCCTGGAGCCGTTTTCACGGGCATCCACATTCATACACTTGCTAGCCCCTCCATTGGCACTGATATCATTAGCACGATAGCTAATTGAACAATACGGGCAAGAATATCTATCCGGCTCTCGTGAAGACACCACAGAAGCTTATCAAAAAGGCGAGACTCCAGGCCCGTTACACACTCTTCGACGTGGCAGTCTACGGAACCTGAGCGAGAGGGAGTGCGGCACAGTTAGCGCTGTTGAAGTATTTGAACCAGTCAGCACACTTCAAGAGCAAACGTAATCAATCATAATTTCTTTGAACGATCTCCGTTCACCCTTTAAAGCCATCCAATCATTTAATTCTTTCTGACTGTTAAATTCACCAAGGACCTCAATAAATCATATATTATACATTGAATTCTTGATTATCTTTCACTGTTAAGAAAATTTCCCCATTCTCCTTTGCAGCTAGAATTTATTTAAGTATTTTTATTTTATTTTTGCCTATTTAGAATTATTTTTTTTTTATTTTTTTTTGTAAATTCATTGCATCAGATTAACTTCAGTAACGTAGAATTTGAACATAAGAGTAAATTCAGTAGTTTATCAAACTAGTACAACGAGACACTGAGTTACACCACCACCTCCACGTCTATAAAGGTTAGTATTCTCACACTCAGCAATATTCCCCTTAAAAGTCCCCTTACCAAACTAATTACCAGACCCCTCCAACCACATAAACCCTCCCTAACCCCATCGCATGTTCAATTTTAGTACAACGAGACAGGTATCGCGTTCGGTTGCAGCCTTACTAAGCCTGGTATTCTCACTTCTCAGAATATTTTTAATATGGGATTTTGAATTTAGGGATATCTGTGGGATAGGATGGCTTAGATTTTCAAATCCCAGCAGCACCTTCACCATGCAATGGGGTTAGGGAGGGTTTATGTGGTTGGAGGGGTCTGGTAATTAGTTTGGTAAGGGGACTTTTAAGGGGAATATTGCTGAGTGTGAGAATACTAACCTTTATAGACGTGGAGGTGGTGGTGTAACTCAGTGTATCTCGTTGTACTAAAATTGAACAAAAAATATAGTATATTGCCCCGTACCGTTAATTTATCTTTTTTCATATTTTTTTATTTATTTAAATTCTCTTAACAGTGGGATATCAAAGGTTAATTGAATAATCCCGGCTTCAACACTTCTATTTTTGTAATTTTCTCAGAAGTTATTTGGCGAACTGTTTACTTTCTTTTCTATAAAATTAATACATTTTATAAATAAACAATAGCAACTTCTAATATTTGATTCTTTCTTTTACAAATACACACCGAGAATGGACGGCACACAACAGAGTCTTGACGAACGCAGGGCGATTTATGCAGGCAACCAACAGGCAACAGTTGAATTATCCAACACGCCGATCGATCCTGATGATATGGCATTAGACTCTGGGACCTGTATGTCTACCCCTACACCGGCGGAAATGGAAGAATCGACACTTCCAGCCATGCTACGAGATACCAGGGAGTTTGCAAATGCGCTTGATGGTGAACATCAAATCGTAAGTACACACACCCCCTCCACCCCCACCCGTCGATATTAATAGCATGTTCCAACAAATGATGTTGAAAATGAATGAATCACAGGCTGATATGATAGAGTCAATGAAGGGCATACAAAGTGAAGCAAAGGCGAATTTTAATGAAACAAAAGCTAATTTTAGTAAAATAGATAGCAAGATAGATGAACAAAAAAGTGAAACAAATGCTAATTTTAATAGAATAGATAACAAAATAGAGGCCATGAGGGATGAATTTAATAGTAATATAAATAATTCCATAGCCAAAGTCAATGAAAAATTTGCATCCCTTTTTAATAGAATAGAGTCAAGCGATGGAAAAATGGATGAACAACAAAATAAATCAGAGGCCAATTTTGATGAAATAGATAATAAAATAGAGTCACATGATGCAACAATACAACAATCGCCACCCTTAGAAATCAAGTTAGCAACAATTGAAACCATCTTTGAGCCCCCTCTTTTAGAAACCGCCCTCGAATTTACTTCAGCCCCTTGTAATCAAATTAATATAGACCCCATTATAGAACCCTCCATAGAATTAAAAACAATAACTTGTATACCCGCCATAGAAATTCACACACCCATAATTTGCCAACAAATAATTGAAATCGCGCCCCCACCACCTTTAATACAAATTGATATAAGTCCTCCAAACAAATTTAATTCAATGTTAAAAATTTTAATTGGTTTGCCTATAAAGTATAAAAATTATTTTACAACATTTTCGATTTTCAAACAATCAACAATAAATTTCATTATAAATCATATCAGTGACGTGATTCAGAATGAATCGCATCATTGCCAGCGAGCACTAGAAAGAACTTTATACGCCTCGCGGGGGATCAACCGATAAAAATGATAAGAAAACAATTTTTATGGACCCATATGAAACCTTCGAAAATTGCCTTTATACCTTGAAATTCTTCGAAAAACGAAAATGCTTATAAGCAAACCATTATTTTATTTAGTAAATCCCCATATAACCCAGTCCCTTAATATTTTTCATTCGTCGTTTGTTGTTGCAAAATTTAAATAATAATTTAGTAAAAATAGTACATTTCATTATCTTTTAAAATCCATATTTAAATAATTTTTGATAATTATTTAATTCAATTTCTTGTAATCATGAATCACCACACTATTATTTCTTTCGTCTAATTTAAAATAAATATTCTAATATAACTATTTATATTAGCAGAACAATTTCACATAGGTCCCCATTTAAAATTTTTAATCCACATTTCTATCATAATTTTGTATTTCCATTTCTTTATATAAATCCAGCAGGCCCTTTTGTAATTTAACTTCAGTAAACTCAGTAGATTTATCGATTCAATGATTTCTGGAAAATCATTAATAGTATTCATTTTTATTTTATTTTTTTTATAATTTTATCATTTGGTATCAACATAACTCATTTATCACGATGAGACTCATATAAAATCTTACCCTCATTTGTCACAATAGACAAAATTCATTTTTAAATAATTGTTCATTCTAGATAAACCCGATTCAACCCTCTCTAGTCAACTTTCTTTGTAATTTTAAAATTTAAATTTAAATTTAAATTAAATTCTAACCTGTGTTTGTATCAATAGAGTCAATCAATATTAATTTCTTTCCACCCTCACTATTTTTCTGTTCATTTAAATAAAATTTTCTAGTATTAATGTAAATTTTTCAATTGCTTCACTTGTTAATTTTATAATAAACATTCTATTAGATTCAGCTTTCCTTCTCAATATCATAACAATGTTGGAACATGCAAAACTAAAAATACAATTTTCTCCCTTTAGCCCCTGAATAAGCCCCTTGCAATTAAAAATTAAAACATTTAAAAGCGGTAACCAACAAGCACATTTGCAAACAGTATCTCACATGAGCGAATTAATTATTGTTACGATTAACATAAATTCTTGAAAATTTTTATAGTATGTCGAATGGTCCGTCACAGAGATGGGAACTCGTGCATCCATATAGAAGAGATGAACACGATCCCAATATGCGGATAGACATGAAAAAGGAAATGTGAAATCAGGAATCGATGTATCAGTGTTGGATAATTGAACTTAAAAGCGAGATATAATAACAAATTGCTTGTGACCCCTGCGTTTCGATGGATTAGTTGTGGTCTCACGGGGTAAATAGCCTGGGCTAATAATTTGAAAAGAAATTTTTTCAGTTTATTAATAATTTAAAAAAAAAATTTTTTAGTTTAAAAATTTTTTTTTGAAGGGAAGCGGTGTCATAAAATGGTAACAACCCATTTTCGCACATTGTTGAACAAAGAATCGAATTTAGAAGTATGTTTTTTTTATGCATAGTAGAGTTAAAAAATCTTAAATCTGAACTTTTTCATAATTTATTAATTTAATAACTTAAAAATAGGAAAGAGATTAACCAGTCAAGTCAAATATAGAATAGATTTCGTAAAAATTAGTTTATTTTTCATATTTAAAGAGAAGCTGGCTTAAGCCGGGATTATCTAAAGTCATTCGTGGTATATGAGCTTTGGGGCCCAGTTCTGAATACAGTCAGGGGAGTGAGATTGAGCTTAGGGTCCAAACACCCTCATATAACAAAATAGAACATCATGATTGGCGATGGCCCTCAGAAGGGATAGAAAACTAAGAATCATATGAAACGTAGCCTCCACCCACCGAAGGAGACACGATTGAAAAGGCATAAAAGGATCAACACGAAGAAATATTCCTCGCTCTCTATTATTTTATCCAGCTCTTACCTTACATCTCTCTATTATACCTCTACCTATATTATTCTATTACTTTATCCTGCTCTTTTACGCTACACCTCTCTTACATTATACTCTTCCTATTATACACTCCCTCTATTACTCGATCTCACGAGTATATTTCTTCGTCCTGGAGCCGTTTTCACGGGCATCTACATTCATACACTTGCTAGCCCCTCCATTGGCACTGATATCATTAGCACGATAGCTAATTGAACAATACGGGCAAGAATATCTGTCCGGCTCTCGTGAAGACACCACAGAAGCTTATCAAAAAGGCGAGACTCCAGGCCCGTTACACACTCTTCGACGTGGCAGTCTACGGAACCTGAGCGAGAGGGAGTGCGGCACAGTTAGCGCTGTTGAAGTATTTGAACCAGTCAGCACACTTCAAGAGCAAACGTAATCAATCATAATTTCTTTGAACGATCTCCGTTCACCCTTTAAAGCCATCAAATCATTTAATTCTTTCTGACTGTTAAATTCACCAAGGACCTCAATAAATCATATATTATACATTGAATTCTTGATTATCTTTCACTGTTAAGAAAATTTCCCCATTCTCCTTTGCAGCTAGAATTTATTTAAGTATTTTTATTTTATTTTTGCCTATTTAGAATTATTTTTTTATTTTTTTTTGTAAATTCATTGCATCAGATTAACTTCAGTAACGTAGAATTTGAACATAAGAGTAAATTCAGTAGTTTATCAAACTAGTACAACGAGATACACTGAGTTACACCACCACCTCCACGTCTATAAAGGTTAGTATTCTCACACTCAGGAATATTCCCCTTAAACGTCCCCTTACCAAACTAATTACCAGACCCCTCCACCACATAAACCCTCCCTAACCCCATCGCAACAGTGTTCAGCCACAAGGGGGCAATTTGATTGTGAGTTAAGGGGAGACAATTAAAAAAT